>CAXAQZ010000001.1:0-439381 GCA_963971145.1 Sussaba pulchella | reverse complement strand
CTCTCTCACTCTCTCTCTCTCTCACTCTCTCACTCTCTCACTCTCTCACTCTCTCACTCTCTCACTCTCTCACTCTCTTACTCTCTCACTCTCTCACTCTCTCACTCTCTCACTCTCTCACTCTCTCACTCTCTCACTCTCTCACTCTCTCACTCTCTCACTCTCTCACTCTCTCACTCTCTCACTCTCTCACTCTCTCACTCTCTCACTCTCTCACTCTCTCACTCTCTCACTCTCTCACTCTCTCACTCTCTCACTCTCTCACTCTCTCACTCTCTCACTCTCTCACTCTCTCACTCTCTCACTCTCTCACTCTCTTACTCTCTTACTCTCTCACTCTCTCACTCTCTCACTCTCTCACTCTCTCACTCTCTCACTCTCTCACTCTCTCACTCTCTCACTCTCTCACTCTCTCACTCTCTCACTCTCTCACTCTCTCACTCTCTCACTCTCTCACTCTCTCACTCTCTCACTCTCTCACTCTCTCACTCTCTCACTCTCTCACTCTCTCACTCTCTCACTCTCTCACTCTCTCACTCTCTCACTCTCTCACTCTCTCACTCTCTCACTCTCTCACTCTCTCACTCTCTCACTCTCTCACTCTCTCACTCTCTCACTCTCTCACTCTCTCACTCTCTCACTCTCTCACTCTCTCACTCTCTCACTCTCTCACTCTCTCACTCTCTCACTCTCTCACTCTCTCACTCTCTCACTCTCTCACTCTCTCACTCTCTCACTCTCTCACTCTCTCACTCTCTCACTCTCTCACTCTCTCACTCTCTTACTCTGTCGATCTCTCACTCTTTTACTCTCTTACTCTTTTACTCCCTTACTCTCTTACTCTCTTACTCTCTTACTCTCTCACTCTCTCACTCTCTCACTCTCTCACTCTCTCACTCTCTCACTCTCTCACTCTCTCACTCTCTCACTCTCTCACTCTCTTACTCTCTCACTCTTCCACTCTCTCACTTTCTTACTCTCTCACTCTCTCACTCCCTCACTCTCTCACTCTTTCAGTCTCTCACTCTCTCACTCTTTCACTCTCTCACTCTCTCACCCTCTCACTCTCTCACTCTCTCACTCTCTCACTCTCTCACTCTCTCACTCTCTCACTCTCTCACTCTCTCACTCTCTTACTCTTTAACTCTCTCACTCTCTCACTCTCTCACTCTCCCACTCTCTCACTCTCTTACTCTCCCACTCTCTTAATCCTTGAATCTTTCACTCTCTCACTCTCTCAGTCTTACACTCTCGCACTCTCTCACTCCTTTACTCTCTCACTCTCTCACTCACTTACTCTCTCACTCTCTCACTTTCCCACTCTTCCACTCTTTCACTCTACCGCTCTCTCAGTATCTCACTTTCTCACTCTCTCACTCTCTAACTCTTTTATTCTCTCACTCCCTCACTCTCTCTCTCGCTCTCAGTTTCTCACTCTCTCACTTTCTCACTCTCTTACTCTTTCACTCGCTTACTCCCTCACTCTCTCACTCTTTCACTCACTCACGCTCTCGCTCTCTTACTCTCTCACTTTCCTACTTTCTAACTCTCTCATTTTCTCACTCTTTTACATTTTAACTCTCTCAGTCTCTCACTTTTTCTGTCTCTCACTGTTTCGCTGTCTCGCTCTCCCGCTCTCTCGCTCTTTCGCTCTCTTGCTCTCTTGCTCTCTCGCTCTCTCGCTTTATCGATCTTTCGCCTCTCGCTCTCTCGCTTTTTCGCTCTCTCGCGCTCTCGCTCTCTTGATCTCTTACTCTTACACTCTTTTACTCTTTAACTCTCTCACTCTCTCGCTCTCTCCCTCTCTCGCTCTCTCACTCTCTTACTCTCTTACTCTCTTACTTTCTCATTCTCTTACTCTCTCACGCTCTCACTCTCCCACTTTCTCCCTCTCTCACTCTCTCACTCTCTCAATCTCTCACTTCCTGTCTCTCACTCTTACTCCCTCACTCTCTCACTCACTCACTCTCTCGATCTCTCACTCTCTTATTCCATCACTCTCTCACTATCTCACTCTTTCACTCTCTTACCCTTTCACTCTTCCACTCTTTCACTCTCTCACTCTGTCACTCTCTCACTCTCTCACTCTCTCACTCTCTCACTCTCTCACTCTCTCACTCTCTCACTCTCTCACTCTCTCACTCTCTCACTCTCTCACTCTCTCACTCTCTCACTCTCTCACTCTCTCACTCTCTCACTCTCTCACTCTCTCACTCTCTCACTCTCTCACTCTCTCACTTTCTCACTCTCTCACTCTCTCACTCTCTCACTCTCTCACTCTCTCACTCTCTCACTCTCTCACTCTCTCACTTTCTCACTCTCTCACGCTCTCACGCTCTTACTCTCTCACTCTCTCACTCTCTTACTCTGTCGATCTCTCACTCTTTTACTCTCTTACTCTTTCATTCCCTTACTCTCTTACTCTCTTACTCTCTTACTCTCTCACTCTCTCACTTTCTTACCCTCTCACTCTCTCACTTTCTCACTCTCCCACTCTCTCACTCTCTCACTCTCTCACTCTCTCACTTTCTCACTCTCTCGCTCTCTCACCCTTTCATTCTCTTACTCTCTCACTCTCTCACTCTCCCACTTTCTCACTTTATCACTCTGTTACTCTCTTGATCTCTCACTTTCTCTCTCTTACTCTCACTCCCTTACTCCCTAACTCTCTTACTGACTCACTCTCTCGATCTCTTACTCTCTCATTCCTTCACTCTCTCACTTTCTCACTTTCTCACTCTCTCAGTCTCTCGCTCTCTCACTATCTCGCTCTCTCGCTGTCTCGCTGTCTCGCTCTCTCGCTCTCTCGCTCTCCCGCTCTTTCGCTCTCTCGCTCTCTCGCTCTCCCGCTCTCTCGCTCTCTTGCTCTCTCGCTCTCGCACTCACCCACTTTTTTACTCCTTCACTCCCTCGGTTTCTCTCTCTCTCACTCTCCCACGCTTTCACTCTCTCACTCTTTCACTCTCTCGATCTCTCACTCTCTCACTTTCTCAGTCGCTCGCTCTCTCACTCTCTCGCTCCCTCGCTGTCTCGCTGTCTCGCTCTCTCGCTCTTTCGTTCTCATTCTCTCACTTTCACGCCCTTACTCCCTCACTAACTGACTCACTCACTTTCTCACTCTCTCACTTTCTCACTAGTTCACTAGTTCACTCTCTTACTCTCTTACTCTCTCACTCTCTCACTCTCTCACTCTCTCACTCTCTCACTCTCTCACTCTCTCACTCTCTCACTCTTTCACTCTCTCACTCTCTCACTCTCTCACTCTCTCACTCTCTTAATCTCTCGATCTCTCACTCTCTCACTCTCTCACTCTCTCACTCTCTCACTCTCTCACTCTCTCACTCTCTCACTCTCTCACTCTCTCACTCTCTCACTCTCTTACTCTCTCACTCTCTCACTCTCTCACTCTCTCACTCTCGCACTCTCTCACTCTCTCACTCTCTCACTCTCTTACTCTCTCACTCTCTCACTCTCTCACTCTCTCACTCTCTCACTTGCTCACTCTCTCACTCTCTCGATCTCTCACTCTCTTACTCTGTCGATCTCTCACTCTTTTACTCTCTTACTCTTTTACTCCCTTACTCTCTTACTCTCTTACTCTCTTACTCTCTCACTCTCTCACTCTCTCAATCTCTCACCCTCTCAATCTCTCACTCTCTCACTCTCCCACTCTCCCACTCTCTCACTCTCTCACTCTTTCACTCTCTCACTCTCTCACTCTTTCACTCTCTCACTCTCTCACTCTCTCACTCTTTCACTTTCTCACTCTCTCACTCTCTCACTCTCTGACTCTCTCACTCTCTCACTCTCTCACTCTCTCACTCTCTCACTCTCTCACTCTCTCACTCTCCCACTCTCTCACTCTCTCAATCTTACACTCTCTCACTCTCTCACTCCTTCACTCTCTCACTCTCTCACTCACTTACTCTCTCACTCTCTTACTTTCCCACTCTTCTACTCTTTCACTCTACCGCTCTCTCAGTGTCTCACTTTCTCACTCTCTCACTCTCTAACTTTTTCATTCTCTCACTCCCTCACTCTCTCTCTCGCTCTCAGCTTCTCACTCTCTCACTTTCTCACTCTCTCACTCTTTCACTCTCTCACTCCCTCACTCTCTCACTCCCTCACTCTCTCACTCTTTCACTCTTTTACGCTCTCGCTCCTTACTCTCTCACTTCCCTACTTTCTAACTCTCTCACTTTCTCACTCTTTTACATTTTAACCCTCTCAGTCTCTCACTTTTTCTCTCTCTCACTTATTTGGTGTCTCGCTCTCCCGCTCTCTCGCTCTTTCGCTCTCTCGCTCTCTTGCTCTCTCGCTCTCTCGCTTTATCGATCTTTCGCCTCTCGCTCTCTCGCTCTTTCGCTCTCTCGCGCTCTCGCTCTCTTGATCTCTTACTCTTACACTCTCTTACTCTCTAACTCTCTCACTCTCTCGCTCTCTCCCTCTCTCGCTCTCTCACTCTCTTACTCTCTTACTCTCTTACTCCCTTACTCTCTTACTCTCTCACTCCCTTACTTTCTCATTCTCTTATTTTCTCACGCTCTCACTCTCCCACTTTCTCCCTCTCTCACTCTCTCACTCTCTCAATCTCTCACTTCCTGTCTCTCACTCTCACTCTCTCACCCTTTCACTCTTTCACTCTCTCACTCTCTCACTCTCTCACTTCCGCTTTCTCTTCCTCTGTCACTCTTTAACTTTCTCACTCTTTCACTCTCTCACTCTCTTACTCCCTCACTCTCTGACTCTCTCACTCACTCACTCTCTCTCTTTCTCACTCCTTCTCTCTTTCACTCTCTCACTCTCTAACTCTCTCCCTCTCTTTTTCTCTCACTCTCTGACTCTCTCACTCTCTCACTCTCTCACTCTCTCACTCTCTCACTCTCTCACTCTCTCACTCTCTCACTCTCTCACTCTCTCACTCTCTCACTCTCTCACTCTCTCACTCTCTCACTCTCTCACTCTCTCGCTCTCTCACTCTCTCACTCTCTCACTCTCTCACTCTCTCACTCTCTCACTCTCTCACTCTCTCACTCTCTCACTCTCTCACTCTCTCACTCTCTCACTCTCTCACTCTCTCACTCTCTCACTCTCTCACTCTCTCACTCTCTCACTCTCTCACTCTCTCACTCTCTCACTCTCTCACTCTCTCACTCTCTCACTCTCTCACTCTCTCACTCTCTCACTCTCTCACTCTCTCACTCTCTCACTCTCTCACTCTCTCACTCTCTCACTCTCTCACTCTCTCACTCTCTCACTCTCTCACTCTCTCACTCTCTCACTCTCTCACTCTCTCACTCTCTCACTCTCTCACTCTCTCACTCTCTCACTCTCTCACTCTCTCACTCTCTCACTCTCTCACTCTCTCACTCTCTCACTCTCTCACTCTCTCACTCTCTCACTCTCTTACTCTCTCACTCTCTCACTCTCTCACTCTCTCACTCTCTCACTCTCTCACTCTCTCACTCTCTCACTCTTTCACTCTCTCACTCTCTCACTCTCTCACTCTCTCACTCTCTCACTCTCTCACTCTCTCACTCTCTCACTCTCTCATTCTCTCACTCTTTCACTCTCTCACTCTCTCACTCTCTCACTCTCTCACTCTCTCACTCTCTCACTCTCTCACTCTCTCACTCTCTCACTCTCTCACTCTCTCACTCTTTACTCTCTCACTCTCTCACTCTCTCACTCTCTCACTCTCTCACTCTCTCACTCTCTCACTCTCTCACTCTCTCACTCTCTCACTCTCTCACTCTCTCACTCTCTCACTCTCTCACTCTCTCACTCTCTCACTCTCTCACTCTCTCACTCTCTCACTCTCTCACTCTCTCACTCTCTTACTCTCTCACTCTCTCACTCTCTCACTTTCTCACTCTCTCACTCTCTCACTCTCTCACTCTCTCACTCTCTCACTCTCTCACTCTCTCACTCTCTCACTCTCTCACTCTCTCACTCTCTCACTCTCTCACTCTCTCACTCTCTCACTCTCTTACTCTGTCGATCTCTCACTCTTTTACTCTCTTACTTGTTTACTCCCTTACTCTCTTACTCTCTTACTCTCTTACTCTCTTACTCTCTCACTCTCTCACTCTCTCACCCTCTCACTCTCTCACTCTCTCACTCACCCACTCTCTCACTCTCTCACTCTCTCACTCTCTCACTCTCTCACTCTCTCACTCTTTCACTCTCTCACTCTCTCACTCTCTCACTCTCTCACTCTTTCACTCCTTCACTCTCTCACTCTCTCACTCACTTACTCTCTTACTCTCTCACTTTCCCACTCTTCCACTCTTTCACTCTACCGCTCTTTCAGTATCTCACTTTCTCACTCTCTCACTCTCTAACTCTTTCATTCTCTCACTTTCCCACTCTCTCACTCTTTAACTCTTCCATTCTCTCACTCCCTCACTCTCTCTCTCGCTCTCAGTTTCTCACTCTCTCACTTTCTCACTCTCTTACTCTTTCACTCTCTCACTCCCTCACTCTCTCACTTTTTTACTCACTCACTCTCTTGCTCTTCCACTCCCTCACTTTCCTACTCTCTAACTCTCTCACTTTCTCACTCTTTCACATTTTGACTCTCTCACTCTCCCACTCTCTCACTGTCTCACTCTCCCACTCTCTTAATCCTTAAATCTTTCACTCTCTCACTCTCTCAGTCTTACACTCTCTCACTCTCTCACTCCTCCACTCTCTCACTCTCTCACTCACTTACTCTCTCACTCTCTCACTTTCCCACTCCTCCACTCTTTCACCCTACCGCTCTCTCAGTGTCTCACTTTCTCACTCTCTCACTCTCTAACTCTTTTATTCTCTCACTCCCTCACTCTCTCTCTTGCTCTCAGCTTCTCACTCTCTCACTTTCTCACTCTCTTACTCTTTCACTCTCTCACTCCCTCACTCTCTCACTCCCTCACTCTCTCACTCTTTCACTTACTCACGCTCTCGCTCTCTTACTCTCTCACTTTCCTACTTTCTAACTCTCTCACTTTCTCACTCTTTTACATTTTAACTCTCTCAGTCTCTCACTTTTACTCTCTCTCACTTTTTCGCTGTCTCGCTCTCCCGCTCTCTCGCTCTCTCGCTCTCTCGCTCTCTCGCTCTCTCGCTTTATCGATCTTTCGCCTCTCGCTCTCTCGCTCTTTCGCTCTCTCGTGCTCTCGCTCTCTTGATCTTTTACTCTTACACTCTTTTACTCTCTAACTCTCTCACTCTCTCGCTCTCTCCCTCTCTCGCTCTCTCACTCTCTTACTCTCTTACTCTCTAACTCCCTTTTTCTCTTACTCTCTCACTCCCTTACTTTCTCATTCTCTTACTCTCTCACGCTCTCACTCTCCCACTTTCTCCCTCTCTCACTCTCTCACTCTCTCAATCTCTCACTTCCTGTCTCTCACTCTCACTCCCTCACTCTCTCACTCACTCACTCTCTCGATCTCTCACTCTCTCATTCCATTACTCTTTCACTATCTCACTCTTTCACTCTCTCACCCTTTCACTCTTTCACTCTTTCACTCTCTCACTCTCTCACTCTCTCACTCTCTCACTCTCTCACTCTCTCACTCTCTCACTCTCTCACTCTCTCACTCTCTCACTCTCTCACTCTCTCACTCTCTCACTCTCTCACTCTCTCACTCTCTCACTCTCTCACTCTCTCACTCTCTCACTCTCTCACTCTCTCACTCTCTCACTCTTTCACTCTCTCACTCTCTCACTCTCTCACTCTCTCACTTTCTCACTCTCTCACGCTCTCACGCTCTCACGCTCTCACGCTCTCACTCTCTCACTCTCTTACTCTGTCGATCTCTCACTCTTTTACTCTCTTACTCTTTCATTCTCTTACTCTCTTACTCTCTTACTCTCTTACTCTCTCACTCTCTCACCCTCTCACCCTCTCACTCTCTCACTCTCTCACTCTCTCACTCTTTTACTCTCTTACTTGTTTACTCCCTTACTCTCTTACTCTCTTACTCTCTCACTCTCTCACTCTCTCACCCTCTCACTCTCTCACTCTCTCACTCTCCCACTCTCTCACTCTCTCACTCTCTCACTCTTTCACTCTCTCACTCTCTCACTCTTTCACTCTCTCACTCTCTCACTCTCTCACTCTTTCACTCCTTCACTCTCTCACTCTCTCACTCACTTACTTTCTCACTCTCTCACTTTCCCACTCTTCCACTCTTTCACTCTACCGCTCTTTCAGTATCTTACTTTCTCACTCTCTCACTCTCTCACTCTCTCACTCTCTCACTCTCTCACTCTCTCACTCTCTCACTCTCTCACTCTCTCACTCTCTCACTCTCTCACTCTCTCACTCTCTCACTCTCTCACTCTCTCACTCTCTCACTCTCTCACTCTCTCACTCTCTCACTCTCTCACTCTCTCACTCTCTCACTCTCTCACTCTCTCACTCTCTCACTCTCTCACTCTCTCACTCTCTCACTTTCTCACTCTCTCACGCTCTCACGCTCTCACTCTCTCACTCTCTCACTCTCTTACTCTGTCGATCTCTCACTCTTTTACTCTCTTACTCTTTCATTCCCTTACTCTCTTACTCTCTTACTCTCTTACTCTCTCACTCTCTCACTCTCTCACCCTCTCACCCTCTCACTCTCTCACTCTCTCACTCTCCCACTCTCTTACTCTCTCACTCTCTCACTCTCTCAGTTTCTTACTCTCTCGCTCTCTCACCCTTTCATTCTCTTACTCTCTCACTCTCTCACTTTCTCACTCTATCACTCTGTTACTCTCTTAATCTCTCACTTTCTTTCTCTTACTCTCACTCCCTTACTCCCTAACTCTCTTACTGACCCACTCTCTCGATCTCTTACTCTCTCATTCCTTCACTCTCTCACTTTCTCACTTTCTCACTCTCTCAGTCTCTCGCTCTCTCACTATCTCGCTCTCTCGCTGTCTCGCTGTCTCGCTCTCTCGCTCTCGCGCTCTCCCGCTCTTTTGCTCTCTCGCTCTCTCGCTCTCCCGCTCTCTCGCTCTCTTGCTCTCTCGCTCTCGCACTCACCCACTTTTTTACTCCTTCACTCCCTCGGTTTCTCTCTCTCTCTCACTCTCCCACGCTTTCACTCTCTCACTCTCTCACTCTCTCGATCTCTCACTCTCTCACTTTCTCAGTCGCTCGCTCTCTCACTCTCTCGCTCCCTCGCTGTCTCGCTGTCTCGCTCTCTCGCTCTCTCGTTCTCATTCTCTCACTTTCACGCCCTCACTCCCTCACTAACTGACTCACTCACTTTCTCACCCTCTCACTTTCTCACTAGTTCACTAGTTCACTCTCTTACTCTCTTACTCTCTCACTCTCTCACTCTCTCACTCTCTCACTCTCTCACTCTCTCACTCTCTCACTCTCTCACTCTCTCACTCTCTCACTCTCTCACTCTCTCACTCTCTCACTCTCTTACTCTCTCACTCTCTCACTCTCTCACTCTTTCACTCTCTCACTCTCTCACTCTCTCACTCTCTCACTCTCTCACTCTCTCACTCTCTCACTCTCTCACTCTCTCACTCTCTCACTATCTCACTCTCTTAATCTCTCGATCTCTCACTCTCTCACTCTCTCACTCTCTCACTCTCTCACTCTCTCACTCTCCCACTCTCTCACTCTCTCACTCTCTCACTCTCTCACTCTCTCACTCTCTCACTCTCTCACTCTCTCACTCTCTCACTCTCTCACTCTCTCACTCTCTCACTCTCTCACTCTCTCACTCTCTCACTCTCTCACTCTCTCACTCTCTCACTCTCTCACTCTCTCACTCTCTCACTCTCTCACTCTCTCACTCTCTCACTCTCTCACTCTCTCACTCTCTCACTCTCTCACTCTCTCACATGCTCACTCTCTCACTCTCTCACTCTCTTACTCTGTCGATCTCTCACTCTTTTACTCTCTTACTCTTTTACTCCCTTACTCTCTTACTCTCTTACTCTCTTACTCTCTCACTCTCTCACTCTCTCAATCTCTCACTCTCTCACTCTCTCACTCTCTCACTCTCCCACTCTCCCACTCTCTCACTCTCTCACTCTTTCACTCTCTCACTCTCTCACTCTTTCACTCTCTCACTCTCTTACTCTTTCACTCTCTCACTCTCTCACTCTCTCACTCTCTGACTCTCTCACTCTCTCACTCTCTCACTCTCTAACTCTCTCACTCTCTCACTCTCTCACTCTCCCACTGTCTCACTCTCTCACTCTCCCACTCTCTTAATCCTTAAATCTTTCACTCTCTCACTCTCTCAATCTTACACTCTCTCACTCTCTCACTCCTTCACTCTCTCACTCTCTCACTCACTTACTCTCTTACTCTCTTACTTTCCCACTCTTCCACTCTTTCACTCTACCGCTCTCTCAGTGTCTCACTTCCTCACTCTCTCACTCTCTAACTTTTTCATTCTCTCACTCCCTCACTCTCTCTCTTGCTCTCAGCTTCTCACTCTCTCACTTTCTCACTCTCTCACTCTTTCACTCTCTCACTCCCTCACTCTCTCATGCTTTCACTCACTCACGCTCTCGCTCTCTTACTCTCTCACTTCCCTACTTTCTAACTCTCTCACTTTCTTACTCTTTAACATTTTAACTCTCTCAGTCTCTCACTTTATCTCTCTCTCACTTTTTCGCTGTCTCGCTCTCCCGCTTTCTCGCTCTTTCGCTCTCTCGCTTTATCGATCTTTCGCCTCTCGCTCTCTCGCTCTTTCGCTCTCTCGCGCTCTCGCTCTCTTGATCTCTTACTCTTACACTCTCTTACTCTCTAACTCTCTCACTCTCTCGCTCTCTCCCTCTCTCGCTCTCTCACTCTCTTAGTCTCTTACTCTCTTACTCCCTTACTCTCTTACTCTCTCACTCCCTTACTTTCTCATTCTCTTACTCTCTCACGCTCTCACTCTCCCACTTTCTCCCTCTCTCACTCTCTCACTCTCTCAATCTCTCACTTCCTGTCTCTCACTCTCACTCCCTCACGCTCTCACTCACTCACTCTCTCGATCTCTCACTCTCTTATTCCATCACTCTCTCACTATCTTACTCTTTCACTCTCTCACCCTTTCACTCTTTCACTCTCTCACTCTCTCACTCTCTCACTCCCGCTTTCTCTTACTCTGTCACCCTTTAACTCTCTCACTCTTTCACTCTCTCACTCTCTCACTCCTTCACTCTCTGACTCTCTCACTCACTCACTCTCTCTCTTTCTCACTCCTTCTCTCTTTCACTCTCTCACTCTCTAACTCTCTCCCTCTCTTTTTCTCTCACTCTCTGACTCTCTCACTCTCTCACTCTCTCACTCTCTCACTCTCTCACTCTCTTACTCTTTCACTCTCTCACTCCCTCACTCTCTCACTCTTTCACTTACTCACGCTCTCGCTCTCTTACTCTCTCACTTTCCTACTTTCTAACTCTTTCACTTTCTCACTCTTTTACATTTTAACTCTCTCAGTCTCTCAATTTTTCTCTCTCTCACTTTTTCGCTGTCTCGCTCTCCCGCTCTCTCGCTCTTTCGCTCTCTCGCTCTCTCGCTCTCTCGCTCTCTCGCTTCATCGATCTTTCGCCTCTCGCTCTCTCGCTCTTTCGCTCTCTCGTGCTCTCGCTCTCTTGATCTCTTACTCTTACACTCTTTTACTCTCTAACTCTCTCACTCTCTCGCTCTCTCCCTCTCTCGCTCTCTCACTCTCTTACTCTCTTACTCTCTTACTCCCTTATTCTCTTACTCTCTCACTCCCTTACTTTCTCATTCTCTTACTCTCTCACGCTCTCACTCTCCCACTTTCTCCCTCTCTCACTCTCTCACTCTCTCAATCTCTCACTTCCTGTCTCTCACTCTCACTCCCTCACTCTCTCACTCACTCACTCTCTCGATCTCTCACTCTCTCATTCCATTACTCTCTCACTATCTCACTCTTTCACTCTCTCACCCTTTCACTCTTTCACTCTTTTACTCTCTCACTCTCTCACTCTCTCACTCTCTCACTCTCTCACTCTCTCACTCTCTCACTCTCTCACTCTCTCACTCTCTCACTCTCTCACTCTCTCACTCTCTCACTCTCTCACTCTCTCACTCTCTCACTCTCTCACTCTCTCACTCTCTCACTCTCTCACTCTCTCACTCTCTCACTCTCTCACTCTCTCACTCTCTCACTCTCTCACTCTCTCACTCTCTCACTCTCTCACTCTCTCACTCTCTCACTTTCTCACTCTCTCACGCTCTCACGCTCTCACTCTCTCACTCTCTCACTCTCTTACTCTGTCGATCTCTCACTCTTTTACTCTCTTACTCTTTCATTCCCTTACTCTCTTACTCTCTTACTCTCTTACTCTCTCACTCTCTCACTCTCTCACCCTCTCACCCTCTCACTCTCTCACTCTCTCACTCTCCCACTCTCTTACTCTCTCACTCTCTCACTCTCTCAGTTTCTTACTCTCTCGCTCTCTCACCCTTTCATTCTCTTACTCTCTCACTCTCTCACTTTCTCACTCTATCACTCTGTTACTCTCTTAATCTCTCTTTTTCTTTCTCTTACTCTCACTCCCTTACTCCCTAACTCTCTTACTGACCCACTCTCTCGATCTCTTACTCTCTCATTCCTTCACTCTCTCACTTTCTCACTTTCTCACTCTCTCAGTCTCTCGCTCTCTCACTATCTCGCTCTCTCGCTGTCTCGCTGTCTCGCTCTCTCGCTCTCTCGCTCTCCCGCTCTTTTGCTCTCTCGCTCTCTCGCTCTCCCGCTCTCTCGCTCTCTTGCTCTCTCGCTCTCGCACTCACCCACTTTTTTACTCCTTCACTCCCTCGGTTTCTCTCTCTCTCTCACTCTCCCACGCTTTCACTCTCTCACTCTCTCACTCTCTCGATCTCTCACTCTCTCACTTTCTCAGTCGCTCGCTCTCTCACTCTCTCGCTCCCTCGCTGTCTCGCTGTCTCGCTCTCTCGCTCTCTCGTTCTCATTCTCTCACTTTCACGCCCTCACTCCCTCACTAACTGACTCACTCACTTTCTCACTCTCTCACTTTCTCACTAGTTCACTAGTTCACTCTCTTACTCTCTTACTCTCTCACTCTCTCACTCTCTCACTCTCTCACTCTCTCACTCTCTCACTCTCTCACTCTCTCACTCTCTCACTCTCTCACTCTCTCACTCTCTCACTCTCTCACTCTCTCACTCTCTCACTCTCTTACTCTCTCACTCTCTCACTCTCTCACTCTTTCACTCTCTCACTCTCTCACTCTCTCACTCTCTCACTCTCTCACTCTCTCACTCTCTCACTCTCTCACTCTCTCACTCTCTCACTCTCTCACTATCTCACTCTCTTAATCTCTCGATCTCTCACTCTCTCACTCTCTCACTCTCTCACTCTCTCACTCTCTCACTCTCCCACTCTCTCACTCTCTCACTCTCTCACTCTCTCACTCTCTCACTCTCTCACTCTCTCACTCTCTCACTCTCTCACTCTCTCACTCTCTCACTCTCTCACTCTCTCACTCTCTCACTCTCTCACTCTCTCACTCTCTCACTCTCTCACTCTCTCACTCTCTCACTCTCTCACTCTCTCACTCTCTCACTCTCTCACTCTCTCACTCTCTCACTCTCTCACTCTCTCACTCTCTCACTCTCTCACATGCTCACTCTCTCACTCTCTCACTCTCTTACTCTGTCGATCTCTCACTCTTTTACTCTCTTACTCTTTTACTCCCTTACTCTCTTACTCTCTTACTCTCTTACTCTCTCACTCTCTCACTCTCTCAATCTCTCACTCTCTCACTCTCTCACTCTCTCACTCTCCCACTCTCCCACTCTCTCACTCTCTCACTCTTTCACTCTCTCACTCTCTCACTCTTTCACTCTCTCACTCTCTTACTCTTTCACTCTCTCACTCTCTCACTCTCTCACTCTCTGACTCTCTCACTCTCTCACTCTCTCCTTCTCTAACTCTCTCACTCTCTCACTCTCTCACTCTCCCACTCTCTCACTCTCTCACTCTCCCACTCTCTTAATCCTTAAATCTTTCACTCTCTCACTCTCTCAATCTTACACTCTCTCACTCTCTCACTCCTTCACTCTCTCACTCTCTCACTAACTTACTCTCTTACTCTCTTACTTTCCCACTCTTCCACTCTTTCACTCTACCGCTCTCTCAGTGTCTCACTTCCTCACTCTCTCACTCTCTAACTTTTTCATTCTCTCACTCCCTCACTCTCTCTCTTGCTCTCAGCTTCTCACTCTCTCACTTTCTCACTCTCTCACTCTTTCACTCTCTCACTCCCTCACTCTCTCACTCTTTCACTCACTCACGCTCTCGCTCTCTTACTCTCTCACTTCCCTACTTTCTAACTCTCTCACTTTCTTACTCTTTAACATTTTAACTCTCTCAGTCTCTCACTTTATCTCTCTCTCACTTTTTCGCTGTCTCGCTCTCCCGCTTTCTCGCTCTTTCGCTCTCTCGCTTTATCGATCTTTCGCCTCTCGCTCTCTCGCTCTTTCGCTCTCTCGCGCTCTCGCTCTCTTGATCTCTTACTCTTACACTCTCTTACTCTCTAACTCTCTCACTCTCTCGCTCTCTCCCTCTCTCGCTCTCTCACTCTCTTAGTCTCTTACTCTCTTACTCCCTTACTCTCTTACTCTCTCACTCCCTTACTTTCTCATTCTCTTACTCTCTCACGCTCTCACTCTCCCACTTTCTCCCTCTCTCACTCTCTCACTCTCTCAATCTCTCACTTCCTGTCTCTCACTCTCACTCCCTCACGCTCTCACTCACTCACTCTCTCGATCTCTCACTCTCTTATTCCATCACTCTCTCACTATCTTACTCTTTCACTCTCTCACCCTTTCACTCTTTCACTCTCTCACTCTCTCACTCTCTCACTCCCGCTTTCTCTTACTCTGTCACCCTTTAACTCTCTCACTCTTTCACTCTCTCACTCTCTCACTCCTTCACTCTCTGACTCTCTCACTCACTCACTCTCTCTCTTTCTCACTCCTTCTCTCTTTCACTCTCTCACTCTCTAACTCTCTCCCTCTCTTTTTCTCTCACTCTCTGACTCTCTCACTCTCTCACTCTCTCACTCTCTCACTCTCTCACTCTCTCACTCTCTCACTCTCTCACTCTCTCACTCTCTCACTCTCTCACTCTCTCACTCTCTCACTCTCTCACTCTCTCACTCTCTCGCTCTCTCACTCTCTCACTCTCTCACTCTCTCACTCTCTCACTCTCTCACTCTCTCACTCTCTCACTCTCTCACTCTCTCACTCTCTCACTCTCTCACTCTCTCACTCTCTCACTCTCTCACTCTCTCACTCTCTCACTCTCTCACTCTCTCACTCTCTCACTCTCTCACTCTCTCACTCTCTCACTCTCTCACTCTCTCACTCTCTCACTCTCTCACTCTCTCACTCTCTCACTCTCTCACTCTCTCACTCTCTCACTCTCTCACTCTCTCACTCTCTCACTCTCTCACTCTCTCACTCTCTCACTCTCTCACTCTCTCACTCTCTCACTCTCTCACTCTCTCACTCTCTCACTCTCTCACTCTCTCACTCTCTCACTCTCTCACTCTCTCACTCTCTCACTCTCTCACTCTCTCACTCTCTCACTCTCTCACTCTCTCACTCTCTCACTCTCTCACTCTCTCACTCTCTCACTCTCTCACTCTCTCACTCTCTCACTCTTTCACTCTCTCACTCTCTCACTCTCTCACTCTCTCACTCTCTCACTCTCTCACTCTCTCACTCTTTCACTCTCTCACTCTCTCACTCTCTCACTCTCTCACTCTCTCACTCTCTCACTCTCTCACTCTCTCACTCTCTCACTCTCTCACTCTCTCACTCTCTCACTCTCTCACTCTCTCACTCTCTCACTCTTTTACTCTCTCACTCTCTCACTCTCTCACTCTCTCACTCTCTCACTCTCTCACTCTCTCACTCTCTCACTCTCTCACTCTCTCACTCTCTCACTCTCTCACTCTCTTACTCTCTCACTCTCTCACTCTCTCACTCTCTCACTCTCTCACTCTCTCACTCTCTCACTCTCTCACTCTCTTACTCTCTCACTCTCTCACTCTCTCACTTTCTCACTCTCTCACTCTCTCACTCTCTCACTCTCTCACTCTCTCACTCTCTCACTCTCTCACTCTCTCACTCTCTCACTCTCTCACTCTCTCACTCTCTCACTCTCTCACTCTCTCACTCTCTCACTCTTTCACTCTCTTACTCTGTCGATCTCTCACTCTTTTACTCTCTTACTTGTTTACTCCCTTACTCTCTTACTCTCTTACTCTCTTACTCTCTCACTCTCTCACTCTCTCACCCTCTCACTCTCTCACTCTCTCACTCACCCACTCTCTCACTCTCTCACTCTCTCACTCTCTCACTCTCTCACTCTCTCACTCTCTCACTCTTTCACTCTCTCACTCTCTCACTCTCTCACTCTTTCACTCCTTCACTCTCTCACTCTCTCACTCACTTACTCTCTTACTCTCTCACTTTCCCACTCTTCCACTCTTTCACTCTACCGCTCTTTCAGTATCTCACTTTCTCACTCTCTCACTCTCTAACTCTTTCATTCTCTCACTTTCCCACTCTCTCACTCTTTAACTCTTCCATTCTCTCACTCCCTCATTCTCTCACTTTCCCACTCTCTCACTCTTTAACTCTTCCATTCTCTCACTCCCTCACTCTCTCTCTCGCTCTCAGTTTCTCACTCTCTCACTTTCTCACTCTCTTACTCTTTCACTCTCTCACTCCCTCACTCTCTCACTCTTTTACTCACTCACTCTCTTGCTCTTTCACTCCCTCACTTTCCTACTCTCTAACTCTCTCACTTTCTCACTCTTTCACATTTTGACTCTCTCACTCTCCCACTCTCTCACTCTCTCACTCTCCCACTCTCTTAATCCTTAAATCTTTCACTCTCTCACTCTCTCAGTCTTACACTCTCTCACTCTCTCACTCCTCCACTCTCTCACTCTCTCACTCACTTACTCTCTCACTCTCTCACTTTCCCACTCCTCCACTCTTTCACCCTACCGCTCTCTCAGTGTCTCACTTTCTCACTCTCTCACTCTCTAACTCTTTCATTCTCTCACTCCCTCACTCTCTCTCTTGCTCTCAGCTTCTCACTCTCTCACTTTCTCACTCTCTTACTCTTTCACTCTCTCACTCCCTCACTCTCTCACTCCCTCACTCTCTCACTCTTTCACTTACTCACGCTCTCGCTCTCTTACTCTCTCACTTTCCTACTTTCTAACTCTCTCACTTTCTCACTCTTTTACATTTTAACTCTCTCAGTCTCTCACTTTTACTCTCTCTCACTTTTTCGCTGTCTCGCTCTCCCGCTCTCTCGCTCTCTCGCTCTCTCGCTCTCTCGCTCTCTCGCTTTATCGATCTTTCGCCTCTCGCTCTCTCGCTCTTTCGCTCTCTCGTGCTCTCGCTCTCTTGATCTCTTACTCTTACACTCTTTTACTCTCTAACTCTCTCACTCTCTCGCTCTCTCCCTCTCTCGCTCTCTCACTCTCTTACTCTCTTACTCTCTAACTCCCTTTTTCTCTTACTCTCTCACTCCCTTACTTTCTCATTCTCTTACTCTCTCACGCTCTCACTCTCCCACTTTCTCCCTCTCTCACTCTCTCACTCTCTCAATCTCTCACTTCCTGTCTCTCACTCTCACTCCCTCACTCTCTCACTCACTCACTCTCTCGATCTCTCACTCTCTCATTCCATTACTCTCTCACTATCTCACTCTTTCACTCTCTCACCCTTTCACTCTTTCACTCTTTCACTCTCTCACTCTCTCACTCTCTCACTCTCTCACTCTCTCACTCTCTCACTCTCTCACTCTCTCACTCTTTCACTCTCTCACTCTCTCACTCTCTCACTCTCTCACTTTCTCACTCTCTCACGCTCTCACGCTCTCACGCTCTTACGCTCTCACTCTCTCACTCTCTTACTCTGTCGATCTCTCACTCTTTTACTCTCTTACTCTTTCATTCCCTTACTCTCTTACTCTCTTACTCTCTTACTCTCTCACTCTCTCACTCTCTTACCCTCTCACTCTCTCACTCTCTCACTCTTTTACTCTCTTACTTGTTTACTCCCTTACTCTCTTACTCTCTTACTCTCTTACTCTCTCACTCTCTCACTCTCTCACCCTCTCACTCTCTCACTCTCTTACTCTCCCACTCTCTCACTCTCTCACTCTCTCACTCTTTCACTCTCTCACTCTCTCACTCTTTCACTCTCTCACTCTCTCACTCTCTCACTCTTTCACTCCTTCACTCTCTCACTCTCTCACTCACTTACTTTCTTACTCTCTCACTTTCCCACTCTTCCACTCTTTCACTCTACCGCTCTTTCAGTATCTTACTTTCTCACTCTCTCACTCTCTAACTCTTTCATTCTCTCACTCCCTCACTCTCTCTCTCGCTCTCAGTTTCTCACTCTCTCACTTTCTCACTCTCTTACTCTTTCACTCTCTCACTCCCTCACTCTCTCACTCTTTTACTCACTCACTCTCTTGCTCTTTCACTCCCTCACTTTCCTACTCTCTAACGCTCTCACTTTCTCACTCTTTCACATTTTGACTCTCTCACTCTCCCACTCTCTTAATCCTTAAATCTTTCACTCTCTCACTCTCTCAGTCTTACACTCTCTCACTCTCTCACTCCTCCACTCTCTCACTCTCTCACTCACTTACTCTCTCACTCTCTCACTTTCCCACTCTTCCACTCTTTCACGCTACCGCTCTCTCAGTGTCTCACTTTCTCACTCTCTCACTCACTAACTCTTTCATTCTCTCACTTCCTCACTCTCTTGCTCTTAGCTTCTCACTCTCTCACTTTCTCACTCTCTTACTCTTTCACTCTCTCACTCCCTCACTCTCTCACTCTTTCACTTACTCACGCTCTCGCTCTCTTACTCTCTCACTTTTCTACTTTCTAACTCTTTCACTTTCTCACTCTTTTACATTTTAACTCTCTCAGTCTCTCACTTTTTCTCTCTCTCACTTTTTCGCTGTCTCGCTCTCCCGCTCTCTCGCTCTTTCGCTCTCTCGCTCTCTCGCTCTCTCGCTCTCTCGCTTTATCGATCTTTCGCCTCTCGCTCTCTCGCTCTTTCGCTCTCTCGTGCTCTCGCTCTCTTGATCTCTTACTCTTACACTCTTTTACTCTCTAACTCTCTCACTCTCTCGCTCTCTCCCTCTCTCGCTCTCTCACTCTCTTACTCTCTTACTCTCTTACTCCCTTATTCTCTTACTCTCTCACTCCCTTACTTTCTCATTCTCTTACTCTCTCACGCTCTCACTCTCCCACTTTCTCCCTCTCTCACTCTCTCACTCTCTCAATCTCTCACTTCCTGTCTCTCACTCTCACTCCCTCACTCTCTCACTCACTCACTCTCTCGATCTCTCACTCTCTCATTCCATTACTCTCTCACTATCTCACTCTTTCACTCTCTCACCCTTTCACTCTTTCACTCTTTTACTCTCTCACTCTCTCACTCTCTCACTCTCTCACTCTCTCACTCTCTCACTCTCTCACTCTCTCACTCTCTCACTCTCTCACTCTCTCACTCTCTCACTCTCTCACTCTCTCACTCTCTCACTCTCTCACTCTCTCACTCTCTCACTCTCTCACTCTCTCACTCTCTCACTCTCTCACTCTCTCACTCTCTCACTCTCTCACTCTCTCACTCTCTCACTCTCTCACTCTCTCACTCTCTCACTCTCTCACTCTCTCACTCTCTCACTCTCTCACTCTCTCACTCTCTCACTCTCTCACTTTCTCACTCTCTCACGCTCTCACGCTCTCACTCTCTCACTCTCTCACTCTCTTACTCTGTCGATCTCTCACTCTTTTACTCTCTTACTCTTTCATTCCCTTACTCTCTTACTCTCTTACTCTCTTACTCTCTCACTCTCTCACTCTCTCACCCTCTCACCCTCTCACTCTCTCACTCTCTCACTCTCCCACTCTCTTACTCTCTCACTCTCTCACTCTCTCAGTTTCTTACTCTCTCGCTCTCTCACCCTTTCATTCTCTTACTCTCTCACTCTCTCACTTTCTCACTCTATCACTCTGTTACTCTCTTAATCTCTCACTTTCTTTCTCTTACTCTCACTCCCTTACTCCCTAACTCTCTTACTGACCCACTCTCTCGATCTCTTACTCTCTCATTCCTTCACTCTCTCACTTTCTCACTTTCTCACTCTCTCAGTCTCTCGCTCTCTCACTATCTCGCTCTCTCGCTGTCTCGCTGTCTCGCTCTCTCGCTCTCTCGCTCTCCCGCTCTTTTGCTCTCTCGCTCTCTCGCTCTCCCGCTCTCTCGCTCTCTTGCTCTCTCGCTCTCGCACTCACCCACTTTTTTACTCCTTCACTCCCTCGGTTTCTCTCTCTCTCTCTCACTCTCCCACGCTTTCACTCTCTCACTCTCTCACTCTCTCGATCTCTCACTCTCTCATTTTCTCAGTCGCTTGCTCTCTCACTCTCTCGCTCCCTCGCTGTCTCGCTGTCTCGCTCTCTCGCTCTCTCGTTCTCATTCTCTCACTTTCACGCCCTCACTCCCTCACTAACTGACTCACTCACTTTCTCACTCTCTCACTTTCTCACTAGTTCACTAGTTCACTCTCTTACTCTCTTACTCTCTCACTCTCTCACTCTCTCACTCTCTCACTCTCTCACTCTCTCACTCTCTCACTCTCTCACTCTCTCACTCTCTCACTCTCTCACTCTCTCACTCTCTCACTCTCTCACTCTCTCACTCTCTCACTCTCTCACTCTCTCACTCTCTCACTCTCTTACTCTCTCACTCTCTCACTCTCTCACTCTCTCACTCTCTCACTCTCTCACTCTCTCACTCTCTCACTCTCTCACTCTCTCACTCTCTCACTCTCTCACTCTCTCACTCTCTCACTCTCTCACTCTCTCACTCTCTTAATCTCTCGATCTCTCACTCTCTCACTCTCTCACTCTCTCACTCTCTCACTCTCTCACTCTCCCACTCTCTCACTCTCTCACTCTCTCACTCTCTCACTCTCTCACTCTCTCACTCTCTCACTCTCTCACTCTCTCACTCTCTCACTCTCTCACTCTCTCACTCTCTCACTCTCTCACTCTCTCACTCTCTCACTCTCTCACTCTCTCACTCTCTCACTCTCTCACTCTCTCACTCTCTCACTCTCTCACTCTCTCACTCTCTCACTCTCTCACTCTCTCACTCTCTCACTCTCTCACATGCTCACTCTCTCACTCTCTCACTCTCTTACTCTGTCGATCTCTCACTCTTTTACTCTCTTACTCTTTTACTCCCTTACTCTCTTACTCTCTTACTCTCTTACTCTCTCACTCTCTCAATCTCTCACTCTCTCACTCTCTCACTCTCTCACTCTCCCACTCTCCCACTCTCTCACTCTCTCACTCTTTCACTTTCTCACTCTCTCACTCTTTCACTCTCTCACTCTCTTACTCTTTCACTCTCTCACTCTCTCACTCTCTCACTCTCTGACTCTCTCACTCTCTCACTCTCTCACTCTCTAACTCTCTCACTCTCTCACTCTCTCACTCTCCCACTCTCTCACTCTCTCACTCTCCCACTCTCTTAATCCTTAAATCTTTCACTCTCTCACTCTCTCAATCTTACACTCTCTCACTCTCTCACTCCTTCACTCTCTCACTCTCTCACTCACTTACTCTCTCACTCTCTTACTTTCCCACTCTTCCACTCTTTCACTCTACCGCTCTCTCAGTGTCTCACTTCCTCACTCTCTCACTCTCTAACTTTTTCATTCTCTCACTCCCTCACTCTCTCTCTTGCTCTCAGCTTCTCACTCTCTCACTTTCTCACTCTCTCACTCTTTCACTCTCTCACTCCCTCACTCTCTCACTCTTTCACTCACTCACGCTCTCGCTTTCTTACTCTCTCACTTCCCTACTTTCTAACTCTCTCACTTTCTTACTCTTTTACATTTTAACTCTCTCAGTCTCTCACTTTATCTCTCTCTCACTTTTTCGCTGTCTCGCTCTCCCGCTTTCTCGCTCTTTCGCTCTCTCGCTTTATCGATCTTTCGCCTCTCGCTCTCTCGCTCTTTCGCTCTCTCGCGCTCTCGCTCTCTTGATCTCTTACTCTTACACTCTCTTACTCTCTAACTCTCTCACTCTCTCGCTCTCTCCCTCTCTCGCTCTCTCACTCTCTTAGTCTCTTACTCTCTTACTCCCTTACTCTCTTACTCTCTCACTCCCTTACTTTCTCATTCTCTTACTCTCTCACGCTCTCACTCTCCCACTTTCTCCCTCTCTCACTCTCTCACTTTCTCAATCTCTCACTTCCTGTCTCTCACTCTCACTCCCTCACGCTCTCACTCACTCACTCTCTCGATCTCTCACTCTCTTATTCCATCACTCTCTCACTATCTTACTCTTTCACTCTCTCACCCTTTCACTCTTTCACTCTCTCACTCTCTCACTCTCTCACTCCCGCTTTCTCTTACTCTGTCACCCTTTAACTCTCTCACTCTTTCACTCTCTCACTCTCTCACTCCTTCACTCTCTGACTCTCTCACTCACTCACTCTCTCTCTTTCTCACTCCTTCTCTCTTTCACTCTCTCACTCTCTAACTCTCTCCCTCTCTTTTTCTCTCACTCTCTGACTCTCTCACTCCCTCAATCTCTCACTCTCTTACTCTCTCACTCTTTCACTCTCTCACTCTCTTACTCTGTCGATCTCTCACTCTTTTACTCTCTTACTCTTTCACTCCCTTACTCTCTTACTCTCTCACTCTTTTACTCTCTCACTCTCTCACTCTCTCACTCTCTCACTCTCTCACTCTCTCACTCTCTCACTCTCTCACTCTCTCACTCTCTCACTCTCTCACTCTCTCACTCTCTCACTCTCTCACTCTTTTACTGTCTCACTCTCTCACTCTCTCACTCTCTCACTCTCTCACTCTCTCACTCTCTCACTCTCTCACTCTCTCACTCTCTCACTCTCTCACTCTCTCACTCTCTCACTCTCTCACTCTCTCACTCTCTCACTCTCTCACTCTCTCACTCTCTCACTCTCTCACTCTCTCACTCTCTCACTCTCTCACTCTCTCACTCTCTCACTCTCTCACTCTCTCACTCTCTCACTCTCTCACTCCCTCACTCTCTCACTCCTCCACTCTCTCAATCTTAAAATCTTTTACTCTGTCAATCTCTCAGTCTTACACTCTCTCACTCTCTCACTCTCTCACTCACTTACTCTCTCACTCTCTCACTTTCCCACTCTTCCACTCTTTCACCCTACCGCTCTCTCAGTGTCTCACTTTCTCACTCTCTCACACACTAACTCTTTCATTCTCTCACTTCCTCACTCTCTTGCTCTTAGCTTCTCACTCTCTCACTTTCTCACTCTCTTACTCTTTCACTCTCTCACTCCCTCACTCTCTCACTCTTTCACTTACTCACGCTCTCGCTCTCTTACTCTCTCACTTTTCTACTTTCTAACTCTTTCACTTTCTCACTCTTTTACATTTTAACTCTCTCAGTCTCTCACTTTTTCTCTCTCTCACTTTTTCGCTGTCTCGCTCTCCCGCTCTCTCGCTCTTTCGCTCTCTCGCTCTCTCGCTCTCTCGCTCTCTCGCTTTATCGATCTTTCGCCTCTCGCTCTCTCGCTCTTTCGCTCTCTCGTGCTCTCGCTCTCTTGATCTCTTACTCTTACACTCTTTTACTCTCTAACTCTCTCACTCTCTCGCTCTCTCCCTCTCTCGCTCTCTCACTCTCTTACTCTCTTACTCTCTTACTCCCTTATTCTCTTACTCTCTCACTCCCTTACTTTCTCATTCTCTTACTCTCTCACGCTCTCACTCTCCCACTTTCTCCCTCTCTCACTCTCTCACTCTCTCAATCTCTCACTTCCTGTCTCTCACTCTCACTCCCTCACTCTCTCACTCACTCACTCTCTCGATCTCTCACTCTCTCATTCCATTACTCTCTCACTATCTCGCTCTTTCACTCTCTCACCCTTTCACTCTTTCACTCTTTTACTCTCTCACTCTCTCACTCTCTCACTCTCTCACTCTCTCACTCTCTCACTCTCTCACTCTCTCACTCTCTCACTCTCTCACTCTCTCACTCTCTCACTCTCTCACTCTTTTACTGTCTCACTCTCTCACTCTCTCACTCTCTCACTCTCTCACTCTCTCACTCTCTCACTCTCTCACTCTCTCACTCTCTCACTCTCTCACTCTCTCACTCTCCCACTCTCTCACTCTCTCACTCTCTCACTCTCTCACTCTCTCACTCTCTCACTCTCTCACTCTCTCACTCTCTCACTCTCTCACTCTCTCACTCTCTCACTCTCTCACTCTCTCACTCTCTCACTCTCTCACTCTCTCACTCCCTCACTCTCTCACTCCTCCACTCTCTCAATCTTAAAATCTTTCACTCTGTCAATCTCTCAGTCTTACACTCTCTCACTCTCTCACTCACTTACTCTCTCACTCTCTCACTTTCCCACTCTTCCACTCTTTCACCCTACCGCTCTCTCAGTGTCTCACTTTCTCACTCTCTCACTCACTAACTCTTTCATTCTCTCACTTCCTCACTCTCTTGCTCTTAGCTTCTCACTCTCTCACTTTCTCACTCTCTTACTCTTTCACTCTCTCACTCCCTCACTCTCTCACTCTTTAACTTACTCACGCTCTCGCTCTCTTACTCTCTCACTTTTCTACTTTCTAACTCTTTCACTTTCTCACTCTTTTACATTTTAACTCTCTCAGTCTCTCACTTTTTCTCTCTCTCACTTTTTCGCTGTCTCGCTCTCCCGCTCTCTCGCTCTTTCGCTCTCTCGCTCTCTCGCTCTCTCGCTCTCTCGCTTTATCGATCTTTCGCCTCTCGCTCTCTCGCTCTTTCGCTCTCTCGTGCTCTCGCTCTCTTGATCTCTTACTCTTACACTCTTTTACTCTCTAACTCTCTCACTCTCTCGCTCTCTCCCTCTCTCGCTCTCTCACTCTCTTACTCTCTTACTCTCTTACTCCCTTATTCTCTTACTCTCTCACTCCCTTACTTTCTCATTCTCTTACTCTCTCACGCTCTCACTCTCCCACTTTCTCCCTCTCTCACTCTCTCACTCTCTCAATCTCTCACTTCCTGTCTCTCACTCTCACTCCCTCACTCTCTCACTCACTCACTCTCTCGATCTCTCACTCTCTCATTCCATTACTCTCTCACTATCTCGCTCTTTCACTCTCTCACCCTTTCACTCTTTCACTCTTTTACTCTCTCACTCTCTCACTCTCTCACTCTCTCACTCTCTCACTCTCTCACTCTCTCACTCTCTCACTCTCTCACTCTCTCACCCTCTCACTCTCTCACTCTCTCACTCTCTCACTCTCTCACTCTCTCACTCTCTCACTCTCTCACTCTCTCACTCTCTCACTCTCTCACTCTCTCACTCTCTCACTCTCTCACTCTCTCACTCTCTCACTCTCTCACTCTCTCACTCTCTCACTCTCTCACTCTCTCACTCTCTCACTCTCTCACTTTCTCACTCTCTCACGCTCTCACGCTCTCACTCTCTCACTCTCTCACTCTCTTACTCTGTCGATCTCTCACTCTTTTACTCTCTTACTCTTTCATTCCCTTACTCTCTTACTCTCTTACTCTCTTACTCTCTCACTCTCTCACTCTCTCACCCTCTCACCCTCTCACTCTCTCACTCTCTCACTCTCCCACTCTCTTACTCTCTCACTCTCTCACTCTCTCAGTTTCTTACTCTCTCGCTCTCTCACCCTTTCATTCTCTTACTCTCTCACTCTCTCACTTTCTCACTCTATCACTCTGTTACTCTCTTAATCTCTCACTTTCTTTCTCTTACTCTCACTCCCTTACTCCCTAACTCTCTTACTGACCCACTCTCTCGATCTCTTACTCTCTCATTCCTTCACTCTCTCACTTTCTCACTTTCTCACTCTCTCAGTCTCTCGCTCTCTCACTATCTCGCTCTCTCGCTGTCTCGCTGTCTCGCTCTCTCGCTCTCTCGCTCTCCCGCTCTTTTGCTCTCTCGCTCTCTCGCTCTCCCGCTCTCTCGCTCTCTTGCTCTCTCGCTCTCGCACTCACCCACTTTTTTACTCCTTCACTCCCTCGGTTTCTCTCTCTCTCTCACTCTCCCACGCTTTCACTCTCTCACTCTCTCACTCTCTCGATCTCTCACTCTCTCATTTTCTCAGTCGCTTGCTCTCTCACTCTCTCGCTCCCTCGCTGTCTCGCTGTCTCGCTCTCTCGCTCTCTCGTTCTCATTCTCTCACTTTCACGCCCTCACTCCCTCACTAACTGACTCACTCACTTTCTCACTCTCTCACTTTCTCACTAGTTCACTAGTTCACTCTCTTACTCTCTTACTCTCTCACTCTCTCACTCTCTCACTCTCTCACTCTCTCACTCTCTCACTCTCTCACTCTCTCACTCTCTCACTCTCTCACTCTCTCACTCTCTCACTCTCTCACTCTCTCACTCTCTCACTCTCTCACTCTCTCACTCTCTCACTCTCTCACTCTCTCACTCTCTCACTCTCTCACTCTCTCACTCTCTCACTCTCTCACTCTCTCACTCTCTCACTCTCTCACTCTCTCACTCTCTCACTCTCTCACTCTCTCACTCTCTCACTCTCTTAATCTCTCGATCTCTCACTCTCTCACTCTCTCACTCTCTCACTCTCTCACTCTCTCACTCTCCCACTCTCTCACTCTCTCACTCTCTCACTCTCTCACTCTCTCACTCTCTCACTCTCTCACTCTCTCACTCTCTCACTCTCTCACTCTCTCACTCTCTCACTCTCTCACTCTCTCACTCTCTCACTCTCTCACTCTCTCACTCTCTCACTCTCTCACTCTCTCACTCTCTCACTCTCTCACTCTCTCACTCTCTCACTCTCTCACTCTCTCACATGCTCACTCTCTCACTCTCTCACTCTCTTACTCTGTCGATCTCTCACTCTTTTACTCTCTTACTCTTTTACTCCCTTACTCTCTTACTCTCTTACTCTCTTACTCTCTCACTCTCTCACTCTCTCAATCTCTCACTCTCTCACTCTCTCACTCTCTCACTCTCCCACTCTCCCACTCTCTCACTCTCTCACTCTTTCACTTTCTCACTCTCTCACTCTTTCACTCTCTCACTCTCTTACTCTTTCACTCTCTCACTCTCTCACTCTCTCACTCTCTGACTCTCTCACTCTCTCACTCTCTCACTCTCTAACTCTCTCACTCTCTCACTCTCTCACTCTCCCACTCTCTCACTCTCTCACTCTCCCACTCTCTTAATCCTTAAATCTTTCACTCTCTCACTCTCTCAATCTTACACTCTCTCACTCTCTCACTCCTTCACTCTCTCACTCTCTCACTCACTTACTCTCTCACTCTCTTACTTTCCCACTCTTCCACTCTTTCACTCTACCGCTCTCTCAGTGTCTCACTTCCTCACTCTCTCACTCTCTAACTTTTTCATTCTCTCACTCCCTCACTCTCTCTCTTGCTCTCAGCTTCTCACTCTCTCACTTTCTCACTCTCTCACTCTTTCACTCTCTCACTCCCTCACTCTCTCACTCTTTCACTCACTCACGCTCTCGCTTTCTTACTCTCTCACTTCCCTACTTTCTAACTCTCTCACTTTCTTACTCTTTTACATTTTAACTCTCTCAGTCTCTCACTTTATCTCTCTCTCACTTTTTCGCTGTCTCGCTCTCCCGCTTTCTCGCTCTTTCGCTCTCTCGCTTTATCGATCTTTCGCCTCTCGCTCTCTCGCTCTTTCGCTCTCTCGCGCTCTCGCTCTCTTGATCTCTTACTCTTACACTCTCTTACTCTCTAACTCTCTCACTCTCTCGCTCTCTCCCTCTCTCGCTCTCTCACTCTCTTAGTCTCTTACTCTCTTACTCCCTTACTCTCTTACTCTCTCACTCCCTTACTTTCTCATTCTCTTACTCTCTCACGCTCTCACTCTCCCACTTTCTCCCTCTCTCACTCTCTCACTCTCTCAATCTCTCACTTCCTGTCTCTCACTCTCACTCCCTCACGCTCTCACTCACTCACTCTCTCGATCTCTCACTCTCTTATTCCATCACTCTCTCACTATCTTACTCTTTCACTCTCTCACCCTTTCACTCTTTCACTCTCTCACTCTCTCACTCTCTCACTCCCGCTTTCTCTTACTCTGTCACCCTTTAACTCTCTCACTCTTTCACTCTCTCACTCTCTCACTCCTTCACTCTCTGACTCTCTCACTCACTCACTCTCTCTCTTTCTCACTCCTTCTCTCTTTCACTCTCTCACTCTCTAACTCTCTCCCTCTCTTTTTCTCTCACTCTCTGACTCTCTCAATCCCTCAATCTCTCACTCTCTCACTCTCTCACTCTTTCACTCTCTCACTCTCTTACTCTGTCGATCTCTCACTCTTTTACTCTCTTACTCTTTCACTCCCTTACTCTCTTACTCTCTCACTCTTTTACTCTCTCACTCTCTCACTCTCTCACTCTCTCACTCTCTCACTCTCTCACTCTCTCACTCTCTCACTCTCTCACTCTCTCACTCTCTCACTCTCTCACTCTTTTACTCTCTCACTCTCTCACTCTCTCACTCTCTCACTCTCTCACTCTCTCACTCTCTCACTCTCTCACTCTCTCACTCTCTCACTCTCTCACTCTCTCACTCTCTCACTCTCTCACTCTCTCACTCTCTCACTCTCTCACTCTCTCACTCTCTCACTCTCTCACTCTCTCACTCTCTCACTCTCTCACTCTCTCACTCTCTCACTCTCTCACTCTCTCACTCTCTCACTCTCTCACTCTCTCACTCTCTCACTCTCTCACTCTCTCACTCTCTCACTCCCTCACTCTCTCACTCCTCCACTCTCTCAATCTTAAAATCTTTCACTCTGTCAATCTCTCAGTCTTACACTCTCTCACTCTCTCACTCCCTCACTGATTCACTCTCTCACTCTCTCACTTCCCCACTCTTTCACTCTTCCACTATTCCACTCTCTTAGTATCTAACTTTCTTACTCTCTCACTCTCTAACTCACTAACTCTTTGATTTTCTCACTCTCTTGCTTTCTCGCTCGCTCGCTGCTTTGCTCTCTTGCGCTTTCGCGCTCTTGCTCTCTCAATCTCTCACTTTCTCGCTATTTCACTTTCTCACTCTCTTACTTACTCTCTCTCGCACTCTCTCACTCTCTTACTCCCTCACGCTCTCACTGTCCCACTCTCTCACTCTTACTCTCTCTCTCTCACTTTCTCACTGTATAACTTTCTCAATCTCTTACTCTTTCACTCTCTCACTACCTCACTCGCTCACTCTTTCACTCACTCACGCTCTCGCTCTCTTACTCTCTCACTTTCCTACTTTTTAACTTTCTCACTTTCTTACTCTTTTACATTTTAACTCTCTTACTCTCTCACTTTTTCTCTCTCTCACTTTTTCGCTGTCTCGCTCTCTCGCTCTCTCGCTCTTTAGCTCTCTCGCTCTCTTGCTCTTTCGCTCTCTCGCTTTATTGATCTCTCGCCTCTCGCTCTCTCGCTCTTTCGCTCTCTCGCGTTCTCGCTCTCTTGATCTCTTACTCTCACACTCTCTTACTCTCTCACTCTCTCGCTCTCTCCCTCTCTCGCTCTCTCACTCTCTTACTCTCTTACTCTCTCACTCCCTTACTCTCTTACTCTCTCACTCCCTTACTTTCTCATTTTCTCACTCTCTCACGCTCTCACTCTCCCACTTTCTCCCTCTCTCACTCTCTCAATCTCTCAATCTCTCACTTCCTGTCTCTCACTCTCGATCCCTCACTCTCTCACTCAGTCACTCTCTAGATCTCTCACTCTCTAATTCCATCTCTCTCTCACTATCTCACTCTTTCACTCTCTCACCCTCTTACTCTTTCACTCTCTCACTCTCTCACTCTCTCACTCTCTCACTCTCTCACTCTCTCACTCTTTCACTCTCTCACTCTCTCACTCTCTCACTCTCTCACTCTCTCACTCTCTTACTCTCTCACTCTCTCACTCTCTCACTCTCTCACTCTCTCACTCTCTCACTCTCTCACTCTCTCACTCTCTCACTCTCTCACTCTCTCACTCTCTCACTCTCTCACTCTCTCACTCTCTCACTCTCTCACTCTCTTACTCTCTCACTCTCTCACTCTCTCACTCTCTCACTCTCTCACTCTCTCACTCTCTCACTCTCTCACTCTCTCACTCTCTCACTCTCTCACTCTCTCACTCTCTCACTCTCTCACTCTCTCACTCTCTCACTCTCTCACTCTCTCACTCTCTCACTCTCTCACTCTCTCACTCTCTCACTCTCTCACTCCTCCACTCTCTCAATCTTGAAATCTTTCACTCTGTCAATCTCCCAGTCTTACACTCTCTCACTCTCTCACTCCCTCACTCCTTCACTCTCTCACTCTCTCACTTCCCCACTCTTTCACTCGTCCACTATTCCACTCTCTCAGTATCTAACTTTCTTACTCTCTTACTCTCTAACTCACTAACTCTTTGATTTTCTCACTCTCTTGCTTTCTCGCTCGCTCGCTGCCTTGCTCTCTTGCGCTTTCGCGCTCTTGCTCTCTCAATCTCTCACTTTCTCGCTATTTTACTCTCTCACTCTCTTACTTACTCTTTCTCGCACTCTCTCACTCTCTTACTCCCTCACGCTCTCACTGTCCCACTCTCTCACTCTTACTCTCTCTCTCTCTCTCTCTCTCACTTTCTTACTGTATAACTTTCTCAATCTCTTACTCTTTCACTCTCTCACTACCTTACTCGCTCACTCTTTCACTCACTCACGCTCTCGCTCTCTTACTCTCTTATTTTCCTACTTTCTAATTCTCTCACTTTCTCACTCTTTTACATTTTAACTCTCTCACTCTCTCACTTTTTCTCTCTGTCACTTTTTCGCTGTCTCGCTCTCTCGCTCTCTCGCTCTCTCACTCTCTTACTCTCTAACTCTCTTACTCTCTAACTCTCTCACTCCCTTACTCTCTTACTCTCTTACTCCCTTACTTTCTCATTTTCTTACTCTCTCACGCTCTTACTCTCCCACTTTCTCCCTCTCTCACTCTCTCACTCTCTCAATCTCTCACTTCCTGTCTCTCACTCTCGATCCCTCACTCTCTCACTCAGTCACTCTCTAGATCTCTCACTCTCTAATTCCATCACTCTCTCACTATCTCACTCTTTCACTCTCTCACCCTTTCACTCTCTCACTCTCTCACTCTCTCACTCTCTCACCCTCTCACTCTCTCACTCTCTCACTCTCCCACTCTCTCACTCTCTTACTCTCCCACTCTCTTAATCCTTAAATCTTTCACTCTCTCACTCTCTCAATCTTACACTCTCTCACTCTCTCACTCCTTCACTCTCTCACTCTCTCACTCACTTACTCTCTCACTCTTTTACTTTCCCACTCTTCCACTCTTTTACTCTACCGCTCTCTCAGTGTCTCACTTTCTCACTCTCTCACTCTCTAACTCTTTCATTCTCTCACTCCCTCACTCTCTCTCTCGCTCTCAGCTTCTCACTCTCTCACTTTCTCACTCTCTTACTCTTTCACTCTCTCACTCCCTCACTCTCTCACTCTTTCACTCACTCACGCTCTCGCTCTCTTACTCTCTCACTTTCCTACTTTCTAGCTCTCTCACTTTCTCACTCTTTTACATTTTAACTCTCTCAGTCTCTCACTTTTTCTCTCTCTCACTTTTTCGCTGTCTCGCTCTCTCGCTCTCTCGCTCTTTCGCTCTCTCGCTCTCTTGCTCTGTCGCTCTCTCGCTTTATCGATCTTTCGCCTCTCGCTCTCTCGCTCTTTCGCTCTCTCGCGCTCTCGCTCTCTTGATCTCTTACTCTTACACTCTCTTACTCTCTAACTCTCTCACTCGCTCGCTCTCTCCCTCTCTCGCTCTCTCACTCTCTTACTCTCTTACTCTCTTACTCCCTTACTCTCTTACTCTCTCACTCCCTTACTTTCTCATTCTCTTACTTTCTCACGCTCTCACTCTCCCACTTTCTCCCTCTCTCACTCTCTCACTCTCTCAATCTCTCACTTCCTGTCTCTCACTCTCACTCCCTTACTCTCTCACTCACTCACTCTCTCGATCTCTCACTCTCTCATTCCATCACTCTCTCACTATCTCACTCTTTCACTCTCTCGACCTTTCACTCTTTCACTCTCTCACTCTCTCACTCTCTCACTCCCGCTTTCTCTTACTCTGTCACTCTTTGACTCTCTCACTCTTTCACTCTCTCACTCTCTCACTCCCTCACTCTCTGACTCTCTCACTCACTCACTCTCTCTCTTTCTCACTCCTTCTCTCTTTCACTCTCTCACTCTCTAACTCTCTCCCTCTCTTTTTCTCTGACTCTCTGACTCTCTCACTCCCTCAATCTCTCACTCTCTCACTCTCTCACTCTTTCACTCTCTCACTCTCTTACTCTGTCGATCTCTCACTTTTTTACTCTCTTACTCTTTCACTCCCTTACTCTCTTACTCTCTCACTCTCTTACTCTCTCACCCTCTCACTCTCTCACTCTCTCACTCTCTTACTCTCTCACTCTCTCACTTTCTCACTCTCTCACTCTTTCACTCTCTCACTCTCTTACCCTTTCACTCTTTCACTCTTTTACTCTCTCACTCTGTCACTCTCTCACTCTCTCACTCTCTCACTCTCTCACTCTCTCACTCTCTCACTCTCTCACTCTCTCACTCTCTCACTCTCTCACTCTCTCACTCTCTCACTCTCTCACTCTCTCACTCTCTCACTCTCTCACTCTCTCACTTTCTCACTCTCTCACTCTCTCACTCTCTCACTCTCTCACTCTCTCACTCTCTCACTCTCTCACTCTCTCACTCTCTCACTCTCTCACTCTCTCACTCTCTCACTCTCTCACTCTCTCACTCTCTCACTCTCTCACTTTCTCACTCTCTCACGCTCTCACGCTCTTACTCTCTCACTCTCTCACTCTCTTACTCTGTCGATCTCTCACTCTTTTACTCTCTTACTCTTTCATTCCCTTACTCTCTTACTCTCTCAGTCTCTCACTCTCTCACCCTCTCACTCTCTCACTTTCTCACTCTCCCACTCTCTCACTCTCTCACTCTCTCACTCTCTCACTTTCTCACTCTCTCGCTCTCTCACCCTTTCATTCTCTTACTCTCTCACTCTCTCACTCTCCCACTTTCTCACTCTATCACTCTGTTACTCTCTTAATCTCTCACTTTCTCTCTCTTACTCTCACTCCCTTACTCCCTAACTCTCTTACTGACTCACTCTCTCGATCTCTTACTCTCTGCTTCCTTCACTCTCTCACTTTCTCACTCTCTCAGTCTCTCGCTCTCTCACTATCTCGCTCTCTCGCTGTCTCGCTGTCTCGCTCTCTCGCTCTCTCGCTCTCCCGCTCTTTCGCTCTCTCGCTCTCTCGCTCTCCCGCTTTCTCGCTCTCTTGCTTTCTCGCTCTCGCACTCACCCACTTTTTTACTCCTTCACTCCCTCGGTTTCTCTCTCTCTCACTCTCCCACGCTTTCACTCTCTCACTCTCTCACTCTCTCGATCTCTCACTCTCTCACTTTCTCAGTCGCTCGCTCTCTCACTTTCTCGCTCCCTCGCTGTCTCGCTGTCTCGCTCTCTCGCTCTTTCGTTCTCATTCTCTCACTTTCACGCCCTCACTCCCTCACTAACTGACTCACTCACTTTCTCACTCTCTCACTTTCTCACTAGTTCACTAGTTCACTCTCTTACTCTCTTACTCTCTCACTCTCTTACTCTCTCACTCTCTCACTCTCTCACTCTCTCACTCTCTCACTCTCTCACTCTCTCACTCTCTCACTCTCTCACTCTCTCACTCTCTCACTCTCTCACTCTCTCACTCTCTCACTCTCTTAATCTCTCGATCTCTCACTCTCTCACTCTCTCACTCTCTCACTCTCTCACTCCCTCACTCTCTCACTCTCTCACTCTCTCACTCTCTCACTCTCTCACTCTCTCACTCTCTCACTCTCTCGATCTCTCACTCTCTCACTCTCTCACTCTCTCACTCTCTCACTCTCTCACTCTCTCACTCTCTCACTCTCTCACTCTCTCACTCTCTCACTCTCTCACTCTCTCACTCTCTCACTCTCTCACTCTCTCACTCTCTCACTCTCTCACTCTCTCACTCTCTCACTCTCTCACTCTCTCACTCTCTCACTCTCTCACTCTCTCACTCTCTCACTCTCTCACTCTCTCACTCTCTCACTTGCTCATACTCTCACTCTCTCGATCTCTCACTCTCTTACTCTGTCGATCTCTCACTCTTTTACTCTCTTACTCTTTTACCCCCTTACTCTCTTACTCTCTTACTCTCTTACTCTCTCACTCTCTCACTCTCTCAATCTCTCACCCTCTCAATCTCTCACCCTCTCAATCTCTCACTCTCTCACTCTCCCACTCTCCCACTCTCTCACTCTCTCACTCTTTCACTCTCTCACTCTCTCACTCTTTCACTCTCTCACTCTCTCACTCTTTCACTCTCTTACTCTCTCACTCTTTCACTCTCTGACTCTCTCACTCTCTCACTCTCTCACTCTCTCACTCTCTCACTCTCTCACTCTCTTACTCTCTCACTCTCTCACTCTCTCACTCTCTCACTCTCCCACTCTCTCACTCTCTCACTCTCCCACTCTCTTAATCCTTAAATCTTTCACTCTCTCACTCTCTCAATCTTACACTCTCTCACTCTCTCACTCCTTCACTCTCTCACTCTCTCACTCACTTACTCTCTCACTCACTTACTTTCCCACTCTTCTACTCTTTCACTCTACCGCTCTCTCAGTGTCTCACTTTCTCACTCTCTCACTCTCTAACTCTTTCATTCTCTCACTCCCTCACTCTCTCTCTCGCTCTCAGCTTCTCACTCTCTCACTTTCTCACTCTCTCACTCTTTCACTCTCTCACTCCCTCATTCTCTCACTCTTTCACTCACTTACGCTCTCGCTCCCTTACTCTCTCACTTCCCTACTTTCTAACTCTCTCACTTTCTCACTCTTTTACATTTTAACTCTCTCAGTCTCTCACTTTTTCTCTCTCTCACTTATTCGCTGTCTCGCTCTCCCGCTCTCTCGCTCTTTCGCTCTCTCGCTCTCTTGCTCTCTCGCTCTCTCGCTTTATCGATCTTTCGCCTCTCGCTCTCTCGCTCTTTCGCTCTCTCGCGGTCTCGCTCTCTTGATCTCTTACTCTTACACTCTCTTACTCTCTAACTCTCTCACTCTCTCGCTCTCTCCCTCTCTCGCTCTCTCACTCTCTTACTCTCTTACTCTCTTACTCCCTTACTCTCTTACTCTCTCACTCCCTTACTTTCTCATTCTCTTATTTTCTCACGCTCTCACTCTCCCACTTTCTCCCTCTCTCACTCTCTCACTCTCTCAATCTCTCACTTCCTGTCTCTCACTCTCACTCCCTCACGCTCTCACCCACTCACTTTCTCGATCTCTCACTCTCTTATTCCATCACTCTCTCACTATCTTACTCTTTCACTCTCTCACCCTTTCACTCTTTCACTCTCTCACTCTCTCACTCTCTCACTCCCGCTTTCTCTTACTCTGTCACTCTTTAACTTTCTCACTCTTTCACTCTCTCACTCTCTCACTCCCTCACTCTCTGACTCTCTCACTCACTCACTCTCTCTCTTTCTCACTCCTTCTCTCTTTCACTCTCTCACTCTCTAACTCTCTCCCTCTCTTTTTCTCTCACTCTCCGACTCTCTCACTCCCTCAATCTTTCACTCTCTCACTCTTTCACTCTCTCACTCTCTTACTATGTCGATCTCTCACTCTTTTACTCTCTTACTCTTTCACTCCCTTACTCTCTTACTCTCTCACTCTCTTACTCTCTCACTCTCTCACTCTCTCACTCTCTCACTCTCTCACTCTCTCACTCTCTCACTCTCTCACTCTCTCACTCTCTCACTCTCTCACTCTCTCACTCTCTCACTCTCTCACTCTCTCACTCTCTCACTCTCTCACTCTCTCACTCTCTCACTCTCTCACTCTCTCACTCTCTCACGCTCTCACTCTCTCAGTCTCTCACTCTCTCACTCTCTTACTCTGTCGATCTCTCACTTTTTTACTCTCTTACTCTTTTACTCCCTTACTCTCTTACTCTCTTACTCTCTTACTCTCTCACTCTCTCACTCTCTCACCCTCTCCTTCTCTCACTCTCTCACTCTCCCACTCTCTCACTCTTTCACTCTCTCACTTTCTCACTCTTTCACTTTCTCACTCTCTCGCTCTCTCACCCTTTCATTCTCTTACTCTCTCACTCTCTCACTCTCCCACTTTCTCACTCTATCACTCTGTTACTCTCTTAATCTCTCACTTTCTCTCTCTTACTCTCACTCCCTCACTCCCTAACTCTCTTACTGACTCACTCTCTCGATCTCTTACTCTCTCATTCCTTCACTCTCTCACTTTCTCACTTTCTCACTCTCTCAGTCTCTCGCTCTCTCACTATCTCGCTCTCTCGCTGTCTCGCTGTCTCGCTCTCTCGCTCTCTCGCTCTCCCGCTCTTTCGCTCTCTCGCTCTCTCGCTCTCTCGCTCTCCCGCTCTCTCGCTCTCTTGCTCTCTCGCTCTCGCACTCACCCACTTTTTTACTTCTTCACTCCCTCGGTTTCTCTCTCTCTCACTCTCCTACGCTTTCACTCTCTCACTCTCTCACTCTCTCGATCTCTTACTCTCTCACTTTCTCAGTCGCTCGCTCTCTCACTCTCTCGCTCTCTCGCTGTCCCGCTGTCTCGCTCTCTCGCTCTCTCGTTCTCATTCTCTCACTTTCACGCCCTCACTCCCTCACTAACTGACACACTCACTTTCTCACTCTCTCACTTTCTCACTAGTTCACTAGTTCACTCTCTTACTCTCTCACTCTCTCACTCTCTCACTCTCTCACTTTCTCACTCTCTCACTCTCTCACTCTTTCACTCTCTCACTCTCTCACTCTCTCACTCTCTCACTCTCTCACTCTCTCACTCTCTCACTCTCTCACTCTCTTAATCTCTCACTCTCTCACTCTCTCACTCTCTCACTCCCTCACTCTCTCACTCTCTCACTCTCTCACTCTCTCACTCTCTCACTCTCTCACTCTCTCACTCTCTCACTCTCTCACTTTCTCACTCTCTCACTCTCTCACTCTCTCACTCTCTCACTCTCTCACTTTCTCACTCTCTCACTCTCTCACTCTCTCACTCTCTCACTCTCTCACTCTCTCACTCTCTCACTCTCTCACTCTCTCACTCTCTCACTCTCTCACTCTCTCACTCTCTCACTCTCTCACTCTCTCACTCTCTCACTCTCTCACTCTCTCACTCTCTCACTCTCTCACTCTCTCACTCTCTCACTCTCTCACTCTCTCACTCTCTCACTCTCTCACTCTCTCACTCTCTCACTCTCTCACTCTCTCACTCTCTCACTCTCTCACTCTCTCACTCTCTCACTCTCTCACTCTCTCACTCTCTCACTCTCTCACTCTCTCACTCTCTCACTCTCTCACTCTCTCACTCTCTCACTCTCTCACTCTCTCACTCTCTCACTCTCTCACTCTCTCACTCTCTCACTCTCTCACTCTTTCACTCTCTCACTCTCTCACTCTCTCACTCTCTCACTCTCTCACTCTCTCACTCTCTCACTCTCTCACTCTCTCACTCTCTCACTCTCTCACTCTCTCACTCTCTCACTCTCTCACTCTCTCACTATCTCACTCTCTCACTCTCTCACTCTCTCACTCTCTCACTCTCTCACTCTCTCACTCTCTCACTCTCTCACTCTCTCACTCTCTCACTCTCTCACTCTCTCACTCTCTCACTCTCTCACTCTCTCACTCTCTCACTCTCTCACTCTCTCACTCTCTCACTCTCTCACTCTCTCACTCTCTCACTCTCTCACTCTCTCACTCTCTCACTCTCTCACTCTCTCACTCTCTCACTCTCTCACTCTCTCACTCTCTCACTCTCTCACTCTCTCACTCTCTCACTCTCTCACTCTCTCACTCCCTCACTCTCTCACTCTCTCACTCTCTCACTCTCTCACTCTCTCACTCTCTCACTCTCTCACTCTCTCACTCTCTCACTCTCTCACTCTCTCACTCTCTCACTCTCTCACTCTCTCACTCTCTCACTCTCTCACTCTCTCACTCTCTCACTCTCTCACTCTCTCACTCTCTCACTTTCTCACTCTCTCACTCTCTCACTCTCTCACTCTCTCACTCTCTCACTCTCTCACTCTCTCACTCTCTCACTCTCTCACTCTCTCACTCTCTCACTCTCTCACTCTCTCACTCTCTCACTCTCTCACTCTCTCACTCTCTCACTCTCTCACTCTCTCACTCTCTCACTCTCTCACTCTCTCACTCTCTCACTCTCTCACTCTCTCACTCTCTCACTCTCTCACTCTCCCACTCTCTCACTCTCTCACTCTTCCACTCTCTTAATCCTTAAATCTTTCACTCTCTCACTCTCTCAGTCTTACACTCTCTCACTCTCTCACTCCTCCACTCTCTCACTCTCTCACTCACTTACTCTCTCACTCTCTCACTTTCCCACTCTTCCACTTTTTCACCCTACCGCTCTCTCAGTGTCTCACTTTCTCACTCTCTCACTCTCTAACTCTTTCATTCTCTCACTCCCTCACTCTCTCTCTTGCTCTCAGCTTCTCACTCTCTCACTTTCTCAATCTCTAACTCTTTCACTCTCTCACTCCCTCACTCTCTCACTCTTTCACTTACTCACGCTCTCGCTCTCTTACTCTCTCACTTTCCTACTTTCTAACTCTCTCACTTTCTCACTCTTTTACATTTTAACTCTCTCAGTTTCTCACTTTTTCTCTCTTTCACTTTTTCGCTGTCTCGCTCTCCCGCTCTCTCGCTCTTTCGCTCTCTCGCTCTCTCGCTCTCTCGCTCTCTCGCTCTCTCGCTCTCTCGCTTTATCGATCTTTCGCCTCTCGCTCTCTCGCTCTTTCGCTCTCTCGTGCTCTCGCTCTCTTGATCTCTTACTCTTACACTCTTTTACTCCCTAACTCTCTCACTCTCTCGCTCTCTCCCTCTCTCGCTCTCTCACTCTCTTACTCTCTTACTCTCTAACTCCCTTATTCTCTTACTCTCTCACTCCCTTACTTTCTCATTCTCTTACTCTCTCACGCTCTCACTCTCCCACTTTCTCCCTCTCTCACTCTCTCACTCTCTCAATCTCTCACTTCCTGTCTCTCACTCTCACTCCCTCACTCTCTCACTCACTCACTCTCTCGATCTCTCACTCTCTCATTCCATTACTCTCTCACTATCTCACTCTTTCACTCTCTCACCCTTTCACTCTTTCACTCTTCCACTCTCTCACTCTGTCACTCTCTCACTCTCTCACTCTCTTACTCTCTCACTCTCTCACTCTCTCACTCTCTCACTCTCTCACTCTCTCACTCTCTCACTCTCTCACTCTCTCACTCTCTCACTCTCTCACTCTCTCACTCTCTCACTCTCTCACTCTCTCACTCTCTCACTCTCTCACTCTCTCACTCTCTCACTCTCTCAGTCTCTCACTCTCTCACTCTCTCACTCTCTCACTCTCTCACTCTCTCACTCTCTCACTCTCTCACTCTCTCACTCTCTCACTCTTTCACTCTCTCACTCTCTCACTCTCTCACTCTCTCACTTTCTCACTCTCTCACGCTCTCACGCTCTCACGCTCTTACTCTCTTACTCTCTCACTCTCTTACTCTGTCGATCTCTCACTCTTTTACGCTCTTACTCTTTCATTCCCTTACTCTCTTACTCTCTTACTCTCTTACTCTCTCACTCTCTCACTCTCTCACCCTCTCACTCTCTCACTCTCTCACTCTTTTACTCTCTTACTTGTTTACTCCCTTACTCTCTTACTCTCTTACTCTCTTACTCTCTCACTCTCTCACTCTCTCACCCTCTCACTCTCTCACTCTCTCACTCTCCCACTCTCTCACTCTCTCACTCTCTCACTCTCTCACTCTCTCACTCTCTCACTCTTTCACTCTCTCACTCTCTCACTCTCTCACTCTCTCACTCTTTCACTCCTTTACTCTCTCACTCTCTCACTCTTTCACTCCTTTACTCTCTCACTCTCTCACTCACTTACTTTCTCACTCTCTCACTTTCCCACTCTTCCACTCTTTCACTCTACCGCTCTTTCAGTATCTTACTTTCTCACTCTCTCACTCTCTAACTCTTTCATTCTCTCACTTTCCCACTCTTCCACTCTTTTACTCTGCCGCTCTCTCAGTATCTCACTTTCTCACTCTCTCACTCTCTAACTCTTTCATTCTCTCACTCCCTCACTCTCTCTCTCGCTCTCAGTTTCTCACTCTCTCACTTTCTCACTCTCTTACTCTTTCACTCTCTCACTCCCTCACTCTCTCACTTTTTTACTCACTCACTCTCTTGCTCTTTCACTCCCTCACTTTCCTACTTTCTAACTCTCTCACTTTTTCACTCTTTCACATTTTGACTCTCTCACTCTCCCACTCTCTCACTCTCTCACTCTCCCACTCTCTTAATCCTTAAATCTTTCACTCTCTCACTCTCTCAGTCTTACACTCTCTCACTCTCTCACTCCTCCACTTTCTCACTCTCTCACTCACTTACTCTCTCACTCTCTCACTTTCCCACTCTTCCACTCTTTCACCCTACCGCTCTCTCAGTGTCTTACTTTCTCACTCTTTCACTCACTAACTCTTTCATTCTCTCACTCCCTCACTCTCTCTCTTGCTTTCAGCTTCTCACTCTCTCACTTTCTTACTCTCTTACTCTTTCACTCTCTCACTCCCTCACTCTCTCACTCTTTCACTTACTCACGCTCTCGCTCTCTTACTCTCTCACTTTCCTACTTTCTAACTCTCTCACTTTCTCACTCTTTTACATTTTAACTCTCTCAGTCTCTCACTTTTTCTCTCTCTCACTTTTTCGCTGTCTCGCTCTCCCGCTCTCTCGCTCTTTCGCTCTTTCGCTCTCTCGCTCTCTCGCTTTATCGATCTTTCGCCTCTCGCTCTCTCGCTCTTTCGCTCTCTCGTGCTCTCGCTCTCTTGATCTCTTACTCTTACACTCTTTTACTCTCTAACTCTCTCACTCTCTCGCTCTCTCCCTCTCTCGCTCTCTCACTCTCTTACTCTCTTACTCTCTTACTCCCTTATTCTCTTACTCTCTCACTCCCTTACTTTCTCATTCTCTTACTCTCTCACGCTCTCACTCTCCCACTTTCTCCCTCTCTCACTCTCTCACTCTCTCAATCTCTCACTTCCTGTCTCTCACTCTCACTCCCTCACTCTCTCACTCACTCACTCTCTCGATCTCTCACTCTCTCATTCCATTACTCTCTCACTATCTCACTCTTTCACTCTCTCACCCTTTCACTCTTTCACTCTTTTACTCTCTCACTCTGTCACTCTCTCACTCTCTCACTCTCTCACTCTCTCACTCTCTCACTCTCTCACTCTCTCACTCTCTCACTCTCTCACTCTCTCACTCTCTCACTCTCTCACTATCTCACTCTCTCACTCTCTCACTCTCTCACTCTCCCACTCTCTCACTCTCTCACTCTCTCACTCTCTCACTCTCTCACTCTCTCACTCTCTTACTCTCTCACTTTCTCACTCTCTCACGCTCTCACGCTCTCACTCTCTCACTCTCTCACTCACTTACTCTGTCGATCTCTCACTCTTTTACTCTCTTACTCTTTCATTCCCTTACTCTCTTACTCTCTTACTCTCTTACTCTCTCACTCTCTCACTCTCTCACCCTCTCACTCTCTCACTCTCTCACTCTCCCACTCTCTCACTCTCTCACTCTCTCACTCTCTCAGTTTCTTACTCTCTCGCTCTCTCACCCTTTCATTCTCTTACTCTCTCACTCTCTCACTCTCCCACTTTCTCACTCTATCACTCTGTTACTCTCTTAATCTCTTACTTTCTCTCTTTTACTCTCACTCCCTTACTCCCTAACTCTCTTACTGACCCACTCTCTCGATCTCTTACTCTTTCATTCCTTCACTCTCTCACTTTCTCACTTTCTCACTCTCTCAGTCTCTCGCTCTCTCACTATCTCGCTCTCTCGCTGTCTCGCTGTCTCGCTCTCTCGCTCTCTCGCTCTCCCGCTCTTTCGCTCTCTCGCTCTCTCGCTCTCCCGCTCTCTCGCTCTCTTGCTCTCTCGCTCTCGCACTCACCCACTTTTTTACTCCTTCACTCCCTCGGTTTCTCTCTGTCTCACTCTCCCACGCTTTCACTCTCTCACTCTCTCACTCTCTCGATCTCTCACTCTCTCACTTTCTCAGTCGCTCGCTCTCTCACTCTCTCGCTCCCTCGCTGTCTCGCTGTCTCGCTCTCTCGCTCTCTCGTTCTCATTCTCTCACTTTCACGCCCTCACTCCCTCACTAACTGACTCACTCACTTTCTCACTCTGTCACTTTCTCACTAGTTCACTAGTTCACTCTCTTACTCTCTTACTCTCTCACTCTCTCACTCTCTCACTCTCTCACTCTCTCACTCTCTCACTCTCTCACTCTCTCACTCTCTCACTCTCTCACTCTCTCACTCTCTTACTCTCTCACTCTCTCACTCTCTCACTCTCTCACTCTCTCACTCTCTCACTCTCTCACTCTCTCACTCTCTCACTCTCTCACTCTCTCACTCTCTCACTCTCTCACTCTCTCACTCTCTCACTCTCTCACTCTCTTACTCTCTTAATCTCTCGATCTTTCACTCTCTCACTCTCTCACTCTCTCACTCTCTCACTCTCTCACTCTCTCACTCTCTCACTCTCTCACTCTCTCACTCTCTCACTCTCTCACTCTCTCACTCTCTCACTCTCTCACTCTCTCACATGCTCACTCTCTCACTCTCTCACTCTCTCACTCTCTTACTCTGTCGATCTCTCACTCTTTTACTCTCTTACTCTTTTACTCCCTTACTCTCTTACTCTCTTACTCTCTTACTCTCTTACTCTCTCACTCTCTCACTCTCTCAATCTCTCACTCTCTCACTCTCTCACTCTCTCACTCTCCCACTCTCCCACTCTCTCACTCTCTCACTCTTTCACTCTCTCACTCTCTCACTCTCTCACTCTTTCACTCTCTCACTCTCTCACTCTTTCACTCTCTCACTCTCTCACTCTCTCACTCTCTGACTCTCTCACTCTCTCACTCTCTCACTTTCTAACTCTCTCACTCTCTCACTCTCTCACTCTCTCACTCTCCCACTCTCTCACTTTCCCACTCTCTCACTCTCTCACTCTCCCACTCTCTTAATCCTTAAATCTTTCACTCTCTCACTCTCTCAATCTTACACTCTCTCACTCTCTCACTCCTTCACTCTCTTACTCTCTCACTCACTTACTCTCTCACTCTCTTACTTTCCCACTCTTCCACTCTTTCACTCTACCGCTCTCTCAGTGTCTCACTTTCTCACTCTCTCACTCTCTAACTTTTTCATTCTCTCACTCCCTCACTCTCTCTCTTGCTCTCAGCTTCTCACTCTCTCACTTTCTCACTCTCTCACTCTTTTACTCTCTCACTCCTTCACTCTCTCACTCTTTCACTCACTCACGCTCTCGCTCTCTTACTCTCTCACTTCCCTACTTTCTAACTCTCTCACTTTCTTACTCTTTTACATTTTAACTCTCTCAGTCTCTCACTTTTTCTCTCTCTCACTTTTTCGCTGTCTCGCTCTCCCGCTTTCTCGCTCTTTCGCTCTCTCGCTTTATCGATCTTTCGCCTCTCGCTCTCTCGCTCTTTCGCTCTCTCGCGCTCTCGCTCTCTTGATCTCTTACTCTTACACTCTCTTACTCTCTAACTCTCTCACTCTCTCGCTCTCTCCCTCTCTCGCTCTCTCACTCTCTTAGTCTCTTACTCTCTTACTTCCTTACTCTCTTACTCTCTCACTCCCTTACTTTCTCATTCTCTTACTCTCTCACGCTCTCACTCTCCCACTTTCTCCCTCTCTCACTCTCTCACTCTCTCAATCTCTCACTTCCTGTCTCTCACTCTCACTCCCTCACGCTCTCACTCACTCACTTTCTCGATCTCTCACTCTCTTATTCCATCACTCTCTCACTATCTTACTCTTTCACTCTCTCACCCTTTCACTTTTTCACTCTCTCACTCTCTCACTCTCTCACTCCCGCTTTCTCTTACTCTGTCACTCTTTAACTCTCTCACTCTTTCACTCTCTCACTCTCTCACTCCCTCACTCTCTGACTCTCTCACTCACTCACTCTCTCTCTTTCTCACTCCTTCTCTCTTTCACTCTCTCACTCTCTAACTCTCTCCCTCTCTTTTTCTCTCACTCTCTGACTCTCTCACTCCCGCAATCTCTCACTCTCTCACTCTCTCACTCTTTCACTCTCTCACTCTCTTACTCTGTCGATCTCTCACTCTTTAACTCTCTTACTCTTTCACTCCCTTACTCTCTTACTCTCTCACTCTCTTACTCTCTCAACCTCTCACTCTCTCACTCTCTCACTCTCTCACTCTCTCACTCTCTCACTCTCTCACTCTCTCACTCTCTCACTCTTTCACTCTCTCACTCTCTCACTCTCTCACTCTCTCACTCTCTCACTCTCTCACTCTCTCACTCTCTCACTCTCTCACTCTCTCACTCTCTCACTCTCTCACTCTCTCACTCTCTCACTCTCTCACTCTCTCACTCTCTCACTCTCTCACTCTCTCACTCTCTCACTCTCTCACTCTCTCACTCTCTCACTCTCTCACTCTCTCACTCTCTCACTCTCTCACTCTCTCACTCTCTCACTCTCTCACTCTCTCACTCTCTCACTCTCTCACTCTCTCACTCTCTCACTCTCTCACTCCCTCACTCTCTCACTCCTCCACTCTCTCACTCTCTCACTCTCTCACTCTCTCACTCTATCACTCTCTTACTCTCTCACTCTCTCACTCCCTCACTCTCTCACTCTCTCACTCTCTCACTCTCTCACTCTCTCACTCTCTCACTCTCTCACTCTCTCACTCTCTCACTCTCTCACTCTCTCACTCTCTCACTCTCTCACTCTCTCACTCTCTCACTCTCTCACTCTCTCACTCTCTCACTCTCTCACTCTCTCACTCTCTCACTCTCTCACTCTCTCACTCTCTCACTCCCTCACTCTCTCACTCCTCCACTCTCTCAATCTTGAAATCTTTCACTCTGTCAATCTCTCAGTCTTACACTCTCTCACTCTCTCACTCCCTCACTGATTCACTCTCTCACTCTCTCACTTCCCCACTCTTTCACTCTTCCACTATTCCACTCTCTCAGTATCTAACTTTCTTACTCTCTCACTCTCTAACTCACTAACTCTTTGATTTTCTCACTCTCTTGCTTTCTCGCTCGCTCGCTGCCTTGCTCTCTTGCGCTTTCGCGCTCTTGCTCTCTCAATCTCTCACTTTCTCGCTATTTCGATCTCTCACTCTCTTACTTACTCTCTCTCGCACTCTCTCACTCTCTTACTCCCTCACGCTCTCACTGTCCCACTCTCTCACTCTTACTCTCTCTCTCTCTCTCTCACTTTCTTACTGTATAACTTTCTCAATCTCTTACTCTTTCACTCTCTCACTACCTCACTCGCTCACTCTTTCACTCACTCACGCTCTCGCTCTCTTACTCTCTCACTTTCCTACTTTCTAACTCTCTCACTTTCTCACTCTTTTACATTTTAACTCTCTTACTCTCTCACTTTTTCTCTCTGTCACTTTTTCGCTGTCTCGCTCTCTCGCTCTCTCGCTCTTTCGCTCTCTTGCTCTCTTGCTCTCTCGCTCTCTCGCTTTATTGATCTCTCGCCTCTCGCTCTCTCGCTCTTTCGCTCTCTCGCGCTCTCGCTCTCTTGATCTCTTACTCTCACACTCTCTTTCTCTCTCACTCTCTCGCTCTCTCCCTCTCTCGCTCTCTCACTCTCTTACTTTCTAACTCTCTCACTCCCTTACTCTCTTACTCTCTTACTCCCTTACTTTCTCATTTTCTTACTCTCTCACGCTCTCACTCTCCCACTTTCTCCCTCTCTCACTCTCTCACTCTCTCAATCTCTCACTTCCTGTCTCTCACTCTCGATCCCTCACTCTCTCACTCAGTCACTTTCTAGATCTCTCACTCTCTAATTCCATCACTCTCTCACTATCTTACTCTTTCACTCTCTCACCCTTTCACTCTCTCACTCTCTCACTCTCTCACTCTCTCACTCTCTCACTCTCTCACTCTCTCACTCTCTCACTCTCCCACTCTCTCACTCTCTTACTCTCCCACTCTCTTAATCCTTAAATCTTTCACTCTCTCACTCTCTCAATCTTACACTCTCTCACTCTCTCACTCCTTCACTCTCTCACTCTCTCACTCACTTACTCTCTCACTCTCTTACTTTCCCACTCTTCCACTCTTTTACTCTACCGCTCTCTCAGTGTCTCACTTTCTCACTCTCTCACTCTCTAACTCTTTCATTCTCTCACTCCCTCACTCTCTCTCTCGCTCTCAGCTTCTCACTCTCTCACTTTCTCACTCTCTTACTCTTTCACTCTCTCACTCCCTCACTCTCTCACTCTTTTACTCACTCACGCTCTCGCTCTCTTACTCTAACACTTTCCTACTTTCTAGCTCTCTCACTTTCTCACTCTTTTACATTTTAACTCTCTCAGTCTCTCACTTTTTCTCTCTCTCATTTTTTCGCTGTCTCGCTCTCTCGCTCTCTCGCTCTTTCGCTCTCTCGCTCTCTCCCTCTCTCGCTCTCTCACTCTCTTACTCTCTTACTCTCTTACTCCCTTACTCTCTTACTCTCTCACTCCCTTACTTTCTCATTCTCTTACTTTCTCACGCTCTCACTCTCCCACTTTCTCCCTCTCTCACTCTCTCACTCTCTCAATCTCTCACTTCCTGTCTCTCACTCTCACTCCCTCACTCTCTCACTCACTCACTCTCTCGATCTCTCACTCTCTCATTCCATCACTCTCTCACTATCTCACTCTTTCACTCTCTCGACCTTTCACTCTTTCACTCTCTCACTCTCTCACTCTCTCACTCCCGCTTTCTCTTACTCTGTCACTCTTTAACTCTCTCACTCTTTCACTCTCTCACTCTCTCACTCCCTCACTCTCTGACTCTCTCACTCACTCACTCTCTCTCTCTTTCTCACTCCTTCTCTCTTTCACTCTCTCACTCTCTAACTCTCTCCCTCTCTTTTTCTCTCACTCTCTGACTCTCTCACTCCCTCAATCTCTCACTCTCTCACTCTCTCACTCTTTCACTCTCTCACTCTCTTACTCTGTCGATCTCTCACTCTTTTACTCTCTTACTCTTTCACTCCCTTACTCTCTTACTCTCTCACTCTCTTACTCTCTCACCCTCTCACTCTCTCACTCTCTCACTCTCTTACTCTCTCACTCTCTCACTCTCTCACTCTCTCACTCTTTCACTCTCTCACTCTCTCACTCTCTCACTCTCTCACTCTCTCACTCTCTCACTCTCTCACTCTCTCACTCTCTCACTCTCTCACTCTCTCACTCTCTCACTCTCTCACTCTCTCACTCTCTCACTCTCTCACTCTCTCACTCTCTCACTCTCTCACTCTCTCACTCTCTCACTCTCTCACTCTCTCACTCTCTCACTCTCTCACTCTCTCACTCTCTCACTCTCTCACTCTCTCACTCTCTCACTCTCTCACTCTCTCACTCTCTCACTCTTTCACTCTCTCACTCCTTCACTCTCTCACTCGCTCACTTCCCCACTCTTTTACTCTTCCACTATTCCACTCTCTCAGTATCTAACTTTGTTACTCTCTCACTCTCTAACTCACTAACTCTTTGATTTTCTCACTCTCTTGCTTTCTCGCTCGCTCGCTGCCTTGCTCTCTTGCGCTTTCGCGCTCTCGCTCTCTTAATCTCTCACTTTCTCGCTATTTCACTCTCTCACTCTCTTACTTACTCTCTCTCGCACTCTCTCACTCTCTTACTCCCTCACGCTCTCACTGTCCCACTCTCTCACTCTTACTCTCTCTCTCTCTCTCTCACTTTCTCACTGTATAACTTTCTCAATCTCTTACTCTTTCACTCTCTCACTACCTCACTCGCTCACTCTTTCACTCACTCACGCTCTCGCTCTCTTACTCTCTCACTTTCCTACTTTCTAACTCTCTCACTTTCTCACTCTTTCACATTTTAACTCTCTCACTCTCTCACCTTTTCTCTCTCTCACTTTTTCGCTGTCTCGCTCTCTCGCTCTCTCGCTTTTTCGCTTTTTCGCTCTCTTGCTCTCTCGCTCTCTCGCTTTATTGATCTCTCGCCTCTCGCTCTCACGCTCTTTCGCTCTCTCGCGCTCTCGCTCTCTTGATCTCTTACTCTCACACTCTCTTACTCTCTGACTCTCTCGCTCTCTCCCTCTCTCGCTCTCTCACTCTCTTACTCTCTTACTCTCTCACTCCCTTACTCTTTTACTCTCTCACTCCCTTACTTTCTCATTTTCTTACTCTCTCACGCTCTCACTCTCCCACTTTCTCCCTCTCTCACTCTCTCACTCTCTCAATCTCTTACTTCCTGTCTCTCACTCTCGATCCCTCACTCTCTCACTCAGTCACTCTCTAGATCTCTCACTCTCTAATTCCATCTCTCTCTCACTATCTCACTCTTTCACTCTCTCACCCTTTCACTCTTTCACTCTTTCACTCTCTCACTCTCTCACTCTCTAACTCTCTCCCTCTCTCTTTCTCTCACTCTCTGACTCTCTCATTCCCTCAATCTCTCACTCTCTCACTCTCTCACTCTCTCACTCTCTCACTCTCTCACTCTCTCACTCTCTCACTCTCTCACTCTCTCACTCTCTCACTCTCTCACTCTCTCACTCTCTCACTCTCTCACTCTCTCACTCTCTTACTCTGTCGATCTCTCACTCTTTTACTCTCTTACTCTTTCACTCCCTTACACTCTTTCTCTTTCACTCTCTTACTCTCTCACCCTCTCACTCTCTCACTCTCTCACTCTCTCACTCTCTCACTCTCTCACTCTCTCACTCTCTCACTCTTTCACTCTCTCACTCTCTCACTCTCTCACTCTCTCACTCTCTCACTCTCTCACTCTCTCACTCTCTCACTCTCTCACTCTCTCACTCTCTCACTCTCTCACTTTCTCACTCTCTCACTCCTTCACTCTCTCACTTCCCCACTCTTTCACTCTTCCAATATTCCACTCTCTCAGTATCTAACTTTCGTACTCTCTCACTCTCTAACTCACTAACTCTTTGATTTTCTCACTCTCTTGCTTTCTCGCTCGCTCGCTGCCTTGCTCTCTTGCGCTTTCGCGCTCTTGCTCTCTTAATCTCTCACTTTCTCGCTATTTCACTCTCTCACTCTCTTACTTACTCTCTCTCGCACTCTCTCACTCTCTTACTCCCTCACGCTCTCACTGTCCCACTCTCTCACTCTTACTCTCTCTCTCTCCCTCTCACTTTCTCACTGTATAACTTTCTCAATCTCTTACTCTTTCACTCTCTCCCTACCTCACTCGCTCACTCTTTCACTCACTCACGCTCTCGCTCTCTTACTCTCTCACTTTCCTACTTTCTAACTCTCTCACTTTCTCACTCTTTTACATTTTAACTCTTTCACTCTCTCACTTTTTCTCTCTCTCACTTTTTCGCTGTCTCGCTCTCTCGCTCTCTCGCTCTCTCGCTCTTTCGCTCTTTCGCTCTCTTGCTCTCTCGCTCTCTCGCTTTATTGATCTCTCGCCTCTCGCTTTCTCGCTCTTTCGCTCTCTCGCGCTCTCGCTCTCTTGATCTCTTACTCTCACACTCTCTTACTCTCTGACTCTCTCGCTCTCTCCCTCTCTCGCTCTCTCACTCTCTTACTCTCTTACTCTCTCACTCCCTTACTCTCTTACTCTCTCACTCCCTTACTTTCTCATTTTCTTACTCTCTCACGCTCTCACTCTCCCACTTTCTCCCTCTCTCACTCTCTCACTCTCTCAATCTCTTACTTCCTGTCTCTCACTCTCGATACCTCACTCTCTCACTCAGTCACTTTCTAGATCTCTCACTCTCTAATTCCATCTCTCTCTCACTATCTCACTCTTTCACTCTCTCACCCTTTCACTCTTTCACTCTTTCACTCTCTCAATCTCTTACTTCCTGTCTCTCACTCTCGATCCCTCACTCTCTCACTCAGTCACTCTCTAGATCTCTCACTCTCTAATTCCATCTCTCTCTCACTATCTCACTCTTTCACTCTCTCACCCTTTCACTCTTTTACTATTTCACTCTTTCACTCTCTCACTCTCTCACTCTCTCACTCTCTAACTCTCTCCCTCTCTCTTTCTCTCACTCTCTGACTCTCACATTCCCTCAATTTCTCACTCTCTCACTCTCTCACTCTCTCACTCTCTCACTCTCTCACTCTCTCACTCTCTCACTCTCTCACTCTCTCACTCTCTCACTCTCTCACTCTCTCACTCTCTCACTCTCTCACTCTCTCACTCTCTCACTCTCTCACTCTCTCACTCTCTCACTCTCTCACTCTCTTACTCTGTCGATCTCTCACTCTTTTACTCTCTTACTCTTTCACTCCCTTACACTCTTACTCTCTCACTCTCTTACTCTCTCACCCTCTCACTCTCTCACTCTCTCACTCTCTCACTCTCTCACTCTCTCACTCTCTCACTCTCTCACTCTTTCACTCTCTCACTCTCTCACTCTCTCACTCTCTCACTCTCTCACTCTCTCACTCTCTCACTCTCTCACTCTCTCACTCTCTCACTCTCTCACTCTCTCACTCTCTCACTCTCTCACTCTCTCACTCTCTCACTCTCTCACTCCTTCACTCTCTCACTTCCCCACTCTTTCACTCCTCCAATATTCCACTCTCTCAGTATCTAACTTTCGTACTCTCTCACTCTCTAACTCACTAACTCTTTGATTTTCTCACTCTCTTGCTTTCTCGCTCGCTCGCTGCCTTGCTCTCTTGCGCTTTCGCGCTCTTGCTCTCTCAATCTCTCACTTTCTCGCTATTTCACTCTCTCACTTTCTTACTTACTCTCTCTCGCACTCTCTCACTCTCTTATTCCCTCACGCTCTCACTGTCCCACTCTCTCACTCTTACTCTCTCTCTCTCTCTCTCACTTTCTCACTGTATAACTTTCTTAATCTCTTACTCTTTCACTCTCTCACTACCTCACTCGCTCATTCTTTCACTCACTCACGCTCTCGCTCTCTTACTCTCTCACTTTCCTACTTTCGAACTCTCTCACTTTCTCACTCTTTTACATTTTAACTCTCTCACTCTCTGACTTTTTCTCTCTCTCACTTTTTCGCTGTCTCGCTCTCTCGCTCTCTCGCTCTTTCGCTCTCTCGCTCTCTTGCTCTCTCGCTCTCTCGCTTTATTGATCTCTCGCCTCTCGCTCTCTCGCTCTTTCGCTCTCTCGCGCTCTCGCTCTCTTGATCTCTTACTCTCACACTCTCTTACTCTCTCACTCTCTCGCTCTCTCCCTCTCTCGCTCTCTCACTCTCTTACTCTCTTACTCTCTCACTCCCTTACTCTCTTACTCTCTCACTCCCTTACTTTCTCATTTTCTTACTCTCTCACGCTCTCACTCTCCCACTTTCTCCCTCTCTCACTCTCTCACTCTCTCAATCTCTCACTTCCTGTCTCTCACTCTCGATCCCTCACTCTCTCACTCAGTTACTCTCTGGATCTCTCACTCTCTAATTCCATCTCTCTCTCACTATCTTACTCTTTCACTCTCTCACTCTTTCACTCTTTCACTCTTTCACTCTCTCACTCTCTCACTCCCGCTTTCTCTTACTCTGTCACTCTTTAACTCTCTCACTCTTTCACTCTCTCACTCTCACTCCCTCACTCTCTCACTCTCTCACTCACTCACTTTTTCTCTTTCTCACTCCTTCTCTCTTTCACTCTCTCACTCTCTAACTCTCTCCCTCTCTCTTTCTCTCACTCTCTGACTCTCTCATTCCCTCAATCTCTCACTCTCTCACTCTCTCACTCTCTCACTCTCTCACTCTCTCACTCTCTCACTCTCTCACTCTCTCACTCTCTCACTCTCTCACTCTCTCACTCTCTCACTCTCTCACTCTCTCACTCTCTTACTCTGTCGATCTCTTACTCTTTTACTCTCTTACTCTTTCACTCCCTTACTCTCTTACTCTCTCACTCTCTCACTCTCTCACTCTCTCACCCTTTTACTCTCTCACTCTCTCACTCCCTCACGCTCGCTCTCTCTCTTTCTCTTAGTTTCTCACTTTCTAACTCTCTTACTCCTTCACTCTCTCACTTCCTCACTCTCTCACTCTTTTACTCACTCACTCTCTCGCTCTCTCACTCTCTCTCTTTCCTACTCTCTAACACTCTACCTTTCTCACTCTTTCACATTTTAACTCTCTCACTCTCTCACTTTTTTACTCTCTCACTCTTTCGCTGTCTCGCTTTCTCGCTCTCTCACTCTCCCGCTCTCTCGCGCTCTCGCTTTCTTGATCTCTCACTCTCACACTCCCTTACTCTCTCACTCTCTCACTCTCTCGCTGTCTCCTTCTCTTGCTCTCTCACTCTTTTACTCTCTCACTCTCTCACTCTCTCACTCCCTCACTCTCTTACTCTCTTACTTTCTTACTCTCTCACTCCCTTATTCTCTTACTCTCTCACTCTCTCACTTTCTCACTCTCTTGCTCTCTCACTCTTTCATTCTCTTACTTTCTCACTCTCTCACTCTCCCACTTTCTCACTCTATCACTCTGTTACTCTCTGAATCTCTCACTTTCTCTCTCTTACTCTCACTCCCTCACTCCCTAACTCTCTTACTGACTCACTCTCTCGATCTCTTACTGTCTCATTCCTTCACTCTCTCACTTTCTCACTTTCTCACTCTCTCACTCTCTCGATCTCTCACTCTCTCACTCTCTCACTCTCTCACTCTCTCACTCTCTCACTCTCTCACTCTCTCACTCTCTCACTCTCTCACTCTCTCACTCCTTCACTCTCTCCCTCGCTCACTTCCCCACTCTTTTACTCTTCCACTATTCCACTCTCTCAGTATCTAACTTTCTTACTCTCTCACTCTCTAACTCACTAACTCTTTGATTTTCTCACTCTCTTGCTTTCTCGCTCGCTCGCTGCCTTGCTCTCTTGCGCTTTCGCGCTCTTGCTCTCTCAATCTCTAACTTTCTCGCTATTTCACTCTCTCACTCTCTTACTTACTCTCTCTCGCACTCTCTCACTCTCTTACTCCCTCACGCTCTCACTGTCTCACTCTCTCACTCTTACTCTCTCTCTCTCTCTCTCATCTTCTCACTGTATAACTTTCTCAATCTCTTACTCTTTCACTCTCTTACTACCTCACTCGCTCACTCTTTCACTCACTCACGCTCTCGCTCTCTTACTCTCTCACTTTCCTACTTTCTAACTCTCTCACTTTCTCACTCTTTTACATTTTAACTCTCTCACTCTCTCACTTTTTCTCTCTCTCTCACGTTTTCGCCGTCTTGCTCTCTCGCTCTCTCGCTCTTTCGCTCTTTCGCTCTCTTGCTCTCTCGCTCTCTCGCTTTATTGATCTCTCGCCTCTCGCTCTCTCGCTCTTTCGCTCTCTCGCGCTCTCGCTCTCTTGATCTCTTACTCTCACACTCTCTTACTCTCTGACTCTCTCGCTCTCTCCCTCTCTCGCTCTCTCACTCTCTTACTCTCTTACTCTCTCACTCCCTTACTCTCTTACTCTCTCACTCCCTTACTTTCTCATTTTCTTACTCTCTCACGCTCTCACTCTCCCACTTTCTCCCTCTCTCACTCTCTCACTCTCTCAATCTCTTACTTCCTGTCTCTCACTCTCGATCCCTCACTCTCTCACTCAGTCACTCTCTAGATCTCTCACTCTCTAATTCCATCTCTCTCTCACTATCTCACTCTTTCACTCTCTCACCCTTTCACTCTTTCACTCTTTCACTCTCTCACTCTCTAACTCTCTCCCTCTCTCTTTCTTTCTCTCTCTTGCTTTCGCGCTCGCTCGCTGCCTTGCTCTCTTGCGCTTTCGCGCTCTTGCTCTCTCAATCTCTCACTTTCTCGCTATTTCACTCTCTCACTCTCTTACTTACTCTCTCTCGCACTCTCTCACTCTCTTACTCCCTCACGCTCTCACTGTCCCACTCTCTCACTCTTACTCTCTCTCTCTCTCTCTCACTTTCTCACTGTATAACTTTCTCAATCTCTTACTCTTTCACTCTCTCACTACCTCACTCGCTCACTCTTTCACTTACTCACGCTCTCGCTCTCTTACTCTCTCACTTTCCTACTTTCTAACTCTCTCACTTTCTCACTCTTTTACATTTTAACTCTCTCACTCTCTTACTTTTTCTCTCTCTCACTTTTTCGCTGTCTCGCTCTCTCGCTCTCTCGCTCTTTCGCTCTTTCGCTCTCTTGCTCTCTCGCTCTCTCGCTTTATTGATCTCTCGCCTCTCGCTCTCTCGCTCTTTCGCTTTCTCGCGCTCTCGCTCTCTTGATCTCTTACTCTCACACTCTCTTACTCTCCGACTCTCTCGCTCTCTCCCTCTCTCGCTCTCTCACTCTCTTACTCTCTTACTCTCTCACTCCCTTACTCTCTTACTCTCTCACTCCCTTACTTTCTCATTTTCTTACTCTCTTACGCTCTCACTCTCCCACTTTCTCCCTCTCTCACTCTCTCACTCTCTCAATCTCTTACTTCCTGTCTCTCACTCTCGATCCCTCACTCTCTCACTCAGTCACTCTCCAGATCTCTTACTCTCTAATTCCATCTCTCTCTCACTATCTCACTCTTTCACGCTCTCAGCCTTTCACTCTTTCACTCTTTCACTCTCTCACTCTCTAACTCTCTCCCTCTCTCTTTCTCTCACTCTCTGACTCTCTCATTCCCTTAATCTCTCACTCTCTCACTCTCTCACTCTCTCACTCTCTCACTCTCTCACTCTCTCACTCTCTCACTCTCTCACTCTCTCACTCTCTCACTCTCTCACTCTCTCACTCTCTCACTCTCTCACTCTCTCACTCTCTCACTCTCTCACTCTCTCACTCTCTCACTCTCTCACTCTCTCACTCTCTCACTCTCTCACTCTCTCACTCTCTCACTCTCTTACTCTGTCGATCTCTCACTCTTTTACTCTCTTACTCTTTCACTCCCTTACTCTCTTACTCTCTCACTCTCTCACTCTCTCACTCTCTCACCCTCTTACTCTCTCACTCTCTCACTCTCCCACGCTCACTCTCTCTCTTTCTCTTAGTTTCTTACTTTCTAACTCTCTTACTCCTTCACTCTCTCACTTCCTCACTCTCTCACTCTTTCACTCACTCACTCTCTCGCTCTCTCACTCTCTCTCTTTCCTACTCTCTAACTCTCTACCTTTCTCACTCTTTCACATTTTAACTCTCTCACTCTCTCACTTTTTTACTCTCTCACTCTTTCGCTGTCTCGCTCTCTCGCTCTCTCACTCTCCCGCTCTCTCGCGCTCTCGCTCTCTTGACCTCTCACTCTCACACTCTCTTACTCTCTCACTCTCTCCCTCTCTCGCTCTCTCCTTCTCTTGCTCTCTCACTCTTTTACTCTCTCACTCTCTCACTTTAACACTCTCTCACTCTCTTACTCTCTTACTTTCTTACTCTCTCACTCCCTTATTCTCTTACTCTCTCACTCTCTCACTTTCTCACTCTCTCGCTCTCTCACTCTTTCATTCTCTTACTCTCTCTCTCTCTCACTCTCCCACTTTCTCACTCTATCACTCTGTTACTCTCTCAATCTCTCACTTTCTCTCTCTTACTCTCACTCCCTCACTCCCTAACTCTCTTACTGACTCACTCTCTCGATCTCTTACTGTCTCATTCCTTTACTCTCTCACTGTCTCACTTTCTCACTCTCTCAGTCTCTCGCTCTCTCATTATCTCGCTCTCTCGCTGTCTCGCTGTCTCGCTCTCTCGCTCTCTCGCTCTCCCGCTCTTTCGCTCTCTCGCTCTCTCGCTCGCCCGCTCTCTCACTCTCTTGCTCTCTCGCTCTCGCACTCACCCACTTTTTTACTCCTTCACTCCCTCGGTTTCTCTCTCTCTCACTCTCCCACGCTTTCACTCTCTCACTCTCTCACTCTCTCGATCTCTCACTCTCTCACTTTCTCAATCGCTCGCTCTCTCACTCTCTCGCTCCATCGCTGTCTCGCTCTATCGCTCTCTCGTTCTCATTCTCTCACTTTCACGCCCTCACTCCCTCACTAACTGACTCACTCACTTTCTCACTCTCTCACTTTATCACTAGTTCACTAGTTCACTCTCTTACTCTCTTACTCTCTCACTCTCTCACTCTCTCACTCTCTCACTCTCTCACTCTCTCACTCTCTCACTCTCTCACGCTCTCACTCTCTCACTCTCTCACTCTCTCACTCTCTCACTCTCTCACTCTCTCACTCTCTCACTCTCTCACTCTCTCACTCTCTCACTCTCTCACTCTCTCACTCTCTCACTCTCTCACTCTCTCACTCTCTCACTCTCTCACTCTCTCACTCTCTCACTCTTTCACTCTCTTACTCTCTCACTCTCTCACTCTCTTAATCTCTCACTCTCTCAATCTCTCATTCTCTCACTCTCTCACTCTCTCACTCTCTCACTCTCTCACTCTCTCACTCTCTCACTCTCTCACTCTCTCACTCTCTCACTCTCTCACTCTCTCACTCTCTCACTCTCTCAATCTCTCACTCCCTCACTCTCTCACTCTCTCACTCTCTCACTCTCTCACTCTCTCACTCTCTCACTCTCTCACTCTCTCACTCTCTCACTATCTCACTCTCTCACTCTCTCACTCTCTCAATCTCTCACTCTCTCACTCTCTCACGCTCTCACTCTCTCACTCTCTCACTCTCTCACTCTCTCACTCTCTTACTCTGTCGATGTCTCATTCTTTTACTCTCTTACTCTTTTACTCCCTTACTCTCTTACTCTCTTACTCTCTTACTCTCTCACTCTCTCACTCTCTCACCCTCTCACTCTCTCACTCTCTCACTCTCTCACTCTCTCACTCTCTCACTTTCTCACTTTCTCACTCTCTCGCTCTCTCACCCTTTCATTCTCTTACTCTCTCACTCTCTCACTCTCCCACTTTCTCACTCTATCACTCTGTTACTCTCTTAATCTCTCACTTTCTCTCTCTTACTCTCACTCCCTCACTCCCTAACTCTCTTACTGACTCACTCTCTCGATCTCTTACTCTCTCATTCCTTCACTCTCTCACTTTCTCACTTTCTTACTCTCTCAGTCTCTCGCTCTCTCACTATCTCGCTCTCTCGCTGTCTCGCTGTCTCGCTCTCTCGCTCTCTCGCTCTCCCGCTCTTTCGCTCTCTCGCTCTCTCGCTCTCTCGCTCTCCCGCTTTCTCGCTCTCTTGCTCTCTTGCTCTCGCACTCACCCACTTTTTTACTCCTTCACTCCCTCGGTTTCTCTCTCTCTCACCCTCCTACGCATTCACTCTCTCACTCTCTCACTCTCTCGATCTCTTACTCTCTCACTTTCTCAGTCGCTCGCTCTCTCACTCTCTTGCTCTCTCGCTGTCTCGCTGTCTCGCTCTCTCGCTCTCTCGTTCTCATTCTCTCACTTTCACGCCCTCACTCCCTCACTAACTGACTCACTCACTTTCTCACTCTCTCACTTTCTCACTAGTTCACTAGTTCACTCTCTTACTCTCTCACTCTCTCACTCTCTCACTTTCTCACTTTCTCACTCTCTCACTCTCTCACTCTCTCACTCTCTCACTCTCTCACTCTCTCACTCTCTCACTCTCTCACTCTCTCACTCTCTCACTCTCTCACTCTCTCACTCTCTCACTCTCTCACTCTCTCACTCTCTCACTCTCTTAATCTCTCACTCTCTCACTCTCTCACTCTCTCACTCTCTCACTCTCTCACTCTCTCACTCTCTCACTCTCTCACTCTCTCACTCTCTCACTCTCTCACTCTCTCACTCTCTCACTCTCTCACTCTCTCACTCTCTCACTCTCTCACTCTCTCACTCTCTCACTCTCTCACTCTCTCACTCTCTCACTCTCTCACTCTCTCACTCTCTCAATCTCCCTCTCTCACTCTCTCACTCTCTCACTCTCTCACTCTCTCACTCTCTCACTCTCGCACTCTCTCACTCTCCCACTCTCTCACTCTCTTACTCTCTCACTCTCTCACTCTCTCACTCTCTCACTCTCTCACTCTCTCACTCTCTCACTCTCTCACTCTCTTACTCTCTCACTCTCTCACTCTCTCACTCGCTCACTCTCTCACTCTCTCACTCTCTCACTCTCTCACTCTCTCACTCTCTCACTCTCTCACTCTCTCACTCTCTCACTCTCTCACTCTCTCACTCTCTCACTCTCTCACTCTCTCACTCTCTCACTCTCTCACTTTCTCACTCTCTCACTCTCTCACTCTCTCACTCTCTCACTCTCTCACTCTCTCACTCTCTCACTCTCTCACTCTCTCACTCTCTCACTCCCTCACTCCCTCACTCTCTGACTCTCTCACTCACTCACTCTCTCTCTTTTTCACTCCTTCTCTCTTCCACTCTCTCACTCTCTAACTCTCTCCCTCTCTTTTTCTCTCACTCTCTGACTCTCTCACTCCCTCAATCTCTCACTCTCTCACTCTCTCACTCTTTCACTCTCTTACTCTCTTACTCTGTCAATCTCTCACTCTTTTACTCTCTTACTCTTTCACTCCCTCACACTCTTACTCTCTCACTCTCTTACTCTCTCACCCTCTCACTCTCTCACTCTCTCACTCTCTCACTCTCTCACTCTCTCACTCTCTCACTCTCTCACTCTTTCACTCTCTCACTCTCTCACTCTCTCACTCTCTCACTCTCTCACTCTCTCACTCTCTCACTCTCTCACTCTCTCACTCTCTTACTCTCTCACTCTCTCACTCTCTCACTCTCTCACTCTCTCACTCTCTCACTCTCTCACTCTCTTACTCTCTCACTCCTTCACTCTCTCACTCTCTCACTTCCCCACTCTTTCACTCTTCCGAAATTTCACTCTCTCAGTATCTAACTTTCGTACTCTCTCACTCTCTAACTCACTAACTCTTTGATTTTCTCACTCTCTTGCTTTCTCGCTCGCTCGCTGCCTTGCTCTCTTGCGCTTTCGCGCTCTTGCTCTCTCAATCTCTCACTTTCTCGCTATTTCACTCTCTCACTCTCTTACTTACTCTCTCTCGCACTCTCTCACTCTCTTATTCCCTTACGCTCTCACTGTCCCACTCTCTCACTCTTACTCTCTCTCTCTCTCTCTCACTTTTTCACTGTATAACTTTCTTAATCTCTTACTCTTTCACTCTCTCACTACCTCACTCGCTCACTCTTTCACTCACTCACGCTCTCGCTCTCTTACTCTCTCACTTTCCTAGTTTCGAACTCTCTCACTTTCTCACTCTTTTACATTTTAACTCTCTCACTTTCTGACTTTTTCTCTCTCTCACTTTTTCGCTGTCTCGCTCTTTCGCTCTCTCGCTCTTTCGCTCTCTCGCTCTCTTGCTCTCTCGCTCTCTCGCTTTATTGATCTCTCGCCTCTCGCTCTCTCGCTCTTTCGCTCTCTCGCGCTCTCGCTCTCTTGATCTCTTACTCTCACACTCTCTTACTCTCTCACTCTCTCGCTCTCTCCCTCTCTCGCTCTCTCACTCTCTTACTCTCTTACTCTCTCACTCCCTTACTCTCTTACTCTCTCACTCCCTTACTTTCTCATTTTCTTACTCTCTCACGCTCTCACTCTCCCACTTTCTCCCTCTTTCACTCTCTCACTCTCTCAATCTCTCACTTCCTGTCTCTCACTCTCGATCCCTCGATCTCTCACTCAGTCACTCTCTAGATCTCTCACTCTCTAATTCCATCTCTCTCTCACCATCTCACTCTTTCACTCTCTCACCCTTTCACTCTTTCACTCTTTCACTCTCTCACTCTCTCACTCCCGCTTTCTCTTACTCTGTCACTCTTTAACTCTCTCACTCTTTCACTCTCTCACTCTCACTCCCTCACTCTCTCACTCTCTCACTCACTCACTTTCTCTCTTTCTCACTCCTTCTCTCTTTCACTCTCTCACTCTCTAACTCTCTCCCTCTCTCTTTCTCTCACTCTCTGACTCTCTCATTCCCTCAATCTCTCGCTGTCTCACTCTCTCACTCTCTCACTCTCTCACTCTCTCACTCTCTCACTCTCTCACTCTCTCACTCTCCCACTCTCTCACTCTCTCACTCTCTCACTCTCTCACTCTCTTACTCTGTCGATCTCTTACTCTTTTACTCTCTTACTCTTTCACTCCCTTACTCTCTTACTCTCTCACTCTCTCACTCTCTCACTCTCTCACTCTCTCACTCTCTCACCCTCTTACTCTCTTACTCTCTCACTCTCTCACGCTCACTCTCTCTCTCTCTCTCTTAGTTTCTCACTTTCTAACTCTCTTACTCCTTTACTCTCTCACTTCCTCACTCTCTCACTCTTTCACTCACTCACTCTCTCGCTCTCTCACTCTCTCTCTTTCCTACTTTCTAACTCTCTACCTTTCTCACTCTTTCACATTTTAACTCTCTCACTCTCTCACTTTTTTACTCTCTCACTCATTCGCTGTCTCGCTCTCTCGCTCTCTCACTCTCCCGCTCTCTCGCGCTCTCGCTTTCTTGATCTCTCACTCTCACACTCTCTTACTCTCTCACTCTCTCACTCTCTCGCTGTCTCCTTCTCTTGCTCTCTCACTCTTTTACTCTCTTACTCTCTCACTCTCTCACTCCCTCACTCTCTTACTCTCTTACTTTCTTACTCTCTCACTCCCTTATTCTCTTACTCTCTCACTCTCTCACTTTCTCACTCTCTCGCTCTCTCACTCTTTCATTCTCTTACTTTCTCACTCTCTCACTCTCCCACTTTCTCACTCTATCACTCTGTTACTCTCTTAATCTCTCACTTTCTCTCTCTTACTCTCACTCCCTCACTCCCTAACTCTCTTACTGACTCACTCTCTCGATCTCTTATTGTCTCATTCCTTCACTCTCTCACTTTCTCACTTTCTCACTCTCTCAGTCTCTCGCTCTCTCACTATCTCGCTCTCTCGCTGTCTCGCTGTCTCGCTCTCTCGCTCTCTCGCTCTCCCGCTCTTTCGCTCTCTCGCTCTCTCGCTCTCCCGCTCTCTCGCTCTCTTGCTCTCTCGCTCTCGCACTCACCCACTTTTTTACTCCTTCACTTCCTCGGTTTCTCTCTCTCACTCTCCCACGCTTTCACTCTCTCACTCTCTCACTCTCTCGATCTCTCACTCTCTCACTTTCTTAATCGCTCGCTCTCTCACGAGAGATCGCTCCCTCGCTGTCTCACTCTCTAACTCTCTCACTCTCTCACTATCTCACTCTCTTAATCTCTCACTCTCTCACTCTCTCATTCTCTCACTCTCTCACTCTCTCACTCTCTCACTCTCTCACTCTCTCACTCTCTTACTCTCACTCTCGCACTCTCTCAATCTCTCACTCCCTCACTCTCTCACTCTCTCACTCTCTCACTCTCTCACTCTCTCACTCTCTCACTCTCTCACTCTCTCACTCTCTCACTCTCTCACTCTCTCACTCTCTCACTCTCTCACTCTCTCACTCTCTCACTCTCTCACTCTCTCACTCTCTCACTCTCTCACTCTCTCACTCTCTCACTCTCTCACTCTCTTACTCTCTCACTCTCTCACTCTCTCACTCTCTCACTCTCTCACTCTCTCACGCTCTCACTCTTTCACTCTCTCACTCTCTCACTTTCTTACTCTGTCGATCTCTCACTTTTTTACTCTCTTACTCTTTTACTCCCTTACTCTCTTACTCTCTTACTCTCTTACTCTCTCACTCTCTCACTCTCTCACCCTCTCACTCTCTCGCTCTCTCACCCTTTCATTCTCTTACTCTCTCACTCTCTCACTCTCCCACTTTCTCACTCTATCACTCTGTTACTCTCTTAATCTCTCAGTTTCTCTCTCTTACTCTCACTCCCTCACTCCCTAACTCTCTTACTGACTCACTCTCTCGATCTCTTACTCTCTCATTCCTTCACTCTCTCACTTTCTCACTTTTTCACTCTCTCAGTCTCTCGCTCTCTCACTATCTCGCTCTCTCGCTGTCTCGCTGTCTCGCTCTCTCGCTCTCTCGCTCTCCCGCTCTTTCGCTCTCTCGCTCTCTTGCTCTTTCGCTCTCCCGCTCTCTCGCTCTCTTGCTCTCTCGCTCTCGCACTCACCTACTTTTTTACTCCTTCACTCCCTCGGTTTCTCTCTCTCTCACTCTCCTACGCTTTCACTCTCTCACTCTCTCACTCTCTCGATCTCTTACTCTTTCACTTTCTCAGTCGCTCGCTCTCTCACTCTCTCGCTCTCTCGCTGTCTCGCTGTCTCGCTCTCTCGCTCTCTCGCTCTCTCGTTCTCATTCTCTCACTTTCACGCCCTCACTTCCTCACTAACTGACTCACTCACTTTCGGACTCTCTCACTTTCTCACTAGTTCACTAGTTCACTCTCTTACTCTCTCACTCTCTCACTCTCTCACTCTCTCACTCTCTCACTCTCTCGGTCTCTCACTTTCTCACTCTCTCACTCTCTCACTCTCTCACTCTCTCACTCTCTCACTCTCTCACTCTCTCACTCTCTCACTCTCTCACTCTCTCACTCTCTCACTCTCTCACTCTCTCACTTTCTCACTCTCTCACTCTCTCACTCTCTCACTCTCTCACTCTCTCACTCCCTCACTCTCTCACTCTCTTACTCTGTCGATCTCTCACTCTTTTACTCTCTTACTCTTTCACTCCCTTACTCTCTTACTTACTCACTCTCTCATTCTCTCACCCTCTCACTCTCTCACTCTCCCACTCTCTCACTCTCTCACTCTCTCACTCTCCCACTCTCTTAATCCTTAAATCTTTCACTCTCTCACTCTCTCAATCTTACACTCTCTCACTCTCTCACTCCTTCACTCTCTCACTCTCTCACTCACTTACTCTCTCACTCTCTTACTTTCCCACTCTTCCACTCTTTCACTCTACCGCTCTCTCAGTGTCTCACTTTCTCACTCTCTCACTCTCTAACTTTTTCATTCTCTCACTCCCTCACTCTCTCTCTTGCTCTCAGCTTCTCACTCTCTCACTTTCTCACTCTCTCACTCTTTTACTCTCTCACTCTCTCACTCTCTCACTCTTTCACTCACTCACGCTCTCGCTCTCTTACTCTCTCACTTCCCTACTTTCTAACTCTCTCACTTTCTTACTCTTTTACATTTTAACTCTCTCAGTCTCTCACTTTTTCTCTCTCTCACTTTTTCGCTGTCTCGCTCTCCCGCTTTCTCGCTCTTTCGCTCTCTCGCTTTATCGATCTTTCGCCTCTCGCTCTCTCGCTCTTTCGCTCTCTCGCGCTCTCGCTCTCTTGATCTCTTACTCTTACACTCTCTTACTCTCTAACTCTCTCACTCTCTCGCTCTTTCCCTCTCTCGCTCTCTCACTCTCTTAGTCTCTTACTCTCTTACTGTCTTACTCTCTTACTCTCTCACTCCCTTACTTTCTCATTCTCTTACTCTCTCACGCTCTCACTCTCCCACTTTCTCCCTCTCTCACTCTCTCACTCTCTCAATCTCTCACTTCCTGTCTCTCACTCTCACTCCCTCACGCTCTCACTCACTCACTTTCTCGATCTCTCACTCTCTTATTCCATCACTCTCTCACTATCTTACTCTTTCACTCTCTCACCCTTTCACTTTTTCACTCTCTCACTCTCTCACTCTCTCACTCCCGCTTTCTCTTACTCTGTCACTCTTTAACTCTCTCACTCTTTCACTCTCTCACTCTCTCACTCTCTAACTCTCTCCCTCTCTTTTTCTCTCACTCTCTGACTCTCTCACTCCCTCAATCTCTCACTCTCTCACTCTCTCACTCTTTCACTCTCTCACTCTCTTACTCTGTCGATCTCTCACTCTTTTACTCTCTTACTCTTTCACTCCCTTACTCTCTTACTCTCTCACTCTCTTACTCTCTCAACCTCTCACTCTCTCACTCTCTCACTCTCTCACTCTCTCACTCTCTCACTCTCTCACTCTCTCACTCTCTTACTCTTTCACTCTCTCACTCTCTCACTCTCTCACTCTCTCACTCTCTCACTCCCTCACTCTCTCACTCTCTCACTCTCTCACTCTCTCACTCTCTCACTCTCTCACTCTCTCACTCTCTCACTCTCTCACTCTCTCACTCTCTCACTCTCTCACTCTCTCACTCTCTCACTCTCTCACTCTCTCACTCTCTCACTCTCTCACTCTCTCACTCTCTCACTCTCTCACTCTCACACTCCCTCACTCTCTCACTCCTCCACTCTCTCAATCTTGAAATCTTTCACTCTGTCAATCTCTCAGTCTTACACTCTCTCACTCTCTCACTCCCTCACTGATTCACTCTCTCACTTTCTCACTTCCCCACTCTTTCACTCTTCCACTATTCCACTCTCTTAGTATCTAACTTTCTTACTCTCTCACTCTCTAACTCACTAACTCTTTGATTTTCTCACTCTCTTGCTTTCTCGCTCGCTCGCTGCTTTGCTCTCTTGCGCTTTCTCGCTCGCTCGCTGCTTTGCTCTCTTGCGCTTTCTCGCTCGCTCGCTGCTTTGCTCTCTTGCGCTTTCGCGCTCTTGCTCTCTCAATCTCTCACTTTCTCGCTATTTCACTTTCTCACTCTCTTACTTACTCTCTCTCGCACTCTCTCACTCTCTTACTCCCTCACGCTCTCACTGGCCCACTCTCTCACTCTTACTCTCTCTCTTTCTCTCTCACTTTCTCACTGTATAACTTTCTCAATCTCTTACTCTTTCACTCTCTCACTACCTCACTCGCTCACTCTTTCACTCACTCACGCTCTCGCTCTCTTACTCTCTCACTTTCCTACTTTCTAACTCTCTCACTTTCTTACTCTTTTACATTTTAACTCTCTCACTCTCTCACTTTTTCTCTCTCTCACTTTTTCGCTGTCTCGCTCTCTCGCTCTCTCGCTCTTTAGCTCTCTCGCTCTCTTGCTCTTTCGCTCTCTCGCTTTATTGATCTCTTGCCTCTCGCTCTCTCGCTCTTTCGCTCTCTCGCGCTCTCGCTCTCTTGATCTCTTACTCTCACACTCTCTTACTCTCTCACTCTCTCGCTCTCTCCCTCTCTCGCTCTCTCGCTCTCTCACTCTCTTAGTCTCTTACTCTCTTACTCCCTTACTCTCTTACTCTCTCACTCCCTTACTTTCTCATTCTCTTACTCTCTCACGCTCTCACTCTCCCACTTTCTCTCTCTCTCACTCTCTCACTCTCTCAATCTCTCACTTCCTGTCTCTCACTCTCACTCCCTCACGCTCTCACTCACTCACTTTCTCGATCTCTCACTCTCTTATTCCATCACTCTCTCACTATCTTACTCTTTTACTCTCTCACCCTTTCACTTTTTCACTCTCTCACTCTCTCACTCTCTCACTCCCGCTTTCTCTTACTCTGTCACTCTTTAACTCTCTCACTCTTTCACTCTCTCACTCTCTCACTCCCTCACTCTCTGACTCTCTCACTCACTCACTCTCTCTCTTTCTCACTCCTTCTCTCTTTCACTCTCTCACTCTCTAACTCTCTCCCTCTCTTTTTCTCTCACTCTCTGACTCTCTCACTCCCTCAATCTCTCACTCTCTCACTCTCTCACTCTTTCACTCTCTCACTCTCTTACTCTGTCGATCTCTCACTCTTTTACTCTCTTACTCTTTCACTCCCTTACTCTCTTACTCTCTCACTCTCTTACTCTCTCAACCTCTCACTCTCTCACTCTCTCACTCTCTCACTCTCTCACTCTCTCACTCTCTCACTCTCTCACTCTCTCACTCTCTCACTCTTTCACTCTCTCACTCTCTCACTCTCTCACTCTCTCACTCTCTCACTCTCTCACTCTCTCACTCTCTCACTCTCTCACTCTCTCACTCTCTCACTCTCTCACTCTCTCACTCTCTCACTCTCTCACTCTCTCACTCTCTCACTCTCTCACTCTCTCACTCTCTCACTCTCTCACTCTCTCACTCTCTCACTCTCTCACTCTCTCACTCTCTCACTCTCTCACTCTCTCACTCTCTCACTCTCTCACTCTCTCACTCTCTCACTCTCTCACTCCCTCACTCTCTCACTCCTCCACTCTCTCAATCTTGAAATCTTTCACTCTGTCAATCTCTCAGTCTTACACTCTCTCACTCTCTCACTCCCTCACTGATTCACTCTCTCACTCTCTCACTTCCCCACTCTTTCACTCTTCCACTATTCCACTCTCTTAGTATCTAACTTTCTTACTCTCTCACTCTCTAACTCACTAACTCTTTGATTTTCTCACTCTCTTGCTTTCTTGCTCGCTCGCTGCTTTGCTCTCTTGCGCTTTCGCGCTCTTGCTCTCTCAATCTCTCACTTTCTCGCTATTTCACTTTCTCACTCTCTTACTTACTCTCTCTCGCACTCTCTCACTCTCTTACTCCCTCACGCTCTCACTGGCCCACTCTCTCACTCTTACTCTCTCTCTCTCTCTCTCACTTTCTCACTGTATAACTTTCTCAATCTCTTACTCTTTCACTCTCTCACTACCTCACTCGCTCACTCTTTCACTCACTCACGCTCTCGCTCTCTTACTCTCTCACTTTCCTACTTTCTAACTCTCTCACTTTCTTACTCTTTTACATTTTAACTCTCTCACTCTCTCACTTTTTCTCTCTCTCACTTTTTCGCTGTCCCGCTCTCTCGCTCTCTCGCTCTTTAGCTCTCTCGCTCTCTTGCTCTTTCGCTCTCTCGCTTTATTGATCTCTCGCCTCTCGCTCTCTCGCTCTTTCGCTCTCTCGCGCTCTCGCTCTCTTGATCTCTTACTCTCACACTCTCTTACTCTCTCACTCTCTCGCTCTCTCCCTCTCTCGCTCTCTCACTCTCTTACTCTCTTACTCTCTCACTCCTTTACTCTCTTACTCTCTCACTCCCTTACTTTCTCATTTTCTTACTTTCTCACGCTCTCACTCTCCCACTTTCTCCCTCTCTTACTCTCTCAATCTCTATATCTCTCACTCTCGATCCCTCACTCTCTCACTCAGTCACTCTCTAGATCTCTCACTCTCTAATTCCATCTCTCTCTCACTATCTCACTCTTTCACTCTCTAACCCTTTCACTCTTACACTCTCTCACTCTCTCACTCTCTCACTCTCTCACTCTCTCACTCTCTCACTCTTTCACTCTCTCACTCTCTCACTCTCTCACTCTCTCACTCTCTCACTCTCTCACTCTCTCACTCTCTCACTCTCTCACTCTCTCACTCTCTCACTCTCTCACTCTCTCACTCTCTCACTCTCTCACTCTCTCACTCTCTCACTCTCTCACTCTCTCACTCTCTCACTCTCTCACTCTCTTACTCTCTCACTCTCTCACTCTCTCACTCTCTCACTCTCTCACTCTCTCACTCTCTCACTCTCTCACTCTCTCACTCTCTCACTCTCTCACTCTCTCACTCTCTCACTCTCTCACTCTCTCACTCTCTCACTCTCTCACTCCTCCACTCTCTCAATCTTGAAATCTTTCACTCTGTCAATCTCCCAGTCTTACACTCTCTCACTCTCTCACTCCCTCACTCCTTCACTCTCTCACTCTCTCACTTCCCCACTCTTTCACTCGTCCACTATTCCACTCTCTCAGTATCTAACTTTCTTACTCTCTCACTCTCTAACTCACTAACTCTTTGATTTTCTCACTCTCTTGCTTTCTCGCTCGCTCGCTGCCTCGCTCTCTTGCGCTTTCGCGCTCTTGCTCTCTCAATCTCTCACTTTCTCGCTATTTCACTCTCTCACTCTCTTACTTACTCTCTCCCGCACTCTCTCACTCTCTTACTCCCTCACGCTCTCACTGTCCCACTCTCTCACTCTTACTCTCTCTCTCTCTCTCTCACTTTCTTACTGTATAACTTTCTCAATCTCTTACTCTTTCACTCTCTCACTACCTCACTCGCTCACTCTTTCACTCACTCACGCTCTCGCTCTCTTACTCTCTCACTTTCCCACTTTCTAACTCTCTCACTTTCTCACTCTTTTACATTTTAACTCTCTTACTCTCTCACTTTTTCTCTCTGTCACTTTTTCGCTGTCTCGCTCTCTCGCTCTCTCGCTCTTTCGCTCTCTTGCTCTCTTGCTCTCTCGCTCTCTCGCTTTATTGATCTCTCGCCTCTCGCTCTCTCGCTCTTTCGCTCTCTCGCGCTCTCGCTCTCTTGATCTCTTACTCTCACACTCTCTTTCTCTCTCACTCTCTCGCTCTCTCCCTCTCTCGCTCTCTCACTCTCTTACTCTCTAACTCTCTCACTCCCTTACTCTCTTACTCTCTTACTCCCTTACTTTCTCATTTTCTTACTCTCTCACGCTCTCACTCTCCCACTTTCTCCCTCTCTCACTCTCTTACTCTCTCAATCTCTCACTTCCTGTCTCTCACTCTCGATCCCTCACTCTCTCACTCAGTCACTCTCTAGATCTCTCACTCTCTAATTCCATCACTCTCTCACTATCTCACTCTTCCACTCTCTCACCCTTTCACTCTCTCACTCTCTCACTCTCTCACTCTCTCACTCTCTCACTCTCTCACTCTCTCACTCTCTCACTCTCTCACTCTCCCACTCTCTCACTCTCTTACTCTCCCACTCTCTTAATCCTTAAATCTTTCACTCTCTCACTCTCTCAATCTTACACTCTCTCACTCTCTCACTCCTTCACTCTCTCACTCTCTCACTCACTTACTCTCTCACTCTCTTACTTTCCCACTCTTCCACTCTTTTACTCTACCGCTCTCTCAGTGTCTCACTTTCTCACTCTCTCACTCTCTAACTCTTTCATTCTCTCACTCCCTCACTCTCTCTCTCGCTCTCAGCTTCTCACTCTCTCACTTTCTCACTCTCTTACTCTTTCACTCTCTCACTCCCTCACTCTCTTACTCTTTCACTCACTCACGCTCTCGCTCTCTTACTCTAACACTTTCCTACTTTCTAGCTCTCTCACTTTCTCACTCTTTCACATTTTAACTCTCTCAGTCTCTCACTTTTTCTCTCTCTCACTTCTTCGCTGTCTCGCTCTCTCGCTCTCTCGCTCTTTCGCTCTCTCGCTCTCTCCCTCTCTCGCTCTCTCACTCTCTTAGTCTCTTACTCTCTTACTCCCTTACTCTCTTACTCTCTCACTCCCTTACTTTCTCATTCTCTTACTCTCTCACGCTCTTACTCTCCCACTTTCTCCCTCTCTCACTCTCTCACTCTCTCAATCTCTCACTTCCTGTCTCTCACTCTCACTTTCTCACGCTCTCACTCACTCACTCTCTCGATCTCTCACTCTCTTATTCCATCACTCTCTCACTATCTTACTCTTTCACTCTCTCACCCTTTCACTCTTTCACTCTCTCACTCTCTCACTCTCTCACTCCCGCTTTCTCTTACTCTGTCACTCTTTAACTCTCTCACTCTTTCACTCTCTCACTCTCTCACTCCCTCACTCTCTGACTCTCTCACTCACTCACTCTCTCTCTTTCTCACTCCTTCTCTCTTTGACTCTCTCACTCTCTAACTCCCTCCCTCTCTTTTTCTCTCACTCTCTGACTCTCTCACTCCCTCAATCTCTCACTCTCTCACTCTCTCACTCTTTCACTCTCTCACTCTCTTACTCTGTCGATCTCTCACTCTTTTACTCTCTTACTCTTTCACTCCCTTATTCTCTTACTCTCTCACTCTCTTACTCTCTAAACCTCTCACTCTCTCACTCTCTCACTCTCTCACTCTCTCACTCTCTCACTCTCTCACTCTCTCACTCTCTCACTCTCTCACTCTTTCACTCTCTCACTCTCTCACTCTCTCACTCTCTCACTCTCTCACTCTCTCACTCTCTCACTCTCTCACTCTCTCACTCTCTCACTCTCTCACTCTCTCACTCTCTCACTCTCTCACTCTCTCACTCTCTCACTCTCTCACTCTCTCACTTTCTCACTCTCTCACTCTCTCACTCTCTCACTCTCTCACTCTCTCACTCCCTCACTCTCTCACTCCTCCACTCTCTCAATCTTGAAATCTTTCACTCTGTCAATCTCTCAGTCTTACACTCTCTCACTCTCTCACTCCCTCACTGATTCACTCTCTCACTCTCTCACTTCCCCACTCTTTCACTCTTCCACTATTCCACTCTCTTAGTATCTAACTTTCTTACTCTCTCACTCTCTAACTCACTAACTCTTTGATTTTCTCACTCTCTTGCTTTCTCGCTCGCTCGCTGCTTTGCTCTCTTGCGCTTTCGCGCTCTTGCTCTCTCAATCTCTCACTTTCTCGCTATTTCACTTTCTCACTCTCTTACTTACTCTCTCTCGCACTCTCTCACTCTCTTACTCCCTCACGCTCTCACTGTCCCACTCTCTCACTCTTACTCTCTCTCTCTCTCTCTCTCTCACTTTCTCACTGTATAACTTTCTCAATCTCTTACTCTTTCACTCTCTCACTACCTCACTCGCTCACTCTTTCACTCACTCACGCTCTCGCTCTCTCTCTCTCTCACTTTCCTACTTTCTAACTCTCTCACTTTCTTACTCTTTTACATTTTAACTCTCTCACTCTCTCACTTTTTCTCTCTCTCACTTTTTCGCTGTCTCGGTCTCTCGCTCTCTCGCTTTTGAGCTCTCTCGCTCTCTTGCTCTTTCGCTCTCTCGCTTTATTGATCTCTCGCCTCCCGCTCTCTCGCTCTTTCGCTCTCTCGCGCTCTCGCTCTCTTGATCTCTTACTCTCACACTCTCCTTACTCTCTCACTCTCTCGCTCTCTCCCTCTCTCGCTCTCTCACTCTCTTACTCTCTTACTCTCTCACTCCCTTACTCTCTTACTCTCCCACTCCCTTACTTTCTCATTTTCTTACTCTCTCACGCTCTCACTCTCCCACTTTCTCCCTCTCTCACTCTCTCAATCTCTCAATCTCTCACTTCCTGTCTCTCACTCTCGATCCCTCACTCTCTCACTCAGTCACTCTCTAATTCCATCTCTCTCTCACTATCTCACTCTTTCACTCTCTCACCCTTTCACTCTTTCACTCTCTCACTCTCTCACTCTCTCACTCTCTCACTCTCTCACTCTCTCACTCTTTCACTCTCTCACTCTCTCACTCTCTTACTCTCTCACTCTCTCACTCTCTCACTCTCGCACTCTCTCACTCTCTCACTCTCTCACTCTCTCACTCTCTCACTCTCTCACTCTCTCACTCTCTCACTCTCTCACTCTCTCACTCTCTCACTCTCTCACTCTCTCACTCTCTCACTCTCTCACGCTCTCACTCTCTCACTCTCTCACTCTCTCACTCTCTCACTCTCTCACTCTCTCACTCTCTCACTCTCTCACTCTCTCACTCTCTCACTCTCTCACTCTCTCACTCTCTCACTCTCTCACTCTCTCACTCTCTCACTCTCTCACTCTCTCACTCTCTCACTCTCTCACTCTCTCACTCTCTCACTCTCTCACTCTCTCACTCTCTCACTCTCTCACTCTCTCACTCTCTCACTCTCTCACTCTCTCACTCCTCCACTCTCTCAATCTTGAAATCTTTCACTCTGTCAATCTCCCAGTCTTACACTCTCTCACTCTCTCACTCCCTCACTCCTTCACTCTCTCACTCTCTCACTTCCCCACTCTTTTACTCGTCCACTATTCCACTCTCTCAGTATCTAACTTTCTTACTCTCTCACTCTCTAACTCACTAACTCTTTGATTTTCTCACTCTCTTGCTTTCTCGCTCGCTCGCTGCCTTGCTCTCTTGCGCTTTCGCGCTCTTGCTCTCTCAATCTCTCACTTTCTCGCTATTTCACTCTCTCACTCTCTTACTTACTCTCTCTCGCACTCTCTCACTCTCTTACTCCCTCACGCTCTCACTGCCCCACTCTCTCACTCTTACTCTTTCTCTCTCTCTCTCACTTTCTTACTGTATAACTTTCTCAATCTCTTACTCTTTCACTCTCTCACTACCTCACTCGCTCACTCTTTTACTCACTCACGCTCTCGCTCTCTTACTCTCTCACTTTCCTACTTTCTAACTCTCTCACTTTCTCACTCTTTTACATTTTAACTCTCTCACTCTCTCACTTTTTCTCTCTGTCACTTTTTTGCTGTCTCGCTCTCTCGCTCTCTCGCTCTTTCGCTCTCTTGCTCTCTTGCTCTCTCGCTTTATTGATCTCTCGCCTCTCGCTCTCTCGCTCTTTCGCTCTCTCGCGCTCTCGCTCTCTTGATCTCTTACTCTCACACTCTCTTACTCTCTCACTCTCTCGCTCTCTCCCTCTCTCGCTCTCTCACTCTCTTACTCTCTAACTCTCTCACTCCCTTACTCTCTTACTCTCTTACTCCCTTACTTTCTCATTTTCTTACTCTCTCACGCTCTCACTCTCCCACTTTCTCCCTCTCTCACTCTCTCACTCTCTCAATCTCTCACTTCCTGTCTCTCACTCTCGATCCCTCACTCTCTCACTCAGTCACTCTCTAGATCTCTCACTCTCTAATTCCATCACTCTCTCACTCTCTCACTCTCTCACTCTCTCACTCTCTCACTCTCTCACTCTCCCACTCTCTCACTCTCTTACTCTCCCACTCTCTTAATCCTTAAATCTTTCACTCTCTCACTCTCTCAATCTTACACTCTCTTACTCTCTCACTCCTTCACTCTCTCACTCTCTCACTCACTTACTCTCTCACTCTCTTACTTTCCCACTCTTCCACTCTTTTACTCTACCGCTCTCTCAGTGTCTCACTTTCTCACTCTCTCACTCTCTAACTCTTTCATTCTCTCACTCCCTCACTCTCTCTCTCGCTCTCAGCTTCTCACTCTCTCACTTTCTCACTCTCTTACTCTTTCACTCTCTCACTCCCTCACTCTCTCACTCTTTCACTCACTCACGCTCTCGCTCTCTTACTCTCTCACTTTCCTACTTTCTAGCTCTCTCACTTTCTCACTCTTTTACATTTTAACCCTCTCAGTCTCTCACTTTTTCTCTCTCTCACTTTTTCGCTGTCTCGCTCTCTCGCTCTCTCGCTCTTTCGCTCTCTCGCTCTCTTGCTCTGTCGCTCTCTCGCTTTATCGATCTTTCGCCTCTCGCTCTCCCGCTCTTTCGCTCTCTCGCGCTCTCGCTCTCTTGATCTCTTACTCTTACACTCTCTTACTCTCTAACTCTCTCACTCTCTCGCTCTCTCCCTCTCTCGCTCTCTCACTCTCTTACTCTCTTACTCTCTTACTCCCTTACTCTCTTACTCTCTCACTCCCTTACTTTCTCATTCTCTTACTTTCTCACGCTCTCACTCTCCCACTTTCTCCCTCTCTCACTCTCTCACTCTCTCAATCTCTCACTTCCTGTCTCTCACTCTCACTCCCTCACTCTCTCACTCACTCACTCTCTCGATCTCTCACTCTCTCATTCCATCACTCTCTCACTATCTCACTCTTTCACTCTCTCGACCTTTCACTCTTTCACTCTCTCACTCTCTCACTCTCTCACTCCCGCTTTCTCTTACTCTGTCACTCTTTAACTCTCTCAGTCTTTCACTCTCTCACTCTCCCACTCCCTCACTCTCTGACTCTCTCACTCACTCACTCTCTCTCTTTCTCACTCCTTCTCTCTTTCACTCTCTCACTCTCTAACTCTCTCCCTCTCTTTTTCTCTCACTCTCTGACTCTCTCACTCCCTCAATCTCTCACTCTCTCACTCTCTCACTTTTTCACTCTCTCACTCTCTTACTCTGTCGATCTCTCACTCTTTTACTCTCTTACTCTTTCACTCCCTTACTCTCTTACTCTCTCACTCTCTTACTCTCTCACCCTCTCACTCTCTCACTCTCTCACTCTCTTACTCTCTCACTCTCTCACTCTCTCACTCTCTCACTCTTTCACTCTCTCACTCTCTCACTCTCTCACTCTCTCACTCTCTCACTCTCTCACTCTCTCACTCTCTCACTCTCTCACTCTCTCACTCTCTCACTCTCTCACTCTCTCTCTCTCTCACTCTCTCACTCTCTCACTCTCTCACTCTCTCACTCTCTCACTCTCTCACTCTCTCACTCTCTCACTCTCTCACTCTCTCACTCTCTCACTCTCTCACTCCTTCACTCTCTCACTCGCTCACTTCCCCACTCTTTTACTCTTCCACTATTCCACTCTCTCAGTATCTAACTTTCTTACTCTCTCACTCTCTAACTCACTAACTCTTTGATTTTCTCACTCTCTTGCTTTCTCGCTCGCTCGCTGCCTTGCTCTCTTGCGCTTTCGCGCTCTTGCTCTCTCAATCTCTCACTTCCTCGCTATTTCACTCTCTCACTCTCTTACTTACTCTCTCTCGCGCTCTCTCACTCTCCTACTCCCTCACGCTCTCACTGTCCCACTCTCTCACTCTTACTCTCTCTCTCTCTCTCTCTCACTTTCTCACTGTATAACTTTCTCAATCTCTTACTCTTTCACTCTCTCACTACCTCACTCGCTCACTCTTTCACTCACTCACGCTCTCGCTCTCTTACTCTCTCACTTTCCTACTGTCTAACTCTCTCACTTTCTCACTCTTTTACATTTTACCTCTCTCACTCTCTCACTTTTTCTCTCTCTCACTTTTTCGCTGTCTCGCTCTCTCGCTCTCTCGCTCTTTCGCTCTTTCGCTCTCTTGCTCTCTCGCTCTCTCGCTTTATTGATGTCTCGCCTCTCGCTCTCTCGCTCTTTCGCTCTCTCGCGCTCTCGCTCTCTTGATCTCTTACTCTCACACTCTCTTACTCTCTGACTCTCTCGCTCTCTCCCTCTCTCGCTCTCTCACTCTCTTACTCTCTTACTCTCTCACTCCCTTACTCTCTTACTCTCTCACTCCCTTACTTTCTCATTTTCTTACTCTCTCACGCTCTCACTCTCCCACTTTCTTCCTCTCTCACTCTCTCACTCTCTCAATCTCTTACTTCCTGTCTCTCACTCTCGATCCCTCACTCTCTCACTCAGTCACTCTCTAGATCTCTCACTCTCTAATTCCATCTCTCTCTCACTATCTCACTCTTTCACTCTCTCACCCTTTCACTCTTTCACTCTTTCACTCTCTCACTCTTTCACTCTCTCACTCTCTAACTCTCTCCCTCTCTCTTTCTTTCTCTCTCTTGCTTTCTCGCTCGCTCGCTGCCTTGCTCTCTTGCGCTTTCGCGCTCTTGCTCTCTTAATCTCTCACTTTCTCGCTATTTCACTCTTTCACTCTCTTACTTACTCTCTCTCGCACTCTCTCACTCTCTTACTCCCTCACGCTCTCACTGTCCCACTCTCTCACTCTTACTCTCTCTCTCTCTCTCTCACTTTCTCACTGTATAACTTTCTCAATCTCTTACTCTTTCACTCTCTCACTACCTCACTCGCTCACTCTTTCACTCACTCACGCTCTCGCTCTCTTACTCTCTCACTTTCCTACTTTCTAACTCTCTCACTTTCTCACTCTTTCACATTTTAACTCTCTCAATCTCTCACTTTTTCTCTCTCTCACTTTTTCGCTGTCTCGCTCTCTCGCTCTCTCGCTCTCTCGCTTTTTCGCTCTCTTGCTCTCTCGCTCTCTCGCTTTATTGATCTCTCGCCTCTCGCTCTCTCGCTCTTTCGCTCTCTCGCGCTCTCGCTCTCTTGATCTCTTACTCTCACACTCTCTTACTCTCTGACTCTCTCGCTCTCTCCCTCTCTCGCTCTCTCACTCTCTTACTCTCTTACTCTCTCACTCCCTTACTCTCTTACTCTCTCACTCCCTTACTTTCTCATTTTCTTACTCTCTCACGCTCTCACTCTCCCACTTTCTCCCTCTCTCACTCTCTCACTCTCTCAATCTCTTACTTCCTGTCTCTCACTCTCGATCCCTCAATCTCTCACTCAGTCACTCTCTAGATCTCTCACTCTCTAATTCCATCTCTCTCTCACTATCTCACTCTTTCACTTTCTCACCCTTTCACTCTTTCACTCTTTCACTCTCTCACTCTCTCACTCTCTAACTCTCTCCCTCTCTCTTTCTCTCACTCTCTGACTCTCTCATTCCCTCAATCTCTCACTCTCTCACTCTCTCACTCTCTCACTCTCTCACTCTCTCACTCTCTCACTCTCTCACTCTCTCACTCTCTCACTCTCTCACTCTCTCACTCTCTCACTCTCTCACTCTCTCACTCTCTCACTCTCTTACTCTGTCGATCTCTCACTCTTTTACTCTCTTACTCTTTCACTCCCTTACACTCTTACTCTCTCACTCTCTTACTCTCTCACCCTCTCACTCTCTCACTCTCTCACTCTCTCACTCTCTCACTCTCTCACTCTCTCACTCTCTTACTCTTTCACTCTCTCACTCTCTCACTCTCTCACTCTCTCACTCTCTCACTCTCTCACTCTCTCACTCTCTCACTCTCTCACTCTCTTACTCTCTCACTCTCTCACTCTCTCACTCTCTCACTCCTTCACTCTCTCACTTCCCCACTCTTTCACTCTTCCAATATTCCACTCTCTCAGTATCTAACTTTCGTACTCTCTTACTCTCTAACTCACTAACTCTTTGATTTTCTCACTCTCTTGCTTTCTCGCTCGCTCGCTGCCTTGCTCTCTTGCGCTTTCGCGCTCTTGCTCTCTTAATCTCTCACTTTCTCGCTATTTCACTCTCTTACTCTCTTACTTACTCTCTCTCGCACTCTCTCACTCTCTTACTCCCTCACGCTCTCACTGTCCCACTCTCTCACTCTTACTCTCTCTCTCTCTCTCTCACTTTCTCACTGTATAACTTTCTCAATCTCTTACTCTTTCACTCTCTCACTACCTCACTCGCTCACTCTTTCACTCACTCACGCTCTCGCTCTCTTACTCTCTCACTTTCCTACTTTCTAACTCTCTCACTTTCTCACTCTTTTACATTTTAACTCTCTCACTTTTTCTCTCTCTCACTTTTTCGCTGTCTCGCTCTCTCGCTCTCTCGCTCTTTCGCTCTTTCGCTCTCTTGCTCTCTCGTTCTCTCGCTTTATTGATCTCTCGCCTCTCGCTCTCTCGCTCTTTCGCTCTCTCGCGCTCTCCCTCTCTTGATCTCTTACTCTCACACTCTCTTACTCTCTGACTCTCTCGCTCTCTCCCTCTCTCGCTCTCTCACTCTCTTACTCTCTTACCCTCTCACTCCCTTACTCTCTTACTCTCTCACTCCCTTACTTTCTCATTTTCTTACTCTCTAACGCTCTCACTCTCCCACTTTCTCCCTCTCTCACTCTCTCACTCTCTCAATCTCTTACTTCCTGTCTCTCACTCTCGATCCCTCACTCTCTCACTCAGTCACTCTCTAGATCTCTCACTCTCTAATTCCATCTCTCTCTCACTATCTCACTCTTTCACTCTCTCACCCTTTCACTCTTTCACTCTTTCACTCTCTCAATCTCTTACTTCCTGTCTCTCACTCTCGATCCCTCACTCTCTCACTCAGTCACTCTCTAGATCTCTCACTCTCTAATTCCATCTCTCTCTCACTATGTCACTCTTTCACTCTCTCACCCTTTCACTCTTTCACTCTTTCACTCTTTCACTCTTTCACTCTCTCACTCTCTCACTCTCTAACTCTCTCCCTCTCTCTTTCTCTCACTCTCTGACTCTCTCATTCCCTCAATTTCTCACTCTCTCACTCTCTCACTCTCTCACTCTCTCACTATCTCACTCTCTCACTCTCTCACTCTCTCACTCTCTCACTCTCTCACTCTCTCACTCTCTCACTCTCTCACTCTCTCACTCTCTCACTCTCTCACTCTCTCACTCTCTCACTCTCTCACTCTCTCACTCTCTCACTCTCTCACTCTCTCACTCTCTCACTCTCTCACTCTCTCACTCTCTCACTCTCTTACTCTGTCGATCTCTCACTCCTTTACTCTCTTACTCTTTCACTCCCTTACACTCTTACTCTCTCACTCTCTTACTCTCTCACCCTCTCACTCTCTCACTCTCTCACTCTCTCACTCTCTCACTCTCTCACTCTCTCACTCTCTCACTCTCTCACTCTTTCACTCTCTCACTCTCTCACTCTCTCACTCTCTCACTCTCTCACTCCTTCACTCTCTCACTTCCCCACTCTCTCACTTCCCCACTCTCTCACTCTTCCAATATTCCACTCTCTCAGTATCTAACTTTCGTACTCTCTCACTCTCTAACTCACTAACTCTTTCACTCTCTCACTCTCTCACTCTCTAACTCTCTCCCTCTCTCTTTCTCTCACTCTCTGACTCTCTCATTCCCTCAATCTCTCACTCTCTCACTCTCTCACTCTCTCACTCTCTCACTCTCTCACTCTCTCACTCTCTCACTCTCTCACTCTCTCACTCTCTCACTCTCTCACTCTCTCACTCTCTCACTCTCTCACTCTCTCACTCTCTTACTCTGTCGATCTCTCACTCTTTTACTCTCTTACTCTTTCACTCCCTTACACTCTTACTCTCTCACTCTCTTACTCTCTCACCCTCTCACTCTCTCACTCTCTCACTCTCTCACTCTCTCACTCTCTCACTCTCTCACTCTCTTACTCTTTCACTCTCTCACTCTCTCACTCTCTCACTCTCTCACTCTCTCACTCTCTCACTCTCTCACTCTCTCACTCTCTCACTCTCTTACTCTCTCACTCTCTCACTCTCTCACTCTCTCACTCCTTCACTCTCTCACTTCCCCACTCTTTCACTCTTCCAATATTCCACTCTCTCAGTATCTAACTTTCGTACTCTCTTACTCTCTAACTCACTAACTCTTTGATTTTCTCACTCTCTTGCTTTCTCGCTCGCTCGCTGCCTTGCTCTCTTGCGCTTTCGCGCTCTTGCTCTCTTAATCTCTCACTTTCTCGCTATTTCACTCTCTTACTCTCTTACTTACTCTCTCTCGCACTCTCTCACTCTCTTACTCCCTCACGCTCTCACTGTCCCACTCTCTCACTCTTACTCTCTCTCTCTCTCTCTCACTTTCTCACTGTATAACTTTCTCAATCTCTTACTCTTTCACTCTCTCACTACCTCACTCGCTCACTCTTTCACTCACTCACGCTCTCGCTCTCTTACTCTCTCACTTTCCTACTTTCTAACTCTCTCACTTTCTCACTCTTTTACATTTTAACTCTCTCACTTTTTCTCTCTCTCACTTTTTCGCTGTCTCGCTCTCTCGCTCTCTCGCTCTTTCGCTCTTTCGCTCTCTTGCTCTCTCGTTCTCTCGCTTTATTGATCTCTCGCCTCTCGCTCTCTCGCTCTTTCGCTCTCTCGCGCTCTCGCTCTCTTGATCTCTTACTCTCACACTCTCTTACTCTCTGACTCTCTCGCTCTCTCCCTCTCTCGCTCTCTCACTCTCTTACTCTCTTACCCTCTCACTCCCTTACTCTCTTACTCTCTCACTCCCTTACTTTCTCATTTTCTTACTCTCTAACGCTCTCACTCTCCCACTTTCTCCCTCTCTCACTCTCTCACTCTCTCAATCTCTTACTTCCTGTCTCTCACTCTCGATCCCTCACTCTCTCACTCAGTCACTCTCTAGATCTCTCACTCTCTAATTCCATCTCTCTCTCACTATCTCACTCTTTCACTCTCTCACCCTTTCACTCTTTCACTCTTTCACTCTCTCAATCTCTTACTTCCTGTCTCTCACTCTCGATCCCTCACTCTCTCACTCAGTCACTCTCTAGATCTCTCACTCTCTAATTCCATCTCTCTCTCACTATCTCACTCTTTCACTCTCTCACCCTTTCACTCTTTCACTCTTTCACTCTTTCACTCTTTCACTCTCTCACTCTCTCACTCTCTAACTCTCTCCCTCTCTCTTTCTCTCACTCTCTGACTCTCTCATTCCCTCAATTTCTCACTCTCTCACTCTCTCACTCTCTCACTCTCTCACTATCTCACTCTCTCACTCTCTCACTCTCTCACTCTCTCACTCTCTCACTCTCTCACTCTCTCACTCTCTCACTCTCTCACTCTCTCACTCTCTCACTCTCTCACTCTCTCACTCTCTCACTCTCTCACTCTCTCACTCTCTCACTCTCTCACTCTCTCACTCTCTCACTCTCTCACTCTCTCACTCTCTCACTCTCTTACTCTGTCGATCTCTCACTCCTTTACTCTCTTACTCTTTCACTCCCTTACACTCTTACTCTCTCACTCTCTTACTCTCTCACCCTCTCACTCTCTCACTCTCTCACTCTCTCACTCTCTCACTCTCTCACTCTCTCACTCTCTCACTCTCTCACTCTTTCACTCTCTCACTCTCTCACTCTCTCACTCTCTCACTCTCTCACTCCTTCACTCTCTCACTTCCCCACTCTCTCACTTCCCCACTCTCTCACTCTTCCAATATTCCACTCTCTCAGTATCTAACTTTCGTACTCTCTCACTCTCTAACTCACTAACTCTTTGATTTTCTCACTCTCTTGCTTTCTCGCTCGCTCGCTGCCTTGCTCTCTTGCGCTTTCGCGCTCTTGCTCTCTCAATCTCTCACTTTCTCGCTATTTCACTCTCTCACTTCCTTACTTACTCTCTCTCGCACTCTCTCACTCTCTTATTCCCTCACGCTCTCACTGTCCCACTCTCTCACTCTTACTCTCTCTCTCTCTCTCTCACTTTCTCACTGTATAACTTTCTTAATCTCTTACTCTTTCACTCTCTCACTACCTCAATCGCTCACTCTTTCACTCACTCACGCTCTCGCTCTCTTACTCTCTCACTTTCCTACTTTCGAACTCTCTCACTTTCTCACTCTTTTACATTTTAACTCTCTCACTCTCTGACTTTTTCTCTCTCTCACTTTTTCGCTGTCTCGCTCTCTCGCTCTCTCGCTCTTTCGCTCTCTCGCTCTCTTGCTCTCTCGCTCTCTCGCTTTATTGATCTCTCGCCTCTCGCTCTCTCGCTCTTTCGCTCTCTCGCGCTCTCGCTCTCTTGATCTCTTACTCTCACACTCTCTTACTCTCTCACTCTCTCGCTCTCTCCCTCTCTCGCTCTCTCACTCTCTTACTCTCTTACTCTCTCACTCCTTTACTCTCTTACTCTCTCACTCCCTTACTTTCTCATTTTCTTACTCTCTCACGCTCTCACTCTCCCACTTTCTCCCTCTCTCACTCTCTCACTCTCTCAATCTCTCACTTCCTGTCTCTCACTCTCGATCCCTCACTCTCTCACTCTCTCAATCTCTCACTTCCTGTCTCTCACTCTCGATCCCTCACTCTCTCACTCAGTTACTCTCTAGATCTCTCACTCTCTAATTCCATCTCTCTCTCACTATCTTACTCTTTCACTCTCTCACCCTTTCACTCTTTCACTCTTTCACTCTCTCACTCTCTCACTCCCGCTTTCTCTTACTCTGTCACTCTATAACTCTCTCACTCTTTCACTCTCTCACTCTCACTCCCTCACTCTCTCACTCTCTCACTCACTCACTTTCTCTCCTTCTCACTCCTTCTCTCTTTCACTCTCTCACTCTCTAACTCTCTCCTTCTCTCTTTCTCTCACTCTCTGACTCTCTCATTCCCTCAATCTCTCACTCTCTCACTCTCTCACTCTCTCACTCTCTCACTCTCTCACTCTCTCACTCTCTCACTCTCTCACTCTCTCACTCTCTCACTCTCTCACTCTCTCACTCTCTCACTCTCTCACTCTCTCACTCTCTCACTCTCTCACTCTCTCACTCTCTCACTCTCTCACTCTCTCACTCTCTTACTCTGTCGATCTCTTACTCTTTTACTCTCTTACTCTTTCACTCCCTTACTCTCTTACTCTCTCACTCTCTCACTCTCTCACTCTCTCACCCTTTTACTCTCTCACTCTCTCACTCCCTCACGCTCACTCTCTCTCTCTCTCTTAGTTTCTCACTTTCTAACTCTCTTACTCCTTCACTCTCTCACTTCCTCACTCTCTCACTCTTTTACTCACTCACTCTCTCGCTCTCTCACTCTCTCTCTTTCCTACTCTCTAACACTCTACCTTTCTCACTCTTTCACATTTTAACTCTCTCACTCTCTCACTTTTTTACTCTCTCACTCTTTCGCTGTCTCGCTCTCTCGCTCTCTCACTCTCCCGCTCTCTCGCGCTCTCGCTTTCTTGATCTCTCACTCTCACACTCCCTTACTCTCTCACTCTCTCACTCTCTCGCTGTCTCCTTCTCTTGCTCTCTCACTCTTTTACTCTCTCACTCTCTCACTCTCTCACTCTCTCACTCCCTCACTCTCTTACTCTCTTACTTTCTTACTCTCTCACTCCCTTATTCTCTTACTCTCTCACTCTCTCACTTTCTCACTCTCTCGCTCTCTCACTCTTTCATTCTCTTACTTTCTCACTCTCTCACTCTCCCACTTTCTCACTCTATCACTCTGTTACTCTCTGAATCTCTCACTTTCTCTCTCTTACTCTCACTCCCTCACTCCCTAACTCTCTTACTGACTCACTCTCTCGATCTCTTACTGTCTCATTCCTTCACTCTCTCACTTTCTCACTTTCTCACTCTCTCACTCTCTCACTCTCTCACTCTCTCACTCTCTCACTCTCTCACTCTCTCACTCTCTCACTCTCTCACTCTCTCACTCTCTCACTCTCTCACTCCTTCACTCTCTCCCTCGCTCACTTCCCCACTCTTTTACTCTTCCACTATTCCACTCTCTCAGTATCTAACTTTCTTACTCTCTCACTCTCTAACTCACTAACTCTTTGATTTTCTCACTCTCTTGCTTTCTCGCTCGCTCGCTGCCTTGCTCTCTTGCGCTTTCGCGCTCTTGCTCTCTCAATCTCTCACTTTCTCGCTATTTCACTCTCTCACTCTCTTACTTACTCTCTCTCGCACTCTCTCACTCTCTTACTCCCTCACGCTCTCACTGTCCCACTCTCTCACTCTTACTCTCTCTCTCTCTCTCTCATTTTCTCACTGTATAACTTTCTCAATCTCTTACTCTTTCACTCTCTCACTACCTCACTCGCTCACTCTTTCACTCACTCACGCTCTCGCTCTCTTACTCTCTCACTTTCCTACTTTCTAACTCTCTCACTTTCTCACTCTTTTACATTTTAACTCTCTCACTTTCTCACTTTTTCTCTCTCTCACTTTTTCGCTGTCTCGCTCTCTCGCTCTCTCGCTCTTTCGCTCTTTCGCTCTCTTGCTCTCTCGCTCTCTCGCTTTATTGATCTCTCGCCTCTCGCTCTCTCGCTCTTTCGCTCTCTCGCGCTCTCGCTCTCTTGATCTCTTACTCTCACACTCTCTTACTCTCTGACTCTCTCGCTCTCTCCCTCTCTCGCTCTCTCACTCTCTTACTCTCTTACTCTCTCACTCCCTTACTCTCTTACTCTCTTACTCCCTTACTTTCTCATTTTCTTACTCTCTCACGCTCTCACTCTCCCACTTTCTCCCTCTCTCACTCTCTCACTCTCTCAATCTCTTACTTCCTGTCTCTCACTCTCGATCCCTCACTCTCTCACTCAGTCACTCTCTAGATCTCTCACTCTCTAATTCCATCTCTCTCTCACTATCTCACTCTTTCACTCTCTCACCCTTTCACTCTTTCACTCTTTCACTCTCTCACTCTCTAACTCTCTCCCTCTCTCTTTCTTTCTCTCTCTTGCTTTCGCGCTCGCTCGCTGCCTTGCTCTCTTGCGCTTTCGCGCTCTTGCTCTCTCAATCTCTCACTTTCTCGCTATTTCACTCTCTCACTCTCTTACTTACTCTCTCTCGCACTCTCTCACTCTCTTACTCCCTCACGCTCTCACTGTCCCACTCTCTCACTCTTACTCTCTCTCTCTCTCTCTCACTTTCTCACTGTATAACTTTCTCAATCTCTTACTCTTTCACTCTCTCACTACCTCACTCGCTCACTCTTTCACTCACTCACGCTCTCGCTCTCTTACTCTCTCACTTTCCTACTTTCTAACTCTCTCACTTTCTCACTCTTTTACATTTTAACTCTCTCACTCTCTTACTTTTTCTCTCTCTCACTTTTTCGCTGTCTCGCTCTCTCGCTCTCTCGCTCTTTTGCTCTTTCGCTCTCTTGCTCTCTCGCTCTCTCGCTTTATTGATCTCTCGCCTCTCGCTCTCTCGCTCTTTCGCTTTCTCGCGCTCTCGCTCTCTTGATCTCTTACTCTCACACTCTCTTACTCTCCGACTCTCTCGCTCTCTCCCTCTCTCGCTCTCTCACTCTCTTACTCTCTTACTCTCTCACTCCCTTACTCTCTTACTCTCTCACTCCCTTACTTTCTCATTTTCTTACTCTCTCACGCTCTCACTCTCCCACTTTCTCCCTCTCTCACTCTCTCACTCTCTCAATCTCTTACTTCCTGTCTCTCACTCTCGATCCCTCACTCTCTCACTCAGTCACTCTCTAGATCTCTCACTCTCTAATTCCATCTCTCTCTCACTATCTCACTCTTTCACTCTCTCACCCTTTCACTCTTTCACTCTTTCACTCTCTCACTCTCTAACTCTCTCCCTCTCTCTTTCTCTCACTCTCTGACTCTCTCATTCCCTCAATCTCTCACTCTCTCACTCTCTCACTCTCTCACTCTCTCACTCTCTCACTCTCTCACTCTCTCACTCTCTCACTCTCTCACTCTCTCACTCTCTCACTCTCTCACTCTCTCACTCTCTCACTCTCTCACTCTCTCACTCTCTCACTCTCTCACTCTCTCACTCTCTCACTCTCTCACTCTCTCACTCTCTCACTCTCTCACTCTCTCACTCTCTCACTCTCTCACTCTCTCACTCTCTCACTCTCTCACTCTCTCACTCTCTCACTCTCTCACTCTCTTACTCTGTCGATCTCTCACTCTTTTACTCTCTTACTCTTTCACTCCCTTACTCTCTTACTCTCTCACTCTCTCACTCTCTCACTCTCTCACCCTCTTACTCTCTCACTCTCTCACTCTCTCACGCTCACTCTCTCTCTCTCTCTCTTAGTTTCTTACTTTCTAACTCTCTTACTCCTTCACTCTCTCACTTCCTCACTCTCTCACTCTTTCACTCACTCACTCTGTCGCTCTCTCACTCTCTCTCTTTCCTACTCTCTAACTCTCTACCTTTCTCACTCTTTCACATTTTAACTCTCTCACTCTCTCACTTTTTTACTCTCTCACTCTTTCGCTGTCTCGCTCTCTCGCTCTCTCACTCTCCCGCTCTCTCGCGCTCTCGCTCTCTTGATCTCTCACTCTCACACTCTCTTACTCTCTCACTCTCTCACTCTCTCGCTCTCTCCTTCTCTTGCTCTCTCACTCTTTTACTCTCTCACTCTCTCACTCTAACACTCTCTCACTCTCTTACTCTCTTACTTTCTTACTCTCTCACTCCCTTATTCTCTTACTCTCTCACTCTCTCACTTTCTCACTCTCTCGCTCTCTCCCTCTCTCGCTCTCTCACTCTCTTACTCTCTAATTCTCTCACTCCCTTACTCTCTTACTCTCTTACTCCCTTACTTTCTCATTTTCTTACTCTCTCACGCTCTCACTCTCCCACTTTCTCCCTCTCTCACTCTCTCACTTTCTCAATCTCTCACTTCCGGTCTCTCACTCTCGATCCCTCACTCTCTCACTCAGTCACTCTCTAGATCTCTCACTCTCTAATTCCATCACTCTCTCACTATCTCACTCTTCCACTCTCTCACCCTTTCACTCTCTCACTCTCTCACTCTCTCACTCTCTCACTCTCTCACTCTCTCACTCTCTCACTCTCTCACTCTCCCACTCTCTCACTCTCTTACTCTCCCACTCTCTTAATCCTTAAATCTTTCACTCTCTCACTCTCTCAATCTTACACTCTCTCACTCTCTCACTCCTTCACTCTCTCACTCTCTCACTCACTTACTCTCTCACTCTCTTACTTTCCCACTCTTCCACTCTTTTACTCTACCGCTCTCTCAGTGTCTCACTTTCTCACTCTCTCACTCTCTAACTCTTTCATTCTCTCACTCCCTCACTCTCTCTCTCGCTCTCAGCTTCTCACTCTCTCACTTTCTCACTCTCTTACTCTTTCACTCTCTCACTCCCTCACTCTCTTACTCTTTCACTCACTCACGCTCTCGCTCTCTTACTCTAACACTTTCCTACTTTCTAGCTCTCTCACTTTCTCACTCTTTCACATTTTAACTCTCTCAGTCTCTCACTTTTTCTCTCTCTCACTTCTTCGCTGTCTCGCTCTCTCGCTCTCTCGCTCTTTCGCTCTCTCGCTCTCTCCCTCTCTCGCTCTCTCACTCTCTTAGTCTCTTACTCTCTTACTCCCTTACTCTCTTACTCTCTCACTCCCTTACTTTCTCATTCTCTTACTCTCTCACGCTCTTACTCTCCCACTTTCTCCCTCTCTCACTCTCTCACTCTCTCAATCTCTCACTTCCTGTCTCTCACTCTCACTTTCTCACGCTCTCACTCACTCACTCTCTCGATCTCTCACTCTCTTATTCCATCACTCTCTCACTATCTTACTCTTTCACTCTCTCACCCTTTCACTCTTTCACTCTCTCACTCTCTCACTCTCTCACTCCCGCTTTCTCTCACTCTGTCACTCTTTAACTCTCTCACTCTTTCACTCTCTCACTCTCTCACTCCCTCACTCTCTGACTCTCTCACTCACTCACTCTCTCTCTTTCTCACTCCTTCTCTCTTTCACTCTCTCACTCTCTAACTCTCTCCCTCTCTTTTTCTCTCACTCTCTGACTCTCTCACTCCCTCAATCTCTCACTCTCTCACTCTCTCACTCTTTCACTCTCTCACTCTCTTACTCTGTCGATCTCTCACTCTTTTACTCTCTTACTCTTTCACTCCCTTACTCTCTTACTCTCTCACTCTCTTACTCTCTAAACCTCTCACTCTCTCACTCTCTCACTCTCTCACTCTCTCACTCTCTCACTCTCTCACTCTCTCACTCTCTCACTCTTTCACTCTCTCACTCTCTCACTCTCTCACTCTCTCACTCTCTCACTCTCTCACTCTCTCACTCTCTCACTCTCTCACTCTCTCACTCTCTCACTCTCTCACTCTCTCACTCTCTCACTCTCTCACTCTCTCACTTTCTCACTCTCTCACTCTCTCACTCTCTCACTCTCTCACTCTCTCACTCCCTCACTCTCTCACTCCTCCACTCTCTCAATCTTGAAATCTTTCACTCTGTCAATCTCTCAGTCTTACACTCTCTCACTCTCTCACTCCCTCACTGATTCACTCTCTCACTCTCTCACTTCCCCACTCTTTCACTCTTCCACTATTCCACTCTCTTAGTATCTAACTTTCTTACTCTCTCACTCTCTAACTCACTAACTCTTTGATTTTCTCACTCTCTTGCTTTCTCGCTCGCTCGCTGCTTTGCTCTCTTGCGCTTTCGCGCTCTTGCTCTCTCAATCTCTCACTTTCTCGCTATTTCACTTTCTCACTCTCTTACTTACTCTCTCTCGCACTCTCTCACTCTCTTACTCCCTCACGCTCTCACTGTCCCACTCTCTCACTCTTACTCTCTCTCTCTCTCTCTCTCTCACTTTCTCACTGTATAACTTTCTCAATCTCTTACTCTTTCACTCTCTCACTACCTCACTCGCTCACTCTTTCACTCACTCACGCTCTCGCTCTCTTACTCTCTCACTTTCCTACTTTCTAACTCTCTCACTTTCTTACTCTTTTACATTTTAACTCTCTCACTCTCTCACTTTTTCTCTCTCTCACTTTTTCGCTGTCTCGGTCTCTCGCTCTCTCGCTCTTGAGCTCTCTCGCTCTCTTGCTCTTTCGCTCTCTCGCTTTATTGATCTCTCGCCTCCCGCTCTCTCGCTCTTTCGCTCTCTCGCGCTCTCGCTCTCTTGATCTCTTACTCTCACACTCTCCTTACTCTCTCACTCTCTCGCTCTCTCCCTCTCTCGCTCTCTCACTCTCTTACTCTCTTACTCTCTCACTCCCTTACTCTCTTACTCTCCCACTCCCTTACTTTCTCATTTTCTTACTCTCTCACGCTCTCACTCTCCCACTTTCTCCCTCTCTCACTCTCTCAATCTCTCAATCTCTCACTTCCTGTCTCTCACTCTCGATCCCTCACTCTCTCACTCAGTCACTCTCTAGATCTCTCACTCTCTAATTCCATCTCTCTCTCACTATCTCACTCTTTCACTCTCTCACCCTTTCACTCTTTCACTCTCTCACTCTCTCACTCTCTCACTCTCTCACTCTCTCACTCTCTCACTCTCTCACTCCTTCACTCTCTCACTCTCTCACTCTCTTACTCTCTCACTCTCTCACTCTCTCACTCTCGCACTCCCTCACTCTCTCACTCTCTCACTCTCTCACTCTCTCACTCTCTCACTCTCTCACTCTCTCACTCTCTCACTCTCTCACTCTCTCACTCTCTCACTCTCTCACTCTCTCACTCTCTCACTCTCTCACTCTCTCACTCTCTCACTCTCTCACTCTCTCACTCTCTCACTCTCTCACTCTCTCACTCTCTCACTCTCTCACTCTCTCACTCTCTCACTCTCTCACTCTCTCACTCTCTCACTCTCTCACTCTCTCACTCTCTCACTCTCTCACTCTCTCACTCTCTCACTCTCTCACTCTCTCACTCTCTCACTCTCTCACTCTCTCACTCTCTCACTCTCTCACTCTCTCACTCTCTCACTCTCTCACTCTCTCACTCTCTCACTCTCTCACTCTCTCACTCTCTCACTCTCTCACTCTCTCACTCTCTCACTCTCTCACTCTCTCACTCTCTCACTCTCTCACTCTCTCACTCTCTCACTCCTCCACTCTCTCAATCTTGGAATCTTTCACTCTGTCAATCTCCCAGTCTTACACTCTCTCACTCTCTCGGTCCCTCACTCCTTCACTCTCTCACTCTCTCACTTCCCCACTCTTTTACTCGTCCACTATTCCACTCTCTCAGTATCTAACTTTCTTACTCTCTCACTCTCTAACTCACTAACTCTTTGATTTTCTCACTCTCTTGCTTTCTCGCTCGCTCGCTGCCTTGCTCTCTTGCGCTTTCGCGCTCTTGCTCTCTCAATCTCTCACTTTCTCGCTATTTCACTCTCTCACTCTCTTACTTACTCTCTCTCGCACTCTCTCACTCTCTTACTCCCTCACGCTCTCACTGCCCCACTCTCTCACTCTTACTCTTTCTCTCTCTCTCTCACTTTCTTACTGTATAACTTTCTCAATCGCTTACTCTTTCACTCTCTCACTACCTCACTCGCTCACTCTTTTACTCACTCACGCTCTCGCTCTCTTACTCTCTCACTTTCCTACTTTCTAACTCTCTCACTTTCTCACTCTTTTACATTTTAACTCTCTCACTCTCTCACTTTTTCTCTCTGTCACTTTTTTGCTGTCTCGCTCTCTCGCTCTCTCGCTCTTTCGCTCTCTTGCTCTCTTGCTCTCTCGCTTTATTGATCTCTCGCCTCTCGCTCTCTCGCTCTTTCGCTCTCTCGCGCTCTCGCTCTCTTGATCTCTTACTCTCACACTCTCTTACTCTCTCACTCTCTCGCTCTCTCCCTCTCTCGCTCTCTCACTCTCTTACTCTCTAACTCTCTCACTCCCTTACTCTCTTACTCTCTTACTCCCTTACTTTCTCATTTTCTTACTCTCTCACGCTCTCACTCTCCCACTTTCTCCCTCTCTCATTCTCTCACTCTCTCAATCTCTCACTTCCTGTCTCTCACTCTCGATCCCTCACTCTCTCACTCAGTCACTCTCTAGATCTCTCACTCTCTAATTCCATCACTCTCTCACTCTCTCACTCTCTCACTCTCTCACTCTCTCACTCTCTCACTCTCCCACTCTCTCACTCTCTTACTCTCCCACTCTCTTAATCCTTAAATCTTTCACTCTCTCACTCTCTCAATCTTACACTCTCTCACTCTCTCACTCCTTCACTCTCTCACTCTCTCACTCACTTACTCTCTCACTCTCTTACTTTCCCACTCTTCCACTCTTTTACTCTACCGCTCTCTCAGTGTCTCACTTTCTCACTCTCTCACTCTCTAACTCTTTCATTCTCTCACTCCCTCACTCTCTCTCTCGCTCTCAGCTTCTCACTCTCTCACTTTCTCACTCTCTTACTCTTTCACTCTCTCACTCCCTCACTCTCTCACTCTTTCACTCACTCACGCTCTCGCTCTCTTACTCTCTCACTTTCCTACTTTCTAGCTCTCTCACTTTCTCACTCTTTTACATTTTAACTCTCTCAGTCTCTCACTTTTTCTCTCTCTCACTTTTTCGCTGTCTCGCTCTCTCGCTCTCTCGCTCTTTCGCTCTCTCGCTCTCTTGCTCTGTCGCTCTCTCGCTTTATCGATCTTTCGCCTCTCGCTCTCCCGCTCTTTCGCTCTCTCGCGCTCTCGCTCTCTTGATCTCTTACTCTTACACTCTCTTACTCTCTAACTCTCTCACTCTCTCGCTCTCTCCCTCTCTCGCTCTCTCACTCTCTTACTCTCTTACTCTCTGACTCCCTTACTCTCTTACTCTCTCACTCCCTTACTTTCTCATTCTCTTACTTTCTCACGCTCTCACTCTCCCACTTTCTCCCTCTCTCACTCTCTCACTCTCTCAATCTCTCACTTCCTGTCTCTCACTCTCACTCCCTCACTCTCTCACTCACTCACTCTCTCGATCTCTCACTCTCTCATTCCATCACTCTCTCACTATCTCACTCTTTCACTCTCTCGACCTTTCACTCTTTCACTCTCTCACTCTCTCACTCTCTCACTCCCGCTTTCTCTTACTCTGTCACTCTTTAACTCTCTCACTCTTTCACTCTCTCACTCTCCCACTCCCTCACTCTCTGACTCTCTCACTCACTCACTCTCTCTCTTTCTCACTCCTTCTCTCTTTCACTCTCTCACTCTCTAACTCTCTCCCTCTCTTTTTCTCTCACTCTCTGACTCTCTCACTCCCTCAATCTCTCACTCTCTCACTCTCTCACTCTTTCACTCTCTCACTCTCTTACTCTGTCGATCTCTCACTCTTTTACTCTCTTACTCTTTCACTCCCTTACTCTCTTACTCTCTCACTCTCTTACTCTCTCACCCTCTCACTCTCTCACTCTCTCACTCTCTTACTCTCTCACTCTCTCACTCTCTCACTCTCTCACTCTTTCACTCTCTCACTCTCTCACTCTCTCACTCTCTCACTCTCTCACTCTCTCACTCTCTCACTCTCTCACTCTCTCACTCTCTCACTCTCTCACTCTCTCACTCTCTCACTCTCTCACTCTCTCACTCTCTCACTCTCTCACTCTCTCACTCTCTCACTCTCTCACTCTCTCACTCTCTCACTCTCTCACTCTCTCACTCTCTCACTCTCTCACTCTCTCGCTCTCTCACTCTCTCACTCTCTCACTCCTTCACTCTCTCACTCGCTCACTTCCCCACTCTTTTACTCTTCCACTATTCCACTCTCTCAGTATCTAACTTTCTTACTCTCTCACTCTCTAACTCACTAACTCTTTGATTTTCTCACTCTCTTGCTTTCTCGCTCGCTCGCTGCCTTGCTCTCTTGCGCTTTCGCGCTCTTGCTCTCTCAATCTCTCACTTCCTCGCTATTTCACTCTCTCACTCTCTTACTTACTCTCTCTCGCACTCTCTCACTCTCCTACTCCCTCACGCTCTCACTGTCCCACTCTCTCACTCTTACTCTCTCTCTCTCTCTCTCTCACTTTCTCACTGTATAACTTTCTCAATCTCTTACTCTTTCACTCTCTCACTACCTCACTCGCTCACTCTTTCACTCACTCACGCTCTCGCTCTCTTACTCTCTCACTTTCCTACTGTCTAACTCTCTCACTTTCTCACTCTTTTACATTTTACCTCTCTCACTCTCTCACTTTTTCTCTCTCTCACTTTTTCGCTGTCTCGCTCTCTCGCTCTCTCGCTCTTTCGCTCTTTCGCTCTCTTGCTCTCTCGCTCTCTCGCTTTATTGATGTCTCGCCTCTCGCTCTCTCGCTCTTTCGCTCTCTCGCGCTCTCGCTCTCTTGATCTCTTACTCTCACACTCTCTTACTCTCTGACTCTCTCGCTCTCTCCCTCTCTCGCTCTCTCACTCTCTTACTCTCTTACTCTCTCACTCCCTTACTCTCTTACTCTCTCACTCCCTTACTTTCTCATTTTCTTACTCTCTCACGCTCTCACTCTCCCACTTTCTTCCTCTCTCACTCTCTCACTCTCTCAATCTCTTACTTCCTGTCTCTCACTCTCGATCCCTCACTCTCTCACTCAGTCACTCTCTAGATCTCTCACTCTCTAATTCCATCTCTCTCTCACTATCTCACTCTTTCACTCTCTCACCCTTTCACTCTTTCACTCTTTCACTCTCTCACTCTTTCACTCTCTCACTCTCTAACTCTCTCCCTCTCTCTTTCTTTCTCTCTCTTGCTTTCTCGCTCGCTCGCTGCCTTGCTCTCTTGCGCTTTCGCGCTCTTGCTCTCTTAATCTCTCACTTTCTCGCTATTTCACTCTTTCACTCTCTTACTTACTCTCTCTCGCACTCTCTCACTCTCTTACTCCCTCACGCTCTCACTGTCCCACTCTCTCACTCTTACTCTCTCTCTCTCTCTCTCACTTTCTCACTGTATAACTTTCTCAATCTCTTACTCTTTCACTCTCTCACTACCTCACTCGCTCACTCTTTCACTCACTCACGCTCTCGCTCTCTTACTCTCTCACTTTCCTACTTTCTAACTCTCTCACTTTCTCACTCTTTCACATTTTAACTCTCTCACTCTCTCACTTTTTCTCTCTCTCACTTTTTCGCTGTCTCGCTCTCTCGCTCTCTCGCTCTCTCGCTTTTTCGCTCTCTTGCTCTCTCGCTCTCTCGCTTTATTGATCTCTCGCCTCTCGCTCTCTCGCTCTTTCGCTCTCTCGCGCTCTCGCTCTCTTGATCTCTTACTCTCACACTCTCTTACTCTCTGACTCTCTCGCTCTCTCCCTCTCTCGCTCTCTCACTCTCTTACTCTCTTACTCTCTCACTCCCTTACTCTCTTACTCTCTCACTCCCTTACTTTCTCATTTTCTTACTCTCTCACTCTCTCAATCTCTTACTTCCTGTCTCTCACTCTTGATCCCTCAATCTCTCACTCAGTCACTCTCTAGATCTCTCACTCTCTAATTCCATCTCTCTCTCACTATCTCACTCTTTCACTTTCTCACCCTTTCACTCTTTCACTCTTTCACTCTCTCACTCTCTCACTCTCTAACTCTCTCCCTCTCTCTTTCTCTCACTCTCTGACTCTCTCATTCCCTCAATCTCTCACTCTCTCACTCTCTCACTCTCTCACTCTCTCACTCTCTCACTCTCTCACTCTCTCACTCTCTCACTCTCTCACTCTCTCACTCTCTCACTCTCTCACTCTCTCACTCTCTTACTCTCTCACTCTCTCACTCTCTCACTCTCTCACTCTCTCACTCTCTCACTCTCTTACTCTGTCGATCTCTCACTCTTTTACTCTCTTACTCTTTCACTCCCTTACACTCTTACTCTCTCACTCTCTTACTCTCTCACCCTCTCACTCTCTCACTCTCTCACTCTCTCACTCTCTCACTCTCTCACTCTCTCACTCTCTCACTCTCTTACTCTTTCACTCTCTCACTCTCTCACTCTCTCACTCTCTCACTCTCTCACTCTCTCACTCTCTCACTCTCTCACTCTCTCACTCTCTCACTCTCTCACTCTCTCACTCTCTCACTCTCTCACTCTCTCACTCTCTCACTCCTTCACTCTCTCACTTCCCCACTCTTTCACTCTTCCAATATTCCACTCTCTCAGTATCTAACTTTCGTACTCTCTCACTCTCTAACTCACTAACTCTTTGATTTTCTCACTCTCTTGCTTTCTCGCTCGCTCGCTGCCTTGCTCTCTTGCGCTTTCGCGCTCTTGCTCTCTTAATCTCTCACTTTCTCGCTATTTCACTCTCTTACTCTCTTACTTACTCTCTCTCGCACTCTCTCACTCTCTTACTCCCTCACGCTCTCACTGTCCCACTCTCTCACTCTTACTCTCTCTCTCTCTCTCTCACTTTCTCACTGTATAACTTTCTCAATCTCTTACTCTTTCACTCTCTCACTACCTCACTCGCTCACTCTTTCACTCACTCACGCTCTCGCTCTCTTACTCTCTCACTTTCCTACTTTCTAACTCTCTCACTTTCTCACTCTTTTACATTTTAACTCTCTCACTTTTTCTCTCTCTCACTTTTTCGCTGTCTCGCTCTCTCGCTCTCTCGCTCTTTCGCTCTTTCGCTCTCTTGCTCTCTCGTTCTCTCGTCTATTGATCTCTCGCCTCTCGCTCTCTCGCTCTTTCGCTCTCTCGCGCTCTCGCTCTCTTGATCTCTTACTCTCACACTCTCTTACTCTCTGACTCTCTCGCTCTCTCCCTCTCTCGCTCTCTCACTCTCTTACTCTCTTACCCTCTCACTCCCTTACTCTCTTACTCTCTCACTCCCTTACTTTCTCATTTTCTTACTCTCTCACGCTCTCACTCTCCCACTTTCTCCCTCTCTCACTCTCTCACTCTCTCAATCTCTTACTTCCTGTCTCTCACTCTCGATCCCTCACTCTCTCACTCAGTCACTCTCTAGATCTCTCACTCTCTAATTCCATCTCTCTCTCACTATCTCACTCTTTCACTCTCTCACCCTTTCACTCTTTCACTCTTTCACTCTCTCAATCTCTTACTTCCTGTCTCTCACTCTCGATCCCTCACTCTCTCACTCAGTCACTCTCTAGATCTCTCACTCTCTAATTCCATCTCTCTCTCACTATCTCACTCTTTCACTCTCTCACCCTTTCACTCTTTCACTCTTTCACTCTTTCACTCTTTCACTCTCTCACTCTCTCACTCTCTAACTCTCTCCCTCTCTCTTTCTCTCACTCTCTGACTCTCTCATTCCCTCAATTTCTCACTCTCTCACTCTCTCACTCTCTCACTCTCTCACTCTCTCACTCTCTCACTCTCTCACTCTCTCACTCTCTCACTCTCTCACTCTCTCACTCTCTCACTCTCTCACTCTCTCACTCTCTCACTCTCTCACTCTCTCACTCTCTCACTCTTTCACTCTCTCACTCTCTCACTCTCTCACTCTCTCACTCTCTTACTCTGTCGATCTCTCACTCCTTTACTCTCTTACTCTTTCACTCCTTTACACTCTTACTCTCTCACTCTCTTACTCTCTCACCCTCTCACTCTCTCACTCTCTCACTCTCTCACTCTCTCACTCTCTCACTCTCTCACTCTCTCACTCTCTCACTCTTTCACTCTCTCACTCTCTCACTCTCTCACTCTCTCACTCTCTCACTCTCTCACTCTCTCACTCTCTCACTCTCTCACTCTCTCACTCTCTCACTCTCTCACTCTCTCACTCTCTCACTCTCTCACTCTCTCACTCTCTCACTCCTTCACTCTCTCACTTCCCCACTCTTTCACTCTTCCAATATTCCACTCTCTCAGTATCTAACTTTCGTACTCTCTCACTCTCTAACTCACTAACTCTTTGATTTTCTCACTCTCTTGCTTTCTCGCTCGCTCGCTGCCTTGCTCTCTTGCGCTTTCGCGCTCTTGCTCTCTCAATCTCTCACTTTCTCGCTATTTCACTCTCTCACTTTCTTACTTACTCTCTCTCGCACTCTCTCACTCTCTTATTCCCTCACGCTCTCACTGTCCCACTCTCTCACTCTTACTCTCTCTCTCTCTCTCTCACTTTCTCACTGTATAACTTTCTTAATCTCTTACTCTTTCACTCTCTCACTACCTCAATCGCTCACTCTTTCACTCACTCACGCTCTCGCTCTCTTACTCTCTCACTTTCCTACTTTCGAACTCTCTCACTTTCTCACTCTTTTACATTTTAACTCTCTCACTCTCTGACTTTTTCTCTCTCTCACTTTTTCGCTGTCTTGCTCTCTCGCTCTCTCGCTCTTTCGCTCTCTCGCTCTCTTGCTCTCTCGCTCTCTCGCTTTATTGATCTCTCGCCTCTCGCTCTCTCGCTCTTTCGCTCTCTCGCGCTCTCGCTCTCTTGATCTCTTACTCTCACACTCTCTTACTCTCTCACTCTCTCGCTCTCTCCCTCTCTCGCTCTCTCACTCTCTTACTCTCTTACTCTCTCACTTCCTTACTCTCTTACTCTCTCACTCCCTTACTTTCTCATTTTCTTACTCTCTCACGCTCTCACTCTCCCACTTTCTCCCTCTCTCACTCTCTCACTCTCTCACTCTCTCAATCTCTCACTTCCTGTCTCTCACTCTCGATCCCTCACTCTCTCACTCTCTCAATCTCTCACTTCCTGTCTCTCACTCTCGATCCCTCACTCTCTCACTCAGTTACTCTCTAGATCTCTCACTCTCTAATTCCATCTCTCTCTCACTATCTTACTCTTTCACTCTCTCACCCTTTCACTCTTTCACTCTTTCACTCTCTCACTCTCTCACTCCCGCTTTCTCTTACTCTGTCACTCTTTAACTCTCTCACTCTTTCACTCTCTCACTCTCACTCCCTCACTCTCTCACTCTCTCACTCACTCACTTTCTCTCTTTCTCACTCCTTCTCTCTTTCACTCTCTCACTCTCTAACTCTCTCCTTCTCTCTTTCTCTCACTCTCTGACTCTCTCATTCCCTCAATCTCTCACTCTCTCACTCTCTCACTCTCTCACTCTCTCACTCTCTCACTCTCTCACTCTCTCACTCTCTCACTCTCTCACTCTCTCACTCTCTCACTCTCTCACTCTCTCACTCTCTTACTCTGTCGATCTCTTACTCTTTTACTCTCTTACTCTTTCACTCCCTTACTCTCTTACTCTCTCACTCTCTCACTCTCTCACTCTCTCACTCTCTCACCCTTTTACTCTCTCACTCTCTCACTCCCTCACGCTCACTCTCTCTCTCTCTCTTAGTTTCTCACTTTCTAACTCTCTTACTCCTTCACTCTCTCACTTCCTCACTCTCTCACTCTTTTACTCACTCACTCTCTCGCTCTCTCACTCTCTCTCTTTCCTACTCTCTAACACTCTACCTTTCTCACTCTTTCACATTTTAACTCTCTCACTCTCTCACTTTTTTACTCTCTCACTCTTTCGCTGTCTCGCTCTCTCGCTCTCTCACTCTCCCGCTCTCTCGCGCTCTCGCTTTCTTGATCTCTCACTCTCACACTCCCTTACTCTCTCACTCTCTCACTCTCTCGCTGTCTCCTTCTCTTGCTCTCTCACTCTTTTACTCTCTCACTCTCTCACTCTCTCACTCTCTCACTCCCTCACTCTCTTACTCTCTTACTTTCTTACTCTCTCACTCCCTTATTCTCTTACTCTCTCACTCTCTCACTTTCTCACTCTCTCGCTCTCTCACTCTTTCATTCTCTTACTTTCTCACTCTCTCACTCTCCCACTTTCTCACTCTATCACTCTGTTACTCTCTGAATCTCTCACTTTCTCTCTCTTACTCTCACTCCCTCACTCCCTAACTCTCTTACTGACTCACTCTCTCGATCTCTTACTGTCTCATTCCTTCACTCTCTCACTTTCTCACTTTCTCACTCTCTCACTCTCTCACTCTCTCACTCTCTCACTCTCTCACTCTCTCACTCTCTCACTCTCTCACTCTCTCACTCTCTCACTCTCTCACTCTCTCACTCTCTCACTCTCTCACTCCTTCACTCTCTCCCTCGCTCACTTCCCCACTCTTTTACTCTTCCACTATTCCACTCTCTCAGTATCTAACTTTCTTACTCTCTCACTCTCTAACTCACTAACTCTTTGATTTTCTCACTCTCTTGCTTTCTCGCTCGCTCGCTGCCTTGCTCTCTTGCGCTTTCGCGCTCTTGCTCTCTCAATCTCTCACTTTCTCGCTATTTCACTCTCTCACTCTCTTACTTACTCTCTCTCGCACTCTCTCACTCTCTTACTCCCTCACGCTCTCACTGTCCCACTCTCTCACTCTTACTCTCTCTCTCTCTCTCTCACTTTCTCACTGTATAACTTTCTCAATCTCTTACTCTTTCACTCTCTCACTACCTCACTCGCTCACTCTTTCACTCACTCACGCTCTCGCTCTCTTACTCTCTCACTGTCTTACTTTCTAACTCTCTCACTTTCTCACTCTTTTACATTTTAACTCTCTCACTCTCTTACTTTTTCTCTCTCTCACTTTTTCGCTGTCTCGCTCTCTCGCTCTCTCGCTCTTTCGCTCTTTCGCTCTCTTGCTCTCTCGCTCTCTCGCTTTATTGATCTCTCGCCTCTCGCTCTCTCGCTCTTTCGCTTTCTCGCGCTCTCGCTCTCTTGATCTCTTACTCTCACACTCTCTTACTCTCCGACTCTCTCGCTCTCTCCCTCTCTCGCTCTCTCACTCTCTTACTCTCTTACTCTCTCACTCCCTTACTCTCTTACTCTCTCACTCCCTTCCTTTCTCATTTTCTTACTCTCTCACGCTCTCACTCTCCCACTTTCTCCCTCTCTCACTCTCTCACTCTCTCAATCTCTTACTTCCTGTCTCTCACTCTCGATCCCTCACTCTCTCACTCAGTCACTCTCTAGATCTCTCACTCTCTAATTCCATCTCTCTCTCACTATCTCACTCTTTCACTCTCTCACCCTTTCACTCTTTCACTCTTTCACTCTCTCACTCTTTCACTCTCTCACTCTCTAACTCTCTCCCTCTCTCTTTCTTTCTCTCTCTTGCTTTCTCGCTCGCTCGCTGCCTTGCTCTCTTGCGCTTTCGCGCTCTTGCTCTCTTAATCTCTCACTTTCTCGCTATTTCACTCTTTCACTCTCTTACTTACTCTCTCTCGCACTCTCTCACTCTCTTACTCCCTCACGCTCTCACTGTCCCACTCTCTCACTCTTACTCTCTCTCTCTCTCTCTCACTTTCTCACTGTATAACTTTCTCAATCTCTTACTCTTTCACTCTCTCACTACCTCACTCGCTCACTCTTTCACTCACTCACGCTCTCGCTCTCTTACTCTCTCACTTTCCTACTTTCTAACTCTCTCACTTTCTCACTCTTTCACATTTTAACTCTCTCACTCTCTCACTTTTTCTCTCTCTCACTTTTTCGCTGTCTCGCTCTCTCGCTCTCTCGCTCTCTCGCTTTTTCGCTCTCTTGCTCTCTCGCTCTCTCGCTTTATTGATCTCTCGCCTCTCGCTCTCTCGCTCTTTCGCTCTCTCGCGCTCTCGCTCTCTTGATCTCTTACTCTCACACTCTCTTACTCTCTGACTCTCTCGCTCTCTCCCTCTCTCGCTCTCTCACTCTCTTACTCTCTTACTCTCTCACTCCCTTACTCTCTTACTCTCTCACTCCCTTACTTTCTCATTTTCTTACTCTCTCACTCTCTCAATCTCTTACTTCCTGTCTCTCACTCTTGATCCCTCAATCTCTCACTCAGTCACTCTCTAGATCTCTCACTCTCTAATTCCATCTCTCTCTCACTATCTCACTCTTTCACTTTCTCACCCTTTCACTCTTTCACTCTTTCACTCTCTCACTCTCTCACTCTCTAACTCTCTCCCTCTCTCTTTCTCTCACTCTCTGACTCTCTCATTCCCTCAATCTCTCACTCTCTCACTCTCTCACTCTCTCACTCTCTCACTCTCTCACTCTCTCACTCTCTCACTCTCTCACTCTCTCACTCTCTCACTCTCTCACTCTCTCACTCTCTCACTCTCTTACTCTCTCACTCTCTCACTCTCTCACTCTCTCACTCTCTCACTCTCTCACTCTCTTACTCTGTCGATCTCTCACTCTTTTACTCTCTTACTCTTTCACTCCCTTACACTCTTACTCTCTCACTCTCTTACTCTCTCACCCTCTCACTCTCTCACTCTCTCACTCTCTCACTCTCTCACTCTCTCACTCTCTCACTCTCTCACTCTCTTACTCTTTCACTCTCTCACTCTCTCACTCTCTCACTCTCTCACTCTCTCACTCTCTCACTCTCTCACTCTCTCACTCTCTCACTCTCTCACTCTCTCACTCTCTCACTCTCTCACTCTCTCACTCTCTCACTCTCTCACTCCTTCACTCTCTCACTTCCCCACTCTTTCACTCTTCCAATATTCCACTCTCTCAGTATCTAACTTTCGTACTCTCTCACTCTCTAACTCACTAACTCTTTGATTTTCTCACTCTCTTGCTTTCTCGCTCGCTCGCTGCCTTGCTCTCTTGCGCTTTCGCGCTCTTGCTCTCTTAATCTCTCACTTTCTCGCTATTTCACTCTCTTACTCTCTTACTTACTCTCTCTCGCACTCTCTCACTCTCTTACTCCCTCACGCTCTCACTGTCCCACTCTCTCACTCTTACTCTCTCTCTCTCTCTCTCACTTTCTCACTGTATAACTTTCTCAATCTCTTACTCTTTCACTCTCTCACTACCTCACTCGCTCACTCTTTCACTCACTCACGCTCTCGCTCTCTTACTCTCTCACTTTCCTACTTTCTAACTCTCTCACTTTCTCACTCTTTTACATTTTAACTCTCTCACTTTTTCTCTCTCTCACTTTTTCGCTGTCTCGCTCTCTCGCTCTCTCGCTCTTTCGCTCTTTCGCTCTCTTGCTCTCTCGTTCTCTCGTCTATTGATCTCTCGCCTCTCGCTCTCTCGCTCTTTCGCTCTCTCGCGCTCTCGCTCTCTTGATCTCTTACTCTCACACTCTCTTACTCTCTGACTCTCTCGCTCTCTCCCTCTCTCGCTCTCTCACTCTCTTACTCTCTTACCCTCTCACTCCCTTACTCTCTTACTCTCTCACTCCCTTACTTTCTCATTTTCTTACTCTCTCACGCTCTCACTCTCCCACTTTCTCCCTCTCTCACTCTCTCACTCTCTCAATCTCTTACTTCCTGTCTCTCACTCTCGATCCCTCACTCTCTCACTCAGTCACTCTCTAGATCTCTCACTCTCTAATTCCATCTCTCTCTCACTATCTCACTCTTTCACTCTCTCACCCTTTCACTCTTTCACTCTTTCACTCTCTCAATCTCTTACTTCCTGTCTCTCACTCTCGATCCCTCACTCTCTCACTCAGTCACTCTCTAGATCTCTCACTCTCTAATTCCATCTCTCTCTCACTATCTCACTCTTTCACTCTCTCACCCTTTCACTCTTTCACTCTTTCACTCTTTCACTCTTTCACTCTCTCACTCTCTCACTCTCTAACTCTCTCCCTCTCTCTTTCTCTCACTCTCTGACTCTCTCATTCCCTCAATTTCTCACTCTCTCACTCTCTCACTCTCTCACTCTCTCACTCTCTCACTCTCTCACTCTCTCACTCTCTCACTCTCTCACTCTCTCACTCTCTCACTCTCTCACTCTCTCACTCTCTCACTCTCTCACTCTCTCACTCTCTCACTCTTTCACTCTCTCACTCTCTCACTCTCTCACTCTCTCACTCTCTTACTCTGTCGATCTCTCACTCCTTTACTCTCTTACTCTTTCACTCCTTTACACTCTTACTCTCTCACTCTCTTACTCTCTCACCCTCTCACTCTCTCACTCTCTCACTCTCTCACTCTCTCACTCTCTCACTCTCTCACTCTCTCACTCTCTCACTCTTTCACTCTCTCACTCTCTCACTCTCTCACTCTCTCACTCTCTCACTCTCTCACTCTCTCACTCTCTCACTCTCTCACTCTCTCACTCTCTCACTCTCTCACTCTCTCACTCTCTCACTCTCTCACTCTCTCACTCTCTCACTCCTTCACTCTCTCACTTCCCCACTCTTTCACTCTTCCAATATTCCACTCTCTCAGTATCTAACTTTCGTACTCTCTCACTCTCTAACTCACTAACTCTTTGATTTTCTCACTCTCTTGCTTTCTCGCTCGCTCGCTGCCTTGCTCTCTTGCGCTTTCGCGCTCTTGCTCTCTCAATCTCTCACTTTCTCGCTATTTCACTCTCTCACTTTCTTACTTACTCTCTCTCGCACTCTCTCACTCTCTTATTCCCTCACGCTCTCACTGTCCCACTCTCTCACTCTTACTCTCTCTCTCTCTCTCTCACTTTCTCACTGTATAACTTTCTTAATCTCTTACTCTTTCACTCTCTCACTACCTCAATCGCTCACTCTTTCACTCACTCACGCTCTCGCTCTCTTACTCTCTCACTTTCCTACTTTCGAACTCTCTCACTTTCTCACTCTTTTACATTTTAACTCTCTCACTCTCTGACTTTTTCTCTCTCTCACTTTTTCGCTGTCTTGCTCTCTCGCTCTCTCGCTCTTTCGCTCTCTCGCTCTCTTGCTCTCTCGCTCTCTCGCTTTATTGATCTCTCGCCTCTCGCTCTCTCGCTCTTTCGCTCTCTCGCGCTCTCGCTCTCTTGATCTCTTACTCTCACACTCTCTTACTCTCTCACTCTCTCGCTCTCTCCCTCTCTCGCTCTCTCACTCTCTTACTCTCTTACTCTCTCACTTCCTTACTCTCTTACTCTCTCACTCCCTTACTTTCTCATTTTCTTACTCTCTCACGCTCTCACTCTCCCACTTTCTCCCTCTCTCACTCTCTCACTCTCTCACTCTCTCAATCTCTCACTTCCTGTCTCTCACTCTCGATCCCTCACTCTCTCACTCTCTCAATCTCTCACTTCCTGTCTCTCACTCTCGATCCCTCACTCTCTCACTCAGTTACTCTCTAGATCTCTCACTCTCTAATTCCATCTCTCTCTCACTATCTTACTCTTTCACTCTCTCACCCTTTCACTCTTTCACTCTTTCACTCTCTCACTCTCTCACTCCCGCTTTCTCTTACTCTGTCACTCTTTAACTCTCTCACTCTTTCACTCTCTCACTCTCACTCCCTCACTCTCTCACTCTCTCACTCACTCACTTTCTCTCTTTCTCACTCCTTCTCTCTTTCACTCTCTCACTCTCTAACTCTCTCCTTCTCTCTTTCTCTCACTCTCTGACTCTCTCATTCCCTCAATCTCTCACTCTCTCACTCTCTCACTCTCTCACTCTCTCACTCTCTCACTCTCTCACTCTCTCACTCTCTCACTCTCTCACTCTCTCACTCTCTCACTCTCTCACTCTCTCACTCTCTTACTCTGTCGATCTCTTACTCTTTTACTCTCTTACTCTTTCACTCCCTTACTCTCTTACTCTCTCACTCTCTCACTCTCTCACTCTCTCACTCTCTCACCCTTTTACTCTCTCACTCTCTCACTCCCTCACGCTCACTCTCTCTCTCTCTCTTAGTTTCTCACTTTCTAACTCTCTTACTCCTTCACTCTCTCACTTCCTCACTCTCTCACTCTTTTACTCACTCACTCTCTCGCTCTCTCACTCTCTCTCTTTCCTACTCTCTAACACTCTACCTTTCTCACTCTTTCACATTTTAACTCTCTCACTCTCTCACTTTTTTACTCTCTCACTCTTTCGCTGTCTCGCTCTCTCGCTCTCTCACTCTCCCGCTCTCTCGCGCTCTCGCTTTCTTGATCTCTCACTCTCACACTCCCTTACTCTCTCACTCTCTCACTCTCTCGCTGTCTCCTTCTCTTGCTCTCTCACTCTTTTACTCTCTCACTCTCTCACTCTCTCACTCTCTCACTCCCTCACTCTCTTACTCTCTTACTTTCTTACTCTCTCACTCCCTTATTCTCTTACTCTCTCACTCTCTCACTTTCTCACTCTCTCGCTCTCTCACTCTTTCATTCTCTTACTTTCTCACTCTCTCACTCTCCCACTTTCTCACTCTATCACTCTGTTACTCTCTGAATCTCTCACTTTCTCTCTCTTACTCTCACTCCCTCACTCCCTAACTCTCTTACTGACTCACTCTCTCGATCTCTTACTGTCTCATTCCTTCACTCTCTCACTTTCTCACTTTCTCACTCTCTCACTCTCTCACTCTCTCACTCTCTCACTCTCTCACTCTCTCACTCTCTCACTCTCTCACTCTCTCACTCTCTCACTCTCTCACTCTCTCACTCTCTCACTCCTTCACTCTCTCCCTCGCTCACTTCCCCACTCTTTTACTCTTCCACTATTCCACTCTCTCAGTATCTAACTTTCTTACTCTCTCACTCTCTAACTCACTAACTCTTTGATTTTCTCACTCTCTTGCTTTCTCGCTCGCTCGCTGCCTTGCTCTCTTGCGCTTTCGCGCTCTTGCTCTCTCAATCTCTCACTTTCTCGCTATTTCACTCTCTCACTCTCTTACTTACTCTCTCTCGCACTCTCTCACTCTCTTACTCCCTCACGCTCTCACTGTCCCACTCTCTCACTCTTACTCTCTCTCTCTCTCTCTCATTTTCTCACTGTATAACTTTCTCAATCTCTTACTCTTTCACTCTCTCACTACCTCACTCGCTCACTCTTTCACTCACTCACGCTCTCGCTCTCTTACTCTCTCACTTTCCTACTTTCTAACTCTCTCACTTTCTCACTCTTTTACATTTTAACTCTCTCACTTTCTCACTTTTTCTCTCTCTCACTTTTTCGCTGTCTCGCTCTCTCGCTCTCTCGCTCTTTCGCTCTTTCGCTCTCTTGCTCTCTCGCTCTCTCGCTTTATTGATCTCTCGCCTCTCGCTCTCTCGCTCTTTCGCTCTCTCGCGCTCTCGCTCTCTTGATCTCTTACTCTCACACTCTCTTACTCTCTGACTCTCTCGCTCTCTCCCTCTCTCGCTCTCTCACTCTCTTACTCTCTTACTCTCTCACTCCCTTACTCTCTTACTCTCTTACTCCCTTACTTTCTCATTTTCTTACTCTCTCACGCTCTCACTCTCCCACTTTCTCCCTCTCTCACTCTCTCACTCTCTCAATCTCTTACTTCCTGTCTCTCACTCTCGATCCCTCACTCTCTCACTCAGTCACTCTCTAGATCTCTCACTCTCTAATTCCATCTCTCTCTCACTATCTCACTCTTTCACTCTCTCACCCTTTCACTCTTTCACTCTTTCACTCTCTCACTCTCTAACTCTCTCCCTCTCTCTTTCTTTCTCTCTCTTGCTTTCGCGCTCGCTCGCTGCCTTGCTCTCTTGCGCTTTCGCGCTCTTGCTCTCTCAATCTCTCACTTTCTCGCTATTTCACTCTCTCACTCTCTTACTTACTCTCTCTCGCACTCTCTCACTCTCTTACTCCCTCACGCTCTCACTGTCCCACTCTCTCACTTTTACTCTCTCTCTCTCTCTCACTTTCTCACTGTATAACTTTCTCAATCTCTTACTCTTTCACTCTCTCACTACCTCACTCGCTCACTCTTTCACTCACTCACGCTCTCGCTCTCTTACTCTCTCACTGTCTTACTTTCTAACTCTCTCACTTTCTCACTCTTTTACATTTTAACTCTCTCACTCTCTTACTTTTTCTCTCTCTCACTTTTTCGCTGTCTCGCTCTCTCGCTCTCTCGCTCTTTCGCTCTTTCGCTCTCTTGCTCTCTCGCTCTCTCGCTTTATTGATCTCTCGCCTCTCGCTCTCTCGCTCTTTCGCTTTCTCGCGCTCTCGCTCTCTTGATCTCTTACTCTCACACTCTCTTACTCTCCGACTCTCTCGCTCTCTCCCTCTCTCGCTCTCTCACTCTCTTACTCTCTTACTCTCTCACTCCCTTACTCTCTTACTCTCTCACTCCCTTCCTTTCTCATTTTCTTACTCTCTCACGCTCTCACTCTCCCACTTTCTCCCTCTCTCACTCTCTCACTCTCTCAATCTCTTACTTCCTGTCTCTCACTCTCGATCCCTCACTCTCTCACTCAGTCACTCTCTAGATCTCTCACTCTCTAATTCCATCTCTCTCTCACTATCTCACTCTTTCACTCTCTCACCCTTTCACTCTTTCACTCTCTCACTCTCTCACTTTCTCACTCTCTCACTCTCTCACTCTCTCACTCTCTCACTCTCTGACTCTCTCATTCCCTCAATCTCTCACTCTCTCACTCTCTCACTCTCTCACTCTCTCACTCTCTCACTCTCTCACTCTCTCACTCTCTCACTCTCTCACTCTCTCACTCTCTCACTCTCTCACTCTCTCACTCTCTCACTCTCTCACTCTCTCACTCTCTCACTCTCTCACTCTCTCACTCTCTCACTCTCTCACTCTCTCACTCTCTCACTCTCTCACTCTCTCACTCTCTCACTCTCTCACTCTCTCACTCTCTCACTCTCTCACTCTCTTACTCTGTCGATCTCTCACTCTTTTACTCTCTTACTCTTTCACTCCCTTACTCTCTTACTCTCTCACTCTCTCACTCTCTCACTCTCTCACCCTCTTACTCTCTCACTCTCTCACTCTCTCACGCTCACTCTCTCTCTCTCTCTCTCTTAGTTTCTTACTTTCTAACTCTCTTACTCCTTCACTCTCTCACTTCCTCACTCTCTCACTCTTTCACTCACTCACTCTCTCGCTCTCTCACTCTCTCTCTTTCCTACTCTCTAACTCTCTACCTTTCTCACTCTTTCACATTTTAACTATCTCACTCTCTCACTTTTTTACTCTCTCACTCTTTCGCTGTCTCGCTCTCTCGCTCTCTCACTCTCCCGCTCTCTCGCGCTCTCGCTCTCTTGATCTCTCACTCTCACACTCTCTTACTCTCTCACTCTCTCACTCTCTCGCTCTCTCCTTCTCTTGCTCTCTCACTCTTTTACTCTCTCACTCTATCACTCTAACACTCTCTCACTCTCTTACTCTCTTACTTTCTTACTCTCTCACTCCCTTATTCTCTTACTCTCTCACTCTCTCACTTTCTCACTCTCTCGCTCTCTCACTCTTTCATTCTCTTACTCTCTCACTCTCTCACTCTCCCACTTTCTCACTCTATCACTCTGTTACTCTCTCAATCTCTCACTTTCTCTCTCTTACTCTCACTCCCTCACTCCCTAACTCTCTTACTGACTCACTCTCTCGATCTCTTACTGTCTCATTCCTTCACTCTCTCACTTTCTCACTTTCTCACTCTCTCAGTCTCTCGCTCTCTCACTATCTCGCTCTCTCGCTGTCTCGCTGTCTCGCTCTCTCGCTCTCTCGCTCTCCCGCTCTTTCGCTCTCTCGCTCTCTCGCTCGCCCGCTCTCTCACTCTCTTGCTCTTTCGCTCTCGCACTCACCCACTTTTTTACTCCTTCACTCCCTCGGTTTCTCTCTCTCTCACTCTCCCACGCTTTCACTCTCTCACTCTCTCACTCTCTCGATCTCTCACTCTCTCACTTTCTCAATCGCTCGCTCTCTCACTCTCTCGCTCCATCGCTGTCTCGCTCTATCGCTCTCTCGTTCTCATTCTCTCACTTTCACGCCCTCACTCCCTCACTAACTGACTCACTCACTTTCTCACTCTCTCACTTTATCACTAGTTCACTAGTTCACTCTCTTACTCTCTTACTCTCTCACTCTCTCACTCTCTCACTCTCTCACTCTCTCACTCTCTCACTCTCTCACGCTCTCACTCTCTCACTCTCTCACTCTCTCACTCTCTCACTCTCTCACTCTCTCACTCTCTCACTCTCTCACTCTCTCACTCTCTCACTCTCTCACTCTCTCACTCTCTCACTCTCTCACTCTCTCACTCTCTCACTCTCTCACTCTCTCACTCTCTCACTCTCTCACTCTCTCACTCTCTCACTCTCTCACTCTCTCACTCTCTCACTCTCTCACTCTCTCACTCTCTCACTCTCTCACTCTCTCACTCTCTCACACTTTTACTCTCTCACTCTCTCACTCTCTTAATCTGTCACTTTCTCACTCTCTCATTCTCTCACTCTCTCACTCTCTCACTCTCTCACTCTCTCACTCTCTCACTCTCTCACTCTCTCACTCTCTCACTCTCTCACTCTCTCAATCTCTCACTCCTTCACTCTCACACTCTCTCACTCTCTCATTCTCTCACTCTCTCACTCTCTCACTCTCTCACTCTCTCACTCTCTCACTATCTCACTCTCTCACTCTCTCACTCTCTCAATCTCTCACTCTCTCACTCTCTCACGCTCTCACTCTCTCACTCTCTCACTCTCTCACTCTCTCACTCTCTTACTCTGTCGATGTCTCATTCTTTTACTCTCTTACTCTTTTACTCCCTTACTCTCTTACTCTCTTACTCTCTTACTCTCTCACTCTCTCACTCTCTCACCCTCTCACTCTCTCACTCTCTCACTCTCCCACTCTCTCACTCTCTCACTTCCTCACTCTCTCTATTTCTCACTCTCTCGCTCTCTCACCCTTTCATTCTCTTACTCTCTCACTCTCTCACTCTCCCACTTTCTCACTCTATCACTCTGTTACTCTCTTAATCTCTCACTTTCTCTCTCTTACTCTCACTCCCTCACTCCCTAACTCTCTTACTGACTCACTCTCTCGATCTCTTACTCTCTCATTCCTTCACTCTCTCACTTTCTCACTTTCTTACTCTCTCAGTCTCTCGCTCTCTCACTATCTCGCTCTCTCGCTGTCTCGCTGTCTCGCTCTCTCGCTCTCTCGCTCTCCCGCTCTTTCGCTCTCTCGCTCTCTCGCTCTCTCGCTCTCCCGCTTTCTCGCTCTCTTGCTCTCTTGCTCTCGCACTCACCCACTTTTTTACTCCTTTACTCCCTCGGTTTCTCTCTCTCTCACCCTCCTACGCCTTCACTCTCTCACTCTCTCGATCTCTTACTCTCTCACTTTCTCAGTCGCTCGCTCTCTCACTCTCTTGCTCTCTCGCTGTCTCGCTGTCTCGCTCTCTCGCTCTCTCGTTCTCATTCTCTCACTTTCACGCCCTCACTCCTTCACTAACTGACTCACTCACTTTCTCACTCTCTCACTTTCTCACTAGTTCACTAGTTCACTCTCTTACTCTCTCACTCTCTCACTCTCTCACTCTCTCACTTTCTCACTCTCTCACTCTCTCACTCTCTCACTCTCTCACTCTCTCACTCTCTCACTCTCTCACTCTCTCACTCTCTCACTCTCTCACTCTCTCACTCTCTTACTCTCTCACTCTCTCACTCTCTCACTCTCTCACTCTCTCACTCTCTCACTTTCTTAATCTCTCACTCTCTCACTCTCTCACTCTCTCACTCTCTCACTCTCTCACTCTCTCACTCTCTCACTCTCTCACTCTCTCACTCTCTCACTCTCTCACTCTCTCACTCTCTCACTCTCTCACTCTCTCACTCTCTCACTCTCTCACTCTCTCACTCTCTCACTCTCTCACTCTCTCACTCTCTCACTCTCTCACTCTCTCACTCTCTCACTCTCTCACTCTCTCACTCTCTCACTCACTCACTCTCTCACTCTCTCACTCTCTCACTCTCTCACTCTCTCACTCTCTCACTCTCTCACTCTCTCACTCTCTTACTCTCTCACTCTCTCACTCTCTCACTCTCTCACTCTCTCACTCTCTCACTCTCTCACTCTCTCACTCTCTCACTCTCTCACTCTCTCACTCTCTCACTCTCTCACTCTCTCACTCTCTCACTCCCTCACTCTCTGACTCTCTCACTTACTCACTCTCTCTCTTTTTCACTCCTTCTCTCTTCCACTCTCTCACTCTCTAACTCTCTCCCTCTCTTTTTCTCTCACTCTCTGACTCTCTCACTCCCTCAATCTCTCACTCTCTCACTCTCTCACTCTTTCACTCTCTCACTCTCTTACTCTGTCGATCTCTCACTCTTTTACTCTCTTACTCTTTCACTCCCTTACACTCTTACTCTCTCACTCTCTTACTCTCTCACCCTCTCACTCTCTCACTCTCTCACTCTCTCACTCTCTCACTCTCTCACTCTCTCACTCTCTCACTTTCTCACTCTTTCACTCTCTCACTCTCTCACTCTCTCACTCTCTCACTCTCTCACTCTCTCACTCTCTCACTCTCTCACTCTCTCACTCTCTCACTCTCTCACTCTCTCACTCTCTCACTCTCTCACTCCTTCACTCTCTCACTCTCTCACTTCCCCACTCTTTCACTCTTCCAATATTCCACTCTCTCAGTATCTAACTTTCGTACTCTCTCACTCTCTAACTCACTAACTCTTTGATTTTCTCACTCTCTTGCTTTCTCGCTCGCTCGCTGCCTTGCTCTCTTGCGCTTTCGCGCTCTTGCTCTCTCAATCTCTCACTTTCTCGCTATTTCACTCTCTCACTCTCTTACTTACTCTCTCTCGCACTCTCTCACTCTCTTATTCCCTTACGCTCTCACTGTCCCACTCTCTCACTCTTACTCTCTCTCTCTCACTTTTTCACTGTATAACTTTCTTAATCTCTTACTCTTTCACTCTCTCACTACCTCACTCGCTCACTCTTTCACTCACTCACGCTCTCGCTCTCTTACTCTCTCACTTTCCTAGTTTCGAACTCTCTCACTTTCTCACTCTTTTACATTTTAACTCTCTCACTCTCTGACTTTTTCTCTCTCTCACTTTTTCGCTGTCTCGCTCTCTCGCTCTCTCGCTCTTTCGCTCTCTCGCTCTCTTGCTCTCTCGCTCTCTCGCTTTATTGATCTCTCGCCTCTCGCTCTCTCGCTCTTTCGCTCTCTCGCACTCTCGCTCTCTTGATCTCTTACTCTCACACTCTCTTACTCTCTCACTCTCTCGCTCTCTCCCTCTCTCGCTCTCTCACTCTCTTACTCTCTTACTCTCTCACTCCCTTAGTCTCTTACTTTCTCACTCCCTTACTTTCTCATTTTCTTACTCTCTCACGCTCTCACTCTCCCACTTTCTCCCTCTTTCACTCTCTCACTCTCTCAATCTCTCACTTCCTGTCTCTCACTCTCGATCCCTCGATCTCTCACTCAGTCACTCTCTAGATCTCTCACTCTCTAATTCCATCTCTCTCTCACCATCTCACTCTTTCACTCTCTCACCCTTTCACTCTTTCACTCTTTCACTCTCTCACTCTCTCACTCCCGCTTTCTCTTACTCTGTCACTCTTTAACTCTCTCACTCTTTCACTCTCTCACTCTCACTCCCTCACTCTCTCACTCTCTCACTCACTCACTTTCTCTCTTTCTCACTCCTTCTCTCTTTCACTCTCTCACTCTCTAACTCTCTCCCTCTCTCTTTCTCTCACTCTCTGACTCTCTCATTCCCTCAATCTCTCACTGTCTCACTCTCTCACTCTCTCACTCTCTCACTCTCTCACTCTCTCACTCTCTCACTCTCTCACTCTCTCACTCTCCCACTTTCTCACTCTCTCACTCTCTCACTCTCTCACTCTCTTACTCTGTCGATCTCTTACTCTTTTACTCTCTTACTCTTTCACTCCCTTACTCTCTTACTCTCTCACTCTCTCACTCTCTCACTCTCTCACCCTCTTACTCTCTCACTCTCTCACTCTCTCACGCTCACTCTCTCTCTCTCTCTTAGTTTCTCACTTTCTAACTCTCTTACTCCTTTACTCTCTCACTTCCTCACTCTCTCACTCTTTCACTCACTCACTCTCTCGCTCTCTCACTCTCTCTCTTTCCTACTCTCTAACTCTCTACCTTTCTCACTCTTTCACATTTTAACTCTCTCACTCTCTCACTTTTTTACTCTCTATCTCATTCGCTGTCTCGCTCTCTCGCTCTCTCACTCTCCCGCTCTCTCGCGCTCTCGCTTTCTTGATCTCTTACTCTCACACTCTCTTACTCTCTCACTCTCTCACTCTCTCGCTGTCTCCTTCTCTTGCTCTCTCACTCTTTTACTCTCTCACTCTCTCACTCTCTCACTCCCTCACTCTCTTACTCTCTTACTTTCTTACTCTCTTACTCTCTTACTCTCTCACTCTCGCACTCTCTCACCCTCTCACTCTCTCGCTCTCTCACCCTTTCATTCTCTTACTCTCTCACTCTCTCACTCTCCCACTTTCTCACTCTATCACTCTGTTACTCTCTTAATCTCTCAGTTTCTCTCTCTTACTCTCACTCCCTCACTCTCTAACTCTCTTACTGACTCACTCTCTCGATCTCTTACTCTCTCATTCCTTCACTCTCTCACTTTCTCACTTTTTCACTCTCTCAGTCTCTCGCTCTCTCACTATCTCGCTCTCTCGCTCTCTCGCTCTCTCGCTCTCCCGCTCTCTCGCTCTCTTGCTCTCTCGCTCTCCCGCTCTCTCGCTCTCTTGCTCTCTCGCTCTCGCACTCACCTACTTTTTTACTCCTTCACTCCCTCGGTTTCTCTCTCTCTCACTCTCCTACGCTTTCACTCTCTCACTCTCTCACTCTCTCGATCTCTTACTCTCTCACTTTCTCAGTCGCTCGCTCTCTCACTCTCTCGCTCTCTCGCTGTCTCGCTGTCTCGCTCCCTCGCTCTCTCGCTCTCTCGTTCTCATTCTCTCACTTTCACGCCCTCACTTCCTCACTAACTGACTCACTCACTTTCGGACTCTCTCACTTTCTCACTAGTTCACTAGTTCACTCTCTTACTCTCTCACTCTCTCACTCTCTCACTCTCTCACTCTCTCGGTCTCTCACTTTCTCCATCTCTCACTCTCTCACTCTCTCACTCTCTCACTCTCTCACTCTCTCACTCTCTCACTCTCTCACTCTCTCACTCTCTTAATCTCTCACTCTCTCACCCTCTCTCTCTCTCACTCTCTCACTCTCTCACTCTCTCACTCTCTCACTCTCTCACTCTCTCACTCTCTCACTCTCTCACTCTCTCACTCTCTCACTCTCTCACACTCTCACTCTCTCACTCTCTCACTCTCTCACTCTCTCACTCTCTCACTCTCTTACTCTCTCACTCTCTCACTCTCTCACTTTCTCACTCTCTCACTCTCTCACTCTTTCACTCTCTTACTCTCTCACTATCTCACTCTCTCACTCTCTCACTCTCTCACTCTCTCACTCTCTCACTCTCTCACTCTCTCACTCTCTCACTCTCTCACTCTCTCACTCTCTCACTCTCTCACTCTCTCACTCTCTCCCTCTCTCACTCTCTCACTCTCTCACTCTCTCACTCTCTCACTCTCTCACTCTCTCACTCTCTCACTCTCTCACTCTCTCACTCTCTCACTCTCTGACTCTCTCACTCTCTCACTCTCTCAGTCTCTCGCTCTCTCACTATCTCGCTCTCTCGCTGTCTCGCTGTCTCGCTCTCTCGCTCTCTCGCTCTCCCGCTCTTTCGCTCTCTCGCTCTCTCGCTCTCCCGCTCTCTCGCTCTCTCGCTCTCTCGCTTTCGCACTCACCCACTTTTTTACTCCTTCACTCCCTCGGTTTCTCTCTCTCTCACTCTCCCACGCTTTCACTCTCTCACTCTCTCACTCTCTCGATCTCTCACTCTCTCACTTTCTTAATCGCTCGCTCTCTCACGAGAGATCGCTCCCTCGCTGTCTCACTCTCTAACTCTCTCACTCTCTCACTATCTCACTCTCTTAATCTCTCATTCTCTCACTCTCTCATTCTCTCACTCTCTCACTCTCTTACTCTCTCACTCTCTCACTCTCTCACTCTCACTCTCTCACTCTCTCAATCTCTCACTCCCTCACTCTCTCACTCTCTCACTCTCTCACTCTCTCACTCTCTCACTCTCTCACTCTCTCACTCTCTCACTCTCTCACTCTCTCACTCTCTCACTCTCTCACTATCTCACTCTCTCACTCTCTCACTCTCTCACTCTCTCACTCTCTCACTCTCTCACTCTCTCACTCTCTCACTCTCTCACTCTCTCACTCTCTCACTCTCTCACTCTCTCACTCTCTCACTCTCTCACTCTCTCACTCTCTCACTCTCTCACTCTCTCACTCTCTCACTCTCTCACTCTCTCACTCTCTCACTCTCTCACGCTCTCACTCTCTCACTCTCTCACTCTCTCACTCTCTCACTCTCTCACTTTCTTACTCTGTCGAGCTCTCACTCTTTTACTCTCTTACTCTTTTACTCCCTTACTCTCTTACTCTCTTACTCTCTCACTCTCTCACTTTCTCACTCTCTCACCCTCTCACTCTCTCGCTCTCTCACCCTTTCATTCTCTTACTCTCTCACTCTCTCACTCTCCCACTTTCTCACTCTATCACTCTGTTACTCTCTTAATCTCTCACTTTTTCTCTCTTACTCTCACTCCCTCACTCCCTAACTCTCTTACTGACTCACTCTCTCGATCTCTTACTCTCTCATTCCTTCACTCTCTCACTTTCTCACTTTTTCACTCTCTCAGTCTCTCGCTCTCTCACTATCTCGCTCTCTCGCTGTCTCGCTGTCTCGCTCTCTCGCTCTCTCGCTCTCCCGCTCTTTCGCTCTCTCGCTCTGTTGCTCTCTCGCTCTCCCGCTCTCTCGCTCCCTTGCTCTCTCGCTCTCGCACTCACCTACTTTTTTACTCCTTCACTCCCTCGGTTTCTCTCTCTCTCACTCTCCTACGTTTTCACTCTCTCACTCTCTCACTCTCTCGATCTCTTACTCTCTCACTTTCTCAGTCGCTCGCTCTCTCACTCTCTCGCTCTCTCGCTGTCTCGCTGTCTCGCTCTCTCGCTCTCTCGCTCTCTTGTTTTCATTCTCTCACTTTCACGCCCTCACTTCCTCACTAACTGACTCACTCACTTTCGGACTCTCTCACTTTCTCACTAGTTCACTAGTTCACTCTCTTACTCTCTCACTCTCTCACTCTCTCACTCTCTCACTCTCTCGGTCTCTCACTTTCTCACTCTCTCACTCTCTCACTCTCTCACTCTCTCACTCTCTCACTCTCTCACTCTCTCACTCTCTCACTCTCTTACTCTCTCAATCTCTCACTCTCTCACTCTCTCACTCTCTCACTCTCTCACTCTCTCACTCTCTCACTCTCTCACTCTCTCACTCTCTCACTCTCTCACTCTCTCACTCTCTCACTCTCTCACTCTCTCACTCTCTCACTCTCTCACTCTCTCACTCTCTCACTCTCTCACTCTCTCACACTCTCACTCTCTCACTCTCTCACTCTCTCACTCTCTCACTCTCTCACTCTCTCACTCTCTCACTCTCTCACTCTCTCACTTTCTCACTCTCTCACTCTCTCACTCTCTCACTCTCTTACTCTCTCACTCTCTCACTCTCTCACTCTCTCACTCTCTCACTCTCTCACTCTCTCACTCTCTCACTCTCTCACTCTCTCACTCTCTCACTCTCTCACTCTCTCACTCTCTCACTCTCTCACTCTCTCACTCTCTCACTCTCTCACTCTCTCACTCTCTCACTCTCTCACTCTCTCACTCTCTCACTCTCTCACTCTCTCACTCTCTCACTCTCTCACTCTCTCACTCTCTCACTCTCTCACTCTCTCACTCTCTCACTCTCTCACTCTCTCACTCTCTTACTCTCTTACTCTGTCGATCTCTCACTCTTTTACTCTCTTACTTGTTCACTCCCTTACTCTCTTACTCTCTTACTCTCTTACTCTCTCACTCTCTCACTCTATCACCCTCTCACTCTCTCACTCTCTCACTCTCCCACTCTCTTACTCTCTCACTCTCTCACTCTCTCACTCTCTCACTCTTTTACTCTCTCACTCACTTACTCTCTCACTCTCTCACTTTCCCACTCTTCCACCCTTTCACTCTACCGCTCTTTCAGTATCTCACTTTCTCACTCTCTCACTCTCTAACTCTTTCATTCTCTCACTTTCCCACTCTTCCACTCTTTCACTCTACCGCTCTCTCAGTATCTAACTTTCTCACTCTCTCACTCTCTAACTCTTTCATTCTCTCACTCCCTCACTCTCTCTCTCGCTCTCAGTTTCTCACCCTCTCACTTTCTCACTCTCTTACTCTTTCACTCTCTCACTCCATCACTCTCTCACTCTTTCACTTACTCACGCTCTCGCTCTCTTACTCTCTCACTTTCCTACTTTCTAACTCTCTCACTTTCTCACTCTTTTACATTTTAACTCTCTCAGTCTCTCACTTTTTCTCTCTCTCACTTTTTCGCTGTCTCGCTCTCCCGCTCTCTCGCTCTTTCGCTCTCTCGCTCTCTCGCTCTCTCGCTTTATCGATCTTTCGCCTCTCGCTCTCTCGCTCTTTCGCTCTCTCGTGCTCTCGCTCTCTTGATCTCTTACTCTTACACTCTTTTACTCTCTAACTCTCTCACTCTCTCGCTCTCTCCCTCTCTCGCTCTCTCACTCTCTTACTCTCTTACTCTCTTACTCCCTTATTCTCTTACTCTCTCACTCCCTTACTTTCTCATTCTCTTACTCTCTCACGCTCTCACTCTCCCACTTTCTCCCTCTCTCACTCTCTCACTCTCTCAATCTCTCACTTCCTGTCTCTCACTCTCACTCCCTCACTCTCTCACTCACTCACTCTCTCGATCTCTCACTCTCTCATTCCATTACTCTCTCACTATCTCACTCTTTCACTCTCTCACCCTTTCACTCTTTCACTCTTTTACTCTCTCACTCTGTCACTCTCTCACTCTCTCACTCTCTCACTCTCTCACTCTCTCACTCTCTCACTCTCTCACTCTCTCACTCTCTCACTCTCTCACTCTCTCACTATCTCACTCTCTCACTCTCTCACTCTCTCACTCTCTCACTCTCTCACTCTCTCACTCTCTCACTCTCTCACTCTCTCACTCTCTCACTCTCTCACTCTCTTACTCTCTCACTTTCTCACTCTCTCACGCTCTCACGCTCTCACTCTCTCACTCTCTCACTCACTTACTCTGTCGATCTCTCACTCTTTTACTCTCTTACTCTTTCATTCCCTTACTCTCTTACTCTCTTACTCTCTTACTCTCTCACTCTCTCACTCTCTCACCCTCTCACTCTCTCACTCTCTCACTCTCCCACTCTCTCACTCTCTCACTCTCTCACTCTTTCAGTTTCTTACTCTCTCGCTCTCTCACCCTTTCATTCTCTTACTCTCTCACTCTCTCACTCTCCCACTTTCTCACTCTATCACTCTGTTACTCTCTTAATCTCTTACTTTCTCTCTTTTACTCTCACTCCCTTACTCCCTAACTCTCTTACTGACCCACTCTCTCGATCTCTTACTCTTTCATTCCTTCACTCTCTCACTTTCTCACTTTCTCACTCTCTCAGTCTCTCGCTCTCTCACTATCTCGCTCTCTCGCTGTCTCGCTGTCTCGCTCTCTCGCTCTCTCGCTCTCCCGCTCTTTCGCTCTCTCGCTCTCTCGCTCTCCCGCTCTCTCGCTCTCTTGCTCTCTCGCTCTCGCACTCACCCACTTTTTTACTCCTTCACTCCCTCGGTTTCTCTCTGTCTCACTCTCCCACGCTTTCACTCTCTCACTCTCTCACTCTCTCACTCTCTCGATCTCTCACTTTCTCAGTCGCTCGCTCTCTCACTCTCTCGCTCCCTCGCTGTCTCGCTGTCTCGCTCTCTCGCTCTCTCGTTCTCATTCTCTCACTTTCACGCCCTCACTCCCTCACTAACTGACTCACTCACTTTCTCACTCTGTCACTTTCTCACTAGTTCACTAGTTCACTCTCTTACTCTCTCACTCTCTCACTCTCTCACTCTCTCACTCTCTCACTCTCTCACTCTCTCACTCTCTCACTCTCTCACTCTCTCACTCTCTTACTCTCTCACTCTCTCACTCTCTCACTCTCTCACTCTCTCACTCTCTCACTCTCTCACTCTCTCACTCTCTCACTCTCTCACTCTCTCACTCTCTCACTCTCTCACTCTCTCACTCTCTTAATCTCTCGATCTCTCACTCTCTCACTCTCTCACTCTCTCACTCTCTCACTCTCTCACTCTCTCACTCTCTCACTCTCTCACTCTCTCACTCTCTCACTCTCTCACTCTCTCACTCTCTCACTCTCTCACTCTCTCACTCTCTCACTCTCTCACATGCTCACTCTCTCACTCTCTCACTCTCTCACTCTCTTACTCTGTCGATCTCTCACTCTTTTACTCTCTTACTCTTTTACTCCCTTACTCTCTTACTCTCTTACTCTCTTACTCTCTCACTCTCTCACTCTCTCAATCTCTCACTCTCTCACTCTCTCACTCTCTCACTCTCCCACTCTCCCACTCTCTCACTCTCTCACTCTTTCACTCTCTCACTCTCTCACTCTTTCACTCTCTCACTCTCTCACTCTTTCACTCTCTCACTCTCTCACTCTCTCACTCTCTGACTCTCTCACTCTCTCACTCTCTCACTTTCTAACTCTCTCACTCTCTCACTCTCTCACTCTCTCACTCTCCCACTCTCTCACTCTCCCACTCTCTCACTCTCTCACTCTCCCACTCTCTTAATCCTTAAATCTTTCACTCTCTCACTCTCTCAATCTTACACTCTCTCACTCTCTCACTCCTTCACTCTCTCACTCTCTCACTCACTTACTCTCTCACTCTCTTACTTTCCCACTCTTCCACTCTTTCACTCTACCGCTCTCTCAGTGTCTCACTTTCTCACTCTCTCACTCTCTAACTTTTTCATTCTCTCACTCCCTCACTCTCTCTCTTGCTCTCAGCTTCTCACTCTCTCACTTTCTCACTCTCTCACTCTTTTACTCTCTCACTCCCTCACTCTCTCACTCTTTCACTCACTCACGCTCTCGCTCTCTTACTCTCTCACTTCCCTACTTTCTAACTCTCTCACTTTCTTACTCTTTTACATTTTAACTCTCTCAGTCTCTCACTTTTTCTCTCTCTCACTTTTTCGCTGTCTCGCTCTCCCGCTTTCTCGCTCTTTCGCTCTCTCGCTTTATCGATCTTTCGCCTCTCGCTCTCTCGCTCTTTCGCTCTCTCGCGCTCTCGCTCTCTTGATCTCTTACTCTTACACTCTCTTACTCTCTAACTCTCTCACTCTCTCGCTCTCTCCCTCTCTCGCTCTCTCACCCTCTTAGTCTCTTACTCTCTTACTTCCTTACTCTCTTACTCTCTCACTCCCTTACTTTCTCATTCTCTTACTCTCTCACGCTCTCACTCTCCCACTTTCTCCCTCTCTCACTCTCTCACTCTCTCAATCTCTCACTTCCTGTCTCTCACTCTCACTCCCTCACGCTCTCACTCACTCACTTTCTCGATCTCTCACTCTCTTATTCCATCACTCTCTCACTATCTTACTCTTTCACTCTCTCACCCTTTAACTTTTTCACTCTCTCACTCTCTCACTCTCTCACTCCCGCTTTCTCTTACTCTGTCACTCTTTAACTCTCTCACTCTTTCACTCTCTCACTCTCTCACTCCCTCACTCTCTGACTCTCTCACTCACTCACTCTCTCTCTTTCTCACTCCTTCTCTCTTTCACTCTCTCACTCTCTAACTCTCTCCCTCTCTTTTTCTCTCACTCTCTGACTCTCTCACTCCCTCAATCTCTCACTCTCTCACTCTCTCACTCTTTCACTCTCTCACTCTCTTACTCTGTCGATCTCTCACTCTTTTACTCTCTTACTCTTTCACTCCCTTACTCTCTTACTCTCTCACTCTCTTACTCTCTCACCCTCTCACTCTCTCACTCTCTCACTCTCTTACTCTCTCACTCTCTCACTCTCTCACTCTCTCACTCTCTCACTCTCTCACTCTCTCACTCTCTCACTCTCTCACTCTCTCACTCTCTCACTCTCTCACTCTCTCACTCTCTCACTCTCTCACTCTCTCACTCTCTCACTCTCTCACTCTCTCACTCTCTCACTCTCTCACTCTCTCACTCTCTCACTCTCTCACTCTCTCACTCTCTCACTCTCTCACTCTCTCACTCTCTCACTCTCTCACTCTCTCACTCTCTCACTCTCTCACTCTCTCACTCCTTCACTCTCTCACTCGCTCACTTCCCCACTCTTTTACTCTTCCACTATTCCACTCTCTCAGTATCTAACTTTCTTACTCTCTCACTCTCTAACTCACTAACTCTTTGATTTTCTCACTCTCTTGCTTTCTCGCTCGCTCGCTGCCTTGCTCTCTTGCGCTTTCGCGCTCTTGCTCTCTCAATCTCTCACTTCCTCGCTATTTCACTCTCTCACTCTCTTACTTACTCTCTCTCGCACTCTCTCACTCTCCTACTCCCTCACGCTCTCACTGTCCCACTCTCTCACTCTTACTCTCTCTCTCTCTCTCTCTCACTTTCTCACTGTATAACTTTCTCAATCTCTTACTCTTTCACTCTCTCACTACCTCACTCGCTCGCTCTTTCACTCACTCACGCTCTCGCTCTCTTACTCTCTCACTTTCCTACTTTCTAACTCTCTCACTTTCTCACTCTTTTACATTTTAACTCTCTCACTCTCTCACTTTTTCTCTCTCTCACTTTTTCGCTGTCTCGCTCTCTCGCTCTCTCGCTCTTTCGCTCTTTCGCTCTCTTGCTCTCTCGCTCTCTCGCTTTATTGATGTCTCGCCTCTCGCTCTCTCGCTCTTTCGCTCTCTCGCGCTCTCGCTCTCTTGATCTCTTACTCTCACACTCTCTTACTCTCTGACTCTCTCGCTCTCTCCCTCTCTCGCTCTCTCACTCTCTTACTCTCTTACTCTCTCACTCCCTTACTCTCTTACTCTCTCACTCCCTTACTTTCTCATTTTCTTACTCTCTCACGCTCTCACTCTCCCACTTTCTTCCTCTCTCACTCTCTCACTCTCTCAATCTCTTACTTCCTGTCTCTCACTCTCGATCCCTCACTCTCTCACTCAGTCACTCTCTAGATCTCTCACTCTCTAATTCCATCTCTCTCTCACTATCTCACTCTTTCACTCTCTCACCCTTTCACTCTTTCACTCTTTCACTCTCTCACTCTTTCACTCTCTCACTCTCTAACTCTCTCCCTCTCTCTTTCTTTCTCTCTCTTGCTTTCTCGCTCGCTCGCTGCCTTGCTCTCTTGCGCTTTCGCGCTCTCGCTCTCTCAATCTCTCACTTTCTCGCTATTTCACTCTCTCACTCTCTTACTTACTCTCTCTCGCACTCTCTCACTCTCTTACTCCCTCACGCTCTCACTGTCCCACTCTCTCACTCTTACTCTCTCTCTCTCTCTCTCACTTTCTCACTGTATAACTTTCTCAATCTCTTACTCTTTCACTCTCTCACTACCTCACTCGCTCACTCTTTCACTCACTCACGCTCTCGCTCTCTTACTCTCTCACTTTCCTACTTTCTAACTCTCTCACTTTCTTACTCTTTCACATTTTAACTCTCTCACTCTCTCACTTTTTCTCTCTCTCACTTTTTCGCTGTCTCGCTCTCTCGCTCTCTCGCTTTTTCGCTTTTTCGCTCTCTTGCTCTCTCGCTCTCTCGCTTTATTGATCTCTCGCCTCTCGCTCTCTCGCTCTTTCGCTCTCTCGCGCTCTCGCTCTCTTGATCTCTTACTCTCACACTCTCTTACTCTCTGACTCTCTCGCTCTCTCCCTCTCTCGCTCTCTCACTCTCTTACTCTCTTACTCTCTCACTCCCTTACTCTCTTACTCTCTCACTCCCTTACTTTCTCATTTTCTTACTCTCTCACGCTCTCACTCTCCCACTTTCTCCCTCTCTCACTCTCTCACTCACTCAATCTCTTACTTCCTGTCTCTCACTCTCGATCCCTCACTCTCTCACTCAGTCACTCTCTAGATCTCTCACTCTCTAATTCCATCTCTCTCTCACTATCTCACTCTTTCACTCTCTCACCCTTTCACTCTTTCACTCTTTCACTCTCTCACTCTCTCACTCTCTAACTCTCTCCCTCTCTCTTTCTCTCACTCTCTGACTCTCTCATTCCCTCAATCTCTCACTCTCTCACTCTCTCACTCTCTCACTCTCTCACTCTCTCACTCTCTCACTCTCTCACTCTCTCACTCTCTCACTCTCTCACTCTCTCACTCTCTCACTCTCTCACTCTCTCACTCTCTCACTCTCTCACTCTCTCACTCTCTCACTCTCTCACTCTCTCACTCTCTCACTCTCTCACTCTCTTACTCTGTCGATCTCTCACTCTTTTACTCTCTTACTCTTTCACTCCCTTACACTCTTACTCTCTCACTCTCTTACTCTCTCACCCTCTCACTCTCTCACTCTCTCACTCTCTCACTCTCTCACTCTCTCACTCTCTCACTCTCTCACTCTTTCACTCTCTCACTCTCTCACTCTCTCACTCTCTCACTCTCTCACTCTCTCACTCTCTCACTCTCTCACTCTCTCACTCTCTCACTCTCTCACTCTCTCACTCTCTCACTCTCTCACTCTCTCACTCTCTCACTCTCTCACTCTCTCACTCTCTCACTCTCTCACTCTCTCACTCTCTCACTCTCTCACTCCTTCACTCTCTCACTTCCCCACTCTTTCACTCTTCCAATATTCCACTCTCTCAGTATCTAACTTTCGTACTCTCTCACTCTCTAACTCACTAACTCTTTGATTTTCTCACTCTCTTGCTTTCTCGCTCGCTCGCTGCCTTGCTCTCTTGCGCTTTCGCGCTCTTGCTCTCTTAATCTCTCACTTTCTCGCTATTTCACTCTCTCACTCTCTTACTTACTCTCTCTCGCACTCTCTCACTCTCTTACTCCCTCACGCTCTCACTGTCCCACTCTCCCACTCTTACTCTCTCTCTCTCTCTCTCACTTTCTCACTGTATAACTTTCTCAATCTCTTACTCTTTCACTCTCTCACTACCTCACTCGCTCACTCTTTCACTCACTCACGCTCTCGCTCTCTTACTCTCTCACTTTCCTACTTTCTAACTCTCTCACTTTCTCACTCTTTTACATTTTAACTCTCTCACTCTCTCACTTTTTCTTTCTCTCACTTTTTCGCTGTCTTGCTCTCTCGCTCTCTCGCTCTTTCGCTCTTTCGCTCTCTTGCTCTCTCGCTCTCTCGCTTTATTGATCTCTCGCCTCTCGCTCTCTCGCTCTTTCGCTCTCTCGCGCTCTCGCTCTCTTGATCTCTTACTCTCACACTCTCTTACTCTCTGACTCTCTCGCTCTCTCCCTCTCTCGCTCTCTCACTCTCTTACTCTCTTACTATCTCACTCCCTTACTCTCTTACTCTCTCACTCCCTTACTTTCTCATTTTCTTACTCTCTCACGCTCTCACTCTCCCACTTTCTCCCTCTCTCACTCTCTCACTCTCTCAATCTCTTACTTCCTGTCTCTCACTCTCGATCCCTCACTCTCTCACTCAGTCACTTTCTAGATCTCTCACTCTCTAATTCCATCTCTCTCTCACTATCTCACTCTTTCACTCTCTCACCCTTTCACTCTTTCACTCTTTCACTCTCTCAATCTCTTACTTCCTGTCTCTCACTCTCGATCCCTCACTCTCTCACTCAGTCACTCTCTAGATCTCTCACTCTCTAATTCCATCTTTCTCTCACTATCTCACTCTTTCACTCTCTCACCCTTTCACTCTTTCACTCTTTCACTCTTTCACTCTCTCACTCTCTCACTCTCTCACTCTCTCACTCTCTCACTCTCTCACTCTCTCACTCTCTCACTCTCTCACTCTCTCACTCTCTCACTCTCTCACTCTCTCACTCTCTCACTCTCTCACTCTCTTACTCTGTCGATCTCTCACTCTTTTACTCTCTTACTCTTTCACTCCCTTACACTCTTACTCTCTCACTCTCTTACTCTCTCACCCTCTCACTCTCTCACTCTCTCACTCTCTCACTCTCTCACTCTCTCACTCTCTCACTCTCTCACTCTCTCACTCTTTCACTCTCTCACTCTCTCACTCTCTCACTCTCTCACTCTCTCACTCTCTCACTCTCTCACTCTCTCACTCTCTCACTCTCTCACTCTCTCACTCTCTCACTCTCTCACTCTCTCACTCTCTCACTCTCTCACTCTCTCACTCCTTCACTCTCTCACTTCCCCACTCTTTCACTCTTCCAATATTCCACTCTCTCAGTATCTAACTTTCGTACTCTCTCACTCTCTAACTCACTAACTCTTTGATTTTCTCACTCTCTTGCTTTCTCGCTCGCTCGCTGCCTTGCTCTCTTGCGCTTTCGCGCTCTTGCTCTCTCAATCTCTCACTTTCTCGCTATTTCACTCTCTCACTTTCTTACTTACTCTCTCTCGCACTCTCTCACTCTCTTATTCCCTCACGCTCTCACTGTCCCACTCTCTCACTCTTACTCTCTCTCTCTCTCTCTCTCACTTTCTCACTGTATAACTTTCTTAATCTCTTACTCTTTCACTCTCTCACTACCTCACTCGCTCACTCTTTCACTCACTCACGCTCTCGCTCTCTTACTCTCTCACTTTCCTACTTTCGAACTCTCTCACTTTCTCACTCTTTTACATTTTAACTCTCTCACTCTCTGACTTTTTCTCTCTCTCACTTTTTCGCTGTCTCGCTCTCTCGCTCTCTCGCTCTTTCGCTCTCTCGCTCTCTTGCTCTCTCGCTCTCTCGCTTTATTGATCTCTCGCCTCTCGCTCTCTCGCTCTTTCGCTCTCTCGCGCTCTCGCTCTCTTGATCTCTTACTCTCACACTCTCTTACTCTCTCACTCTCTCGCTCTCTCCCTCTCTCGCTCTCTCACTCTCTTACTCTCTTACTCTCTCACTCCCTTACTCTCTTACTCTCTCACTCCCTTACTTTCTCATTTTCTTACTCTCTCACGCTCTCACTCTCCCACTTTCTCCCTCTCTCACTCTCTCACTCTCTCAATCTCTCACTTCCTGTCTCTCACTCTCGATCCCTCACTCTCTCTCTCAGTTACTCTCTAGATCTCTCACTCTCTAATTCCATCTCTCTCTCACTATCTTACTCTTTCACTCTCTCACTCTTTCACTCTTTCACTCTTTCACTCTCTCACTCTCTCACTCCCGCTTTCTCTTACTCTGTCACTCTTTAACTCTCTCACTCTTTCACTCTCTCACTCTCACTCCCTCACTCTCTCACTCTCTCACTCACTCACTTTTTCTCTTTCTCACTCCTTCTCTCTTTCACTCTCTCACTCTCTAACTCTCTCCCTCTCTCTTTCTCTCACTCTCTGACTCTCTCATTCCCTCAATCTCTCACTCTCTCACTCTCTCACTCTCTCACTCTCTCACTCTCTCACTCTCTCACTCTCTCACTCTCTCACTCTCTCACTCTCTCACTCTCTCACTCTCTCACTCTCTTACTCTGTCGATCTCTTACTCTTTTACTCTCTTACTCTTTCACTCCCTTACTCTCTTACTCTCTCACTCTCTCACTCTCTCACTCTCTCACCCTTTTACTCTCTCACTCTCTCACTCCCTCACGCTCACTCTCTCTCTCTCTCTTAGTTTCTCACTTTCTAACTCTCTTACTCCTTCACTCTCTCACTTCCTCACTCTCTCACTCTTTTACTCACTCACTCTCTCGCTCTCTCACTCTCTCTCTTTCCTACTCTCTAACACTCTACCTTTCTCACTCTTTCACATTTTAACTCTCTCACTCTCTCACTTTTTTACTCTCTCACTCTTTCGCTGTCTCGCTCTCTCGCTCTCTCACTCTCCCGCTCTCTCGCGCTCTCGCTTTCTTGATCTCTCACTCTCACACTCCCTTACTCTCTCACTCTCTCACTCTCTCGCTGTCTCCTTCTCTTGCTCTCTCACTCTTTTACTCTCTCACTCTCTCACTCTCTCACTCCCTCACTCTCTTACTCTCTTACTTTCTTACTCTCTCACTCCCTTATTCTCTTACTCTCTCACTCTCTCACTTTCTCACTCTCTCGCTCTCTCACTCTTTTATTCTCTTACTTTCTCACTCTCTCACTCTCCCACTTTCTCACTCTATAACTCTGTTACTCTCTGAATCTCTCACTTTCTCTCTCTTACTCTCACTCCCTCACTCCCTAACTCTCTTACTGACTCACTCTCTCGATCTCTTACTGTCTCATTCCTTCACTCTCTCACTTTCTCACTTTCTCACTCTCTCACTCTCTCGATCTCTCACTCTCTCACTCTCTCACTCTCTCACTCTCTCACTCTCTCACTCTCTCACTCTCTCACTCTCTTACTCTCTCACTCTCTCACTCCTTCACTCTCTCCCTCGCTCACTTCCCCACTCTTTTACTCTTCCACTATTCCACTCTCTCAGTATCTAACTTTCTTACTCTCTCACTCTCTAACTCACTAACTCTTTGATTTTCTCACTCTCTTGCTTTCTCGCTCGCTCGCTGCCTTGCTCTCTTGCGCTTTCGCGCTCTTGCTCTCTCAATCTCTCACTTTCTCGCTATTTCACTCTCTCACTCTCTTACTTACTCTCTCTCGCACTCTCTCACTCTCTTACTCCCTCACGCTCTCACTGTCTCACTCTCTTACTCTTACTCTCTCTCTCTCTCTCTCATTTTCTCACTGTATAACTTTCTCAATCTCTTACTCTTTCACTCTCTCACTACCTCACTCGCTCACTCTTTCACTCACTCACGCTCTCGCTCTCTTACTCTCTCACTTTCCTACTTTCTAACTCTCTCACTTTCTCACTCTTTTACATTTTAACTCTCTCACTCTCTCACTTTTTCTCTCTCTCACTTTTTCGCTGTCTTGCTCTCTCGCTCTCTCGCTCTTTCGCTCTTTCGCTCTCTTGCTCTCTCGCTCTCTCGCTTTATTGATCTCTCGCCTCTCGCTCTCTCGCTCTTTCGCTCTCTCGCGCTCTCGCTCTCTTGATCTCTTACTCTCACACTCTCTTACTCTCTGACTCTCTCGCTCTCTCCCTCTCTCGCTCTCTCACTCTCTTACTCTCTTACTCTCTCACTCCCTTACTCTCTTACTCTCTCACTCCCTTACTTTCTCATTTTCTTACTCTCTCACGCTCTCACTCTCCCACTTTCTCCCTCTCTCACTCTCTCACTCTCTCAATCTCTTACTTCCTGTCTCTCACTCTCGATCCCTCACTCTCTCACTCAGTCACTCTCTAGATCTCTCACTCTCTAATTCCATCTCTCTCTCACTATCTCACTCTTTCACTCTCTCACCCTTTCACTCTTTCACTCTTTCACTCTCTCACTCTCTAACTCTCTCCCTCTCTCTTTCTTTCTCTCTCTTGCTTTCGCGCTCGCTTGCTGCCTTGCTCTCTTGCGCTTTCGCGCTCTTGCTCTCTCAATCTCTCACTTTCTCGCTATTTCACTCTCTCACTCTCTTACTTACTCTCTCTCGCACTCTCTCACTCTCTTACTCCCTCACGCTCTCACTGTCCCACTCTCTCACTCTTACTCTCTCTCTCTCTCTCTAACTTTCTCACTGTATAACTTTCTCAATCTCTTACTCTTTCACTCTCTCACTACCTCACTCGCTCACTCTTTCACTCACTCACGCTCTCGCTCTCTTACTCTCTCACTTTCCTACTTTCTAACTCTCTCACTTTCTCACTCTTTTACATTTTAACTCTCTCACTCTCTTACTTTTTCTCTCTCTCACTTTTTCGCTGTCTCGCTCTCTCGCTCTCTCGCTCTTTCGCTCTTTCGCTCTCTTGCTCTCTCGCTCTCTCGCTTTATTGATCTCTCGCCTCTCGCTCTCTCGCTCTTTCGCTTTCTCGCGCTCTCGCTCTCTTGATCTCTTACTCTCACACTCTCTTACTCTCCGACTCTCTCGCTCTCTCCCTCTCTCGCTCTCTCACTCTCTTACTCTCTTACTCTCTCACTCCCTTACTCTCTTACTCTCTCACTCCCTTACTTTCTCATTTTCTTACTCTCTCACGCTCTCACTCTCCCACTTTCTCCCTCTCTCACTCTCTCACTCTCTCAATCTCTTACTTCCTGTCTCTCACTCTCGATCCCTCACTCTCTCACTCAGTCACTCTCTAGATCTCTCACTCTCTAATTCCATCTCTCTCTCACTATCTCACTCTTTCACTCTCTCACCCTTTCACTCTTTCACTTTTTCACTCTCTCACTCTCTAACTCTCTCCCTCTCTCTTTCTCTCACTCTCTGACTCTCTCATTCCCTCAATCTCTCACTCTCTCACTCTCTCACTCTCTCATTCTCTCACTCTCTCACTCTCTCACTCTCTCACTCTCTCACTCTCTCACTCTCTCACTCTCTCACTCTCTCACTCTCTCACTCTCTCACTCTCTCACTCTCTCACTCTCTCACTCTCTCACTCTCTCACTCTCTCACTCTCTCACTCTCTCACTCTCTCACTCTCTCACTCTCTCACTCTCTCACTCTCTCACTCTCTCACTCTCTCACTCTCTCACTCTCTCACTCTCTCACTCTCTCACTCTCTCACTCTCTCACTCTCTCACTCTCTCACTCTCTCACTCTCTCACTCTCTCACTCCTTCACTCTCTCACTCGCTCACTTCCCCACTCTTTTACTCTTCCACTATTCCACTCTCTCAGTATCTAACTTTCTTACTCTCTCACTCTCTAACTCACTAACTCTTTGATTTTCTCACTCTCTTGCTTTCTCGCTCGCTCGCTGCCTTGCTCTCTTGCGCTTTCGCGCTCTTGCTCTCTCAATCTCTCACTTCCTCGCTATTTCACTCTCTCACTCTCTTACTTACTCTCTCTCGCACTCTCTCACTCTCCTACTCCCTCACGCTCTCACTGTCCCACTCTCTCACTCTTACTCTCTCTCTCTCTCTCTCTCACTTTCTCACTGTATAACTTTCTCAATCTCTTACTCTTTCACTCTCTCACTACCTCACTCGCTCGCTCTTTCACTCACTCACGCTCTCTCTCTCTTACTCTCTCACTTTCCTACTTTCTAACTCTCTCACTTTCTCACTCTTTTACATTTTAACTCTCTCACTCTCTCACTTTTTCTCTCTCTCACTTTTTCGCTGTCTCGCTCTCTCGCTCTCTCGCTCTTTCGCTCTTTCGCTCTCTTGCTCTCTCGCTCTCTCGCTTTATTGATGTCTCGCCTCTCGCTCTCTCGCTCTTTCGCTCTCTCGCGCTCTCGCTCTCTTGATCTCTTACTCTCACACTCTCTTACTCTCTGACTCTCTCGCTCTCTCCCTCTCTCGCTCTCTCACTCTCTTACTCTCTTACTCTCTCACTCCCTTACTCTCTTACTCTCTCACTCCCTTACTTTCTCATTTTCTTACTCTCTCACGCTCTCACTCTCCCACTTTCTTCCTCTCTCACTCTCTCACTCTCTCAATCTCTTACTTCCTGTCTCTCACTCTCGATCCCTCACTCTCTCACTCAGTCACTCTCTAGATCTCTCACTCTCTAATTCCATCTCTCTCTCACTATCTCACTCTTTCACTCTCTCACCCTTTCACTCTTTCACTCTTTCACTCTCTCACTCTTTCACTCTCTCACTCTCTAACTCTCTCCCTCTCTCTTTCTTTCTCTCTCTTGCTTTCTCGCTCGCTCGCTGCCTTGCTCTCTTGCGCTTTCGCGCTCTCGCTCTCTCAATCTCTCACTTTCTCGCTATTTCACTCTCTCACTCTCTTACTTACTCTCTCTCGCACTCTCTCACTCTCTTACTCCCTCACGCTCTCACTGTCCCACTCTCTCACTCTTACTCTCTCTCTCTCTCTCTCACTTTCTCACTGTATAACTTTCTCAATCTCTTACTCTTTCACTCTCTCACTACCTCACTCGCTCACTCTTTCACTCACTCACGCTCTCGCTCTCTTACTCTCTCACTTTCCTACTTTCTAACTCTCTCACTTTCTTACTCTTTCACATTTTAACTCTCTCACACTCTCACTTTTTCTCTCTCTCACTTTTTCGCTGTCTCGCTCTCTCGCTCTCTCGCTTTTTCGCTTTTTCGCTCTCTTGCTCTCTCGCTCTCTCGCTTTATTGATCTCTCGCCTCTCGCTCTCTCGCTCTTTCGCTCTCTCGCGCTCTCGCTCTCTTGATCTCTTACTCTCACACTCTCTTACTCTCTGACTCTCTCGCTCTCTCCCTCTCTCGCTCTCTCACTCTCTTACTCTCGTACTCTCTCACTCCCTTACTCTCTTACTCTCTCACTCCCTTACTTTCTCATTTTCTTACTCTCTCACGCTCTCACTCTCCCACTTTCTCCCTCTCTCACTCTCTCACTCACTCAATCTCTTACTTCCTGTCTCTCACTCTCGATCCCTCACTCTCTCACTCAGTCACTCTCTAGATCTCTCACTCTCTAATTCCATCTCTCTCTCACTATCTCACTCTTTCACTCTCTCACCCTTTCACTCTTTCACTCTTTCACTCTCTCACTCTCTCACTCTCTAACTCTCTCCCTCTCTCTTTCTCTCACTCTCTGACTCTCTCATTCCCTCAATCTCTCACTCTCTCACTCTCTCACTCTCTCACTCTCTCACTCTCTCACTCTCTCACTCTCTCACTCTCTCACTCTCTCACTCTCTCACTCTCTCACTCTCTCACTCTCTCACTCTCTCACTCTCTCACTCTCTCACTCTCTCACTCTCTCACTCTCTCACTCTCTCACTCTCTCACTCTCTCACTCTCTCACTCTCTCACTCTCTCACTCTCTTACTCTGTCGATCTCTCACTCTTTTACTCTCTTACTCTTTCACTCCCTTACACTCTTACTCTCTCACTCTCTTACTCTCTCACCCTCTCACTCTCTCACTCTCTCACTCTCTCACTCTCTCACTCTCTCACTCTCTCACTCTCTCACTCTTTCACTCTCTCACTCTCTCACTCTCTCACTCTCTCACTCTCTCACTCTCTCACTCTCTCACTCTCTCACTCTCTTACTCTCTCACTCTCTCACTCTCTCACTCTCTCACTCTCTCACTCTCTCACTCTCTCACTCTCTCACTCTCTCACTCTCTCACTCTCTCACTCTCTCACTCCTTCACTCTCTCACTTCCCCACTCTTTCACTCTTCCAATATTCCACTCTCTCAGTATCTAACTTTCGTACTCTCTCACTCTCTAACTCACTAACTCTTTGATTTTCTCACTCTCTTGCTTTCTCGCTCGCTCGCTGCCTTGCTCTCTTGCGCTTTCGCGCTCTTGCTCTCTTAATCTCTCACTTTCTCGCTATTTCACTCTCTCACTCTCTTACTTACTCTCTCTCGCACTCTCTCACTCTCTTACTCCCTCACGCTCTCACTGTCCCACTCTCCCACTCTTACTCTCTCTCTCTCTCTCTCACTTTCTCACTGTATAACTTTCTCAATCTCTTACTCTTTCACTCTCTCACTACCTCACTCGCTCACTCTTTCACTCACTCACGCTCTCGCTCTCTTACTCTCTCACTTTCCTACTTTCTAACTCTCTCACTTTCTCACTCTTTTACATTTTAACTCTCTCACTCTCTCACTTTTTCTTTCTCTCACTTTTTCGCTGTCTTGCTCTCTCGCTCTCTCGCTCTTTCGCTCTTTCGCTCTCTTGCTCTCTCGCTCTCTCGCTTTATTGATCTCTCGCCTCTCGCTCTCTCGCTCTTTCGCTCTCTCGCGCTCTCGCTCTCTTGATCTCTTACTCTCACACTCTCTTACTCTCTGACTCTCTCGCTCTCTCCCTCTCTCGCTCTCTCACTCTCTTACTCTCTTACTATCTCACTCCCTTACTCTCTTACTCTCTCACTCCCTTACTTTCTCATTTTCTTACTCTCTCACGCTCTCACTCTCCCACTTTCTCCCTCTCTCACTCTCTCACTCTCTCAATCTCTTACTTCCTGTCTCTCACTCTCGATCCCTCACTCTCTCACTCAGTCACTTTCTAGATCTCTCACTCTCTAATTCCATCTCTCTCTCACTATCTCACTCTTTCACTCTCTCACCCTTTCACTCTTTCACTCTTTCACTCTCTCAATCTCTTACTTCCTGTCTCTCACTCTCGATCCCTCACTCTCTCACTCAGTCACTCTCTAGATCTCTCACTCTCTAATTCCATCTTTCTCTCACTATCTCACTCTTTCACTCTCTCACCCTTTCACTCTTTCACTCTTTCACTCTTTCACTCTCTCACTCTCTCACTCTCTCACTCTCTCACTCTCTCACTCTCTCACTCTCTCACTCTCTCACTCTCTCACTCTCTCACTCTCTCACTCTCTCACTCTCTCACTCTCTCACTCTCTCACTCTCTCACTCTCTTACTCTGTCGATCTCTCACTCTTTTACTCTCTTACTCTTTCACTCCCTTACACTCTTACTCTCTCACTCTCTTACTCTCTCACCCTCTCACTCTCTCACTCTCTCACTCTCTCACTCTCTCACTCTCTCACTCTCTCACTCTCTCACTCTCTCACTCTTTCACTCTCTCACTCTCTCACTCTCTCACTCTCTCACTCTCTCACTCTCTCACTCTCTCACTCTCTCACTCTCTCACTCTCTCACTCTCTCACTCTCTCACTCTCTCACTCTCTCACTCTCTCACTCTCTCACTCCTTCACTCTCTCACTTCCCCACTCTTTCACTCTTCCAATATTCCACTCTCTCAGTATCTAACTTTCGTACTCTCTCACTCTCTAACTCACTAACTCTTTGATTTTCTCACTCTCTTGCTTTCTCGCTCGCTCGCTGCCTTGCTCTCTTGCGCTTTCGCGCTCTTGCTCTCTCAATCTCTCACTTTCTCGCTATTTCACTCTCTCACTTTCTTACTTACTCTCTCTCGCACTCTCTCACTCTCTTATTCCCTCACGCTCTCACTGTCCCACTCTCTCACTCTTACTCTCTCTCTCTCTCTCTCTCACTTTCTCACTGTATAACTTTCTTAATCTCTTACTCTTTCACTCTCTCACTACCTCACTCGCTCACTCTTTCACTCACTCACGCTCTCGCTCTCTTACTCTCTCACTTTCCTACTTTCGAACTCTCTCACTTTCTCACTCTTTTACATTTTAACTCTCTCACTCTCTGACTTTTTCTCTCTCTCACTTTTTCGCTGTCTCGCTCTCTCGCTCTCTCGCTCTTTCGCTCTCTCGCTCTCTTGCTCTCTCGCTCTCTCGCTTTATTGATCTCTCGCCTCTCGCTCTCTCGCTCTTTCGCTCTCTCGCGCTCTCGCTCTCTTGATCTCTTACTCTCACACTCTCTTACTCTCTCACTCTCTCGCTCTCTCCCTCTCTCGCTCTCTCACTCTCTTACTCTCTTACTCTCTCACTCCCTTACTCTCTTACTCTCTCACTCCCTTACTTTCTCATTTTCTTACTCTCTCACGCTCTCACTCTCCCACTTTCTCCCTCTCTCACTCTCTCACTCTCTCAATCTCTCACTTCCTGTCTCTCACTCTCGATCCCTCACTCTCTCACTCAGTTACTCTCTAGATCTCTCACTCTCTAATTCCATCTCTCTCTCACTATCTTACTCTTTCACTCTCTCACTCTTTCACTCTTTCACTCTTTCACTCTCTCACTCTCTCACTCCCGCTTTCTCTTACTCTGTCACTCTTTAACTCTCTCACTCTTTCACTCTCTCACTCTCTCACTCACTCACTTTTTCTCTTTCTCACTCCTTCTCTCTTTCACTCTCTCACTCTCTAACTCTCTCCCTCTCTCTTTCTCTCACTCTCTGACTCTCTCATTCCCTCAATCTCTCACTCTCTCACTCTCTCACTCTCTCACTCTCTCACTCTCTCACTCTCTCACTCTCTCACTCTCTCACTCTCTCACTCTCTCACTCTCTCACTCTCTCACTCTCTTACTCTGTCGATCTCTTACTCTTTTACTCTCTTACTCTTTCACTCCCTTACTCTCTTACTCTCTCACTCTCTCACTCTCTCACTCTCTCACCCTTTTACTCTCTCACTCTCTCACTCCCTCACGCTCACTCTCTCTCTCTCTCTTAGTTTCTCACTTTCTAACTCTCTTACTCCTTCACTCTCTCACTTCCTCACTCTCTCACTCTTTTACTCACTCACTCTCTCGCTCTCTCACTCTCTCTCTTTCCTACTCTCTAACACTCTACCTTTCTCACTCTTTCACATTTTAACTCTCTCACTCTCTCACTTTTTTACTCTCTCACTCTTTCGCTGTCTCGCTCTCTCGCTCTCTCACTCTCCCGCTCTCTCGCGCTCTCGCTTTCTTGATCTCTCACTCTCACACTCCCTTACTCTCTCACTCTCTCACTCTCTCGCTGTCTCCTTCTCTTGCTCTCTCACTCTTTTACTCTCTCACTCTCTCACTCTCTCACTCCCTCACTCTCTTACTCTCTTACTTTCTTACTCTCTCACTCCCTTATTCTCTTACTCTCTCACTCTCTCACTTTCTCACTCTCTCGCTCTCTCACTCTTTTATTCTCTTACTTTCTCACTCTCTCACTCTCCCACTTTCTCACTCTATAACTCTGTTACTCTCTGAATCTCTCACTTTCTCTCTCTTACTCTCACTCCCTCACTCCCTAACTCTCTTACTGACTCACTCTCTCGATCTCTTACTGTCTCATTCCTTCACTCTCTCACTTTCTCACTTTCTCACTCTCTCACTCTCTCGATCTCTCACTCTCTCACTCTCTCACTCTCTCACTCTCTCACTCTCTCACTCTCTCACTCTCTTACTCTCTCACTCTCTCACTCCTTCACTCTCTCCCTCGCTCACTTCCCCACTCTTTTACTCTTCCACTATTCCACTCTCTCAGTATCTAACTTTCTTACTCTCTCACTCTCTAACTCACTAACTCTTTGATTTTCTCACTCTCTTGCTTTCTCGCTCGCTCGCTGCCTTGCTCTCTTGCGCTTTCGCGCTCTTGCTCTCTCAATCTCTCACTTTCTCGCTATTTCACTCTCTCACTCTCTTACTTACTCTCTCTCGCACTCTCTCACTCTCTTACTCCCTCACGCTCTCACTGTCTCACTCTCTTACTCTTACTCTCTCTCTCTCTCTCTCATTTTCTCACTGTATAACTTTCTCAATCTCTTACTCTTTCACTCTCTCACTACCTCACTCGCTCACTCTTTCACTCACTCACGCTCTCGCTCTCTTACTCTCTCACTTTCCTACTTTCTAACTCTCTCACTTTCTCACTCTTTTACATTTTAACTCTCTCACTCTCTCACTTTTTCTCTCTCTCACTTTTTCGCTGTCTTGCTCTCTCGCTCTCTCGCTCTTTCGCTCTTTCGCTCTCTTGCTCTCTCGCTCTCTCGCTTTATTGATCTCTCGCCTCTCGCTCTCTCGCTCTTTCGCTCTCTCGCGCTCTCGCTCTCTTGATCTCTTACTCTCACACTCTCTTACTCTCTGACTCTCTCGCTCTCTCCCTCTCTCGCTCTCTCACTCTCTTACTCTCTTACTCTCTCACTCCCTTACTCTCTTACTCTCTCACTCCCTTACTTTCTCATTTTCTTACTCTCTCACGCTCTCACTCTCCCACTTTCTCCCTCTCTCACTCTCTCACTCTCTCAATCTCTTACTTCCTGTCTCTCACTCTCGATCCCTCACTCTCTCACTCAGTCACTCTCTAGATCTCTCACTCTCTAATTCCATCTCTCTCTCACTATCTCACTCTTTCACTCTCTCACCCTTTCACTCTTTCACTCTTTCACTCTCTCACTCTCTAACTCTCTCCCTCTCTCTTTCTTTCTCTCTCTTGCTTTCGCGCTCGCTTGCTGCCTTGCTCTCTTGCGCTTTCGCGCTCTTGCTCTCTCAATCTCTCACTTTCTCGCTATTTCACTCTCTCACTCTCTTACTTACTCTCTCTCGCACTCTCTCACTCTCTTACTCCCTCACGCTCTCACTGTCCCACTCTCTCACTCTTACTCTCTCTCTCTCTCTCTAACTTTCTCACTGTATAACTTTCTCAATCTCTTACTCTTTCACTCTCTCACTACCTCACTCGCTCACTCTTTCACTCACTCACGCTCTCGCTCTCTTACTCTCTCACTTTCCTACTTTCTAACTCTCTCACTTTCTCACTCTTTTACATTTTAACTCTCTCACTCTCTTACTTTTTCTCTCTCTCACTTTTTCGCTGTCTCGCTCTCTCGCTCTCTCGCTCTTTCGCTCTTTCGCTCTCTTGCTCTCTCGCTCTCTCGCTTTATTGATCTCTCGCCTCTCGCTCTCTCGCTCTTTCGCTTTCTCGCGCTCTCGCTCTCTTGATCTCTTACTCTCACACTCTCTTACTCTCCGACTCTCTCGCTCTCTCCCTCTCTCGCTCTCTCACTCTCTTACTCTCTTACTCTCTCACTCCCTTACTCTCTTACTCTCTCACTCCCTTACTTTCTCATTTTCTTACTCTCTCACGCTCTCACTCTCCCACTTTCTCCCTCTCTCACTCTCTCACTCTCTCAATCTCTTACTTCCTGTCTCTCACTCTCGATCCCTCACTCTCTCACTCAGTCACTCTCTAGATCTCTCACTCTCTAATTCCATCTCTCTCTCACTATCTCACTCTTTCACTCTCTCACCCTTTCACTCTTTCACTTTTTCACTCTCTCACTCTCTAACTCTCTCCCTCTCTCTTTCTCTCACTCTCTGACTCTCTCATTCCCTCAATCTCTCACTCTCTCACTCTCTCACTCTCTCATTCTCTCACTCTCTCACTCTCTCACTCTCTCACTCTCTCACTCTCTCACTCTCTCACTCTCTCACTCTCTCACTCTCTCACTCTCTCACTCTCTCACTCTCTCACTCTCTCACTCTCTCACTCTCTCACTCTCTCACTCTCTCACTCTCTCACTCTCTCACTCTCTCACTCTCTCACTCTCTCACTCTCTTACTCTGTCGATCTCTCACTCTTTTACTCTCTTATTCTTTCACTCCCTTACTCTCTTACTCTCTCACTCTCTCACTCTCTCACTCTCTCACCCTCTTACTCTCTCACTCTCTCACTCTCTCACGCTCACTCTCTCTCTCTCTCTTAGTTTCTTACTTTCTAACTCTCTTACTCCTTCACTCTCTCACTTCCTCACTCTCTCACTCTTTCACTCACTCACTCTCTCGCTCTCTCACTCTCTCTCTTTCCTACTCTCTAACTCTCTACCTTTCTCACTCTTTCACATTTTAACTCTCTCACTCTCTCACTTTTTTACTCTCTCACTCTTTCGCTGTCTCGCTCTCTCGCTCTCTCACTCTCCCGCTCTCTCGCGCTCTCGCTCTCTTGACCTCTCACTCTCACACTCTCTTACTCTCTCACTCTCTCACTTTCTCGCTCTCTCCTTCTCTTGCTCTCTCACTCTTTTACTCTCTCACTCTCTCACTCTAACACTCTCTCACTCTCTTACTCTCTTACTTTCTTACTCTCTCACTCCCTTATTCTCTTACTCTCTCACTCTCTCACTTTCTCACTCTCTCGCTCTCTCACTCTTTCATTCTCTTACTCTCTCACTCTCTCACTCTCCCACTTTCTCACTCTATCACTCTGTTACTCTCTCAATCTCTCATTTTCTCTCTCTTACTCTCACTCCCTCACTCCCTAACTCTCTTACTGACTCACTCTTTCGATCTCTTACTGTCTCATTCCTTCACTCTCTCACTGTCTCACTTTCTCACTCTCTCAGTCTCTCGCTCTCTCATTATCTCGCTCTCTTGCTGTCTCGCTGTCTCGCTCTCTCGCTCTCTCGCTCTCCCGCTCTTTCGCTCTCTCGCTCTCTCGCTCGCCCGCTCTCTCACTCTCTTGCTCTCTCGCTCTCGCACTCACCCACTTTTTTACTCCTTCACTCCCTCGGTTTCTCTCTCTCTCACTCTCCCACGCTTTCACTCTCTCACTCTCTCACTCTCTCGATCTCTCACTCTCTCACTTTCTCAATCGCTCGCTCTCTCACTCTCTCGCTCCATCGCTGTCTCGCTCTATCGCTCTCTCGTTCTCATTCTCTCACTTTCACGCCCTCACTCCCTCACTAACTGACTCACTCACTTTCTCACTCTCTCACTTTATCACTAGTTCACTAGTTCACTCTCTTACTCTCTTACTCTCTCACTCTCTCACTCTCTCACTCTCTCACTCTCTCACTCTCTCACTCTCTCACTCTCTCACTCTCTCACGCTCTCACTCTCTCACTCTCTCACTCTCTCACTCTCTCACTCTCTCACTCTCTCACTCTCTCACTCTCTCACTCTCTCACTCTCTCACTCTCTCACTCTCTCACTCTCTCACTCTCTCACTCTCTCACTCTCTCACTCTCTCACTCTCTCACTCTCTCACTCTCTCACTCTCTCACTCTCTCACTCTCTCACTCTCTCACTCTCTCACTCTCTCACTCTCTCACTCTCTCACTCTCTCACTCTCTCACTCTCTCACTCTCTCACTCTCTCACTCTCTCACTCTCTCACTCTCTCACTCTCTCACTCTCTCACTCTCTCACTCTCTCACTCTCTCACTCTCTCACTCTCTCACTCTCTCACTCTCTCACTCTCTCACTCTCTCACTCTCTCACTCTCTCACGCTCTCACTCTTTCACTCTCTCACTCTCTCACTTTCTTACTCTGTCGATCTCTCACTCTTTTACTCTCTTACTCTTTTACTCCCTTACTCTCTTACTCTCTTACTCTCTTACTCTCTCACTCTCTCACTCTCTCACCCTCTCACTCTCTCGCTCTCTCACCCTTTCATTCTCTTACTCTCTCACTCTCTCACTCTCCCACTTTCTCACTCTATCACTCTGTTACTCTCTTAATCTCTCAGTTTCTCTCTCTTACTCTCACTCCCTCACTCCCTAACTCTCTTACTGACTCACTCTCTCGATCTCTTACTCTCTCATTCCTTCACTCTCTCACTTTCTCACTTTTTCACTCTCTCAGTCTCTCGCTCTCTCACTATCTCGCTCTCTCGCTGTCTCGCTGTCTCGCTCTCTCGCTCTCTCGCTCTCCCGCTCTTTCGCTCTCTCGCTCTCTTGCTCTCTCGCTCTCCCGCTCTCTCGCTCTCTTGCTCTCTCGCTCTCGCACTCACCTACTTTTTTACTCCTTCACTCCCTCGGTTTCTCTCTCTCTCACTCTCCTACGCTTTCACTCTCTCACTCTCTCACTCTCTCGATCTCTTACTCTCTCACTTTCTCAGTCGCTCGCTCTCTCACTCTCGCGCTCTCTCGCTGTCTCGCTGTCTCGCTCTCTCGCTCTCTCGCTCTCTCGTTCTCATTCTCTCACTTTCACGCCCTCACTTCCTCACTAACTGACTCACTCACTTTCGGACTCTTTCACTTTCTCACTAGTTCACTAGTTCACTCTCTTACTCTCTCACTCTCTCACTCTCTCACTCTCTCACTCTCTCACTCTCTCGGTCTCTCACTTTCTCACTCTCTCACTCTCTCACTCTCTCACTCTCTCACTCTCTCACTCTCTCACTCTCTCACTCTCTCACTCTCTCACTCTCTCACTCTCTCACTCTCTCACTCTCTCACTCTCTCACTCTCTCACTCTCTCACTCTCTCACTCTCTTAATCTCTCACTCTCTCACCCTCTCACTCTTTCACTCTCTCACTCTCTCACTCTCTCACTCTCTCACTCTCTCACTCTCTCACTCTCTCACTCTCTTACTCTCTCACTCTCTCACTCTCTCACTCTCTCACACTCTCACTCTCTCACTCTCTCACTCTCTCACTCTCTCACTCTCTCACTCTCTCACTCTCTCACTTTCTCACTCTCTCACTCTCTCACTCTCTCACTCTCTTACTCTCTCACTATCTCACTCTCTTACTCTCTCACTCTCTCACTCTCTCACTCTCTCACTCTCTCACCCTCTTACTCTCTCACTCTCTCACTCTCTCACTCCCTCAATCTCTCACTCTCTCACTCCCTCACTCTCTCACTCTCTTACTCTGTCGATCTCTCACTCTTTTACTCTCTTACCCTTTCACTCCCTTACTCTCTTACTTACTCACTCTCTCATTCTCTCACCCTCTCACTCTCTCACTCTCCCACTCTCTCACTCTCTCACTCTCTCACTCTCCCACTCTCTTAATCCTTAAATCTTTCACTCTCTCACTCTCTCAATCTTACACTCTCTCACTCTCTCACTCCTTCACTCTCTCACTCTCTCACTCACTTACTCTCTCACTCTCTTACTTTCCCACTCTTCCACTCTTTCACTCTACCGCTCTCTCAGTGTCTCACTTTCTCACTCTCTCACTCTCTAACTTTTTCATTCTCTCACTCCCTCACTCTCTCTCTTGCTCTCAGCTTCTCACTCTCTCACTCTTTTACTCTCTCACTCCCTCACTCTCTCACTCTTTCACTCACTCACGCTCTCGCTCTCTTACTCTCTCACTTCCCTACTTTCTAACTCTCTCACTTTCTTACTCTTTTACATTTTAACTCTCTCAGTCTCTCACTTTTTCTCTCTCTCACTTTTTCGCTGTCTCGCTCTCCCGCTTTCTCGCTCTTTCGCTCTCTCGCTTTATCGATCTTTCGCCTCTCGCTCTCTCGCTCTTTCGCTCTCTCGCGCTCTCGCTCTCTTGATCTCTTACTCTTACACTCTCTTACTCTCTAACTCTCTCACTCTCTCGCTCTCTCCCTCTCTCGCTCTCTCACTCTCTTAGTCTCTTACTCTCTTACTTCCTTACTCTCTTACTCTCTCACTCCCTTACTTTCTCATTCTCTTACTCTCTCACGCTCTCAGTCTCCCACTTTCTCCCTCTCTCACTCTCTCACTCTCTCAATCTCTCACTTCCTGTCTCTCACTCTCACTCCCTCACGCTCTCACTCACTCACTTTCTCGATCTCTCACTCTCTTATTCCATCACTCTCTCACTATCTTACTCTTTCACTCTCTCACCCTTTCACTTTTTCACTCTCTCACTCTCTCACTCTCTCACTCCCGCTTTCTCTTACTCTGTCACTCTTTAACTCTCTCACTCTTTCACTCTCTCACTCTCTCACTCCCTCACTCTCTGACTCTCTCACTCACTCACTCTCTCTCTTTCTCACTCCTTCTCTCTTTCACTCTCTAACTCTCTCCCTCTCTTTTTCTCTCACTCTCTGACTCTCTCACTCCCTCAATCTCTCACTCTCTCACTCTCTCACTCTTTTACTCTCTCACTCTCTTACTCTGTCGATCTCTCACTCTTTTACTCTCTTACTCTTTCACTCCCTTACTCTCTTACTCTCTCACTCTCTTACTCTCTCAACCTCTCACTCTCTCACTCTCTCACTCTCTCACTCTCTCACTCTCTCACTCTCTCACTCTCTCACTCTCTCACTCTTTCACTCTCTCACTCTCTCACTCTCTCACTCTCTCACTCTCTCACTCTCTCACTCTCTCACTCTCTCACTCTCTCACTCTCTCACTCTCTCACTCTCTCACTCTCTCACTCTCTCACTCTCTCACTCTCTCACTCTCTCACTCTCTCACTCTCTCACTCTCTCACTCTCTCACTCTCTCACTCTCTCACTCTCTCACTCTCTCACTCTCTCACTCTCTCACTCTCTCACTCTCTCACTCCCTCACTCTCTCACTCTCTCACTCTCTCAATCTTGAAATCTTTCACTCTGTCAATCTCTCAGTCTTACACTCTCTCACTCTCTCACTCCCTCACTGATTCACTCTCTCACTCTCACACTTCCCCACTCTTTCACTCTTCCACTATTCCACTCTCTTAGTATCTAACTTTCTTACTCTCTCACTCTCTAACTCACTAACTCTTTGATTTTCTCACTCTCTTGCTTTCTCGCTCGCTCGCTGCTTTGCTCTCTTGCGCTTTCTCGCTCGCTCGCTGCTTTGCTCTCTTGCGCTTTCTCGCTCGCTCGCTGCTTTGCTCTCTTGCGCTTTCGCGCTCTTGCTCTCTCAATCTCTCACTTTCTCGCTATTTCACTTTCTCACTCTCTTACTTACTCTCTCTCGCACTCTCTCACTCTCTTACTCCCTCACGCTCTCACTGGCCCACTCTCTCACTCTTACTCTCTCTCTCTCTCTCTCACTTTCTCACTGTATAACTTTCTCAATCTCTTACTCTTTCACTCTCTCACTACCTCACTCGCTCACTCTTCCACTCACTCACGCTCTCGCTCTCTTACTCTCTCACTTTCCTACTTTCTAACTCTCTCACTTTCTTACTCTTTTACATTTTAACTCTCTCACTCTCTCACTTTTTCTCTCTCTCACTTTTTCGCTGTCTCGCTCTCTCGCTCTCTCGCTCTTTAGCTCTCTCGCTCTCTTGCTCTTTCGCTCTCTCGCTTTATTGATCTCTCGCCTCTCGCTCTCTCGCTCTTTCGCTCTCTCGCGCTCTCGCTCTCTTGATCTCTTACTCTCACACTCTCTTACTCTCTCACTCTCTCGCTCTCTCCCTCTCTCGCTCTCTCACTCTCTTACTCTCTTACTCTCTCACTCCCTTACTCTCTTACTCTCTCACTCCCTTACTTTCTCATTTTCTTACTCTCTCACGCTCTCACTCTCCCACTTTCTCCCTCTCTCACTCTCTCAATCTCTATATCTCTCACTCTCGATTCCTCACTCTCTCACTCAGTCACTCTCTAGATCTCTCACTCTCTAATTCCATCTCTCTCTCACTATCTCACTCTTTCACTCTCTCACCCTTTCACTCTTTCACTCTCTCACTCTCTCACTCTCTCACTCTCTCACTCTCTCACTCTCTCACTCTTTCACTCTCTCACTCTCTCACTCTCTCACTCTCTCACTCTCTCACTCTCTCACTCTCTCACTCTCTCACTCTCTCACTCTCTCACTCTCTCACTCTCTCACTCTCTCACTCTCTCACTCTCTCACTCTCTCACTCTCTCACTCTCTCACTCTCTCACTCTCTCACTCTCTCACTCTCTCACTCTCTCACTCTCTCACTCTCTCACTCTCTCACTCTCTCACTCTCTCACTCTCTCACTCTCTCACTCTCTCACTCTCTCACTCTCTCACTCTCTCACTCTCTCACTCTCTCACTCTCTCACTCTCTCACTCTCTCACTCTCTCACTCTCTCACTCTCTCACTCTCTCACTCTCTCACTCTCTCACTCTCTCACTCTCTCACTCTCTCACTCTCTCACTCTCTCACTCTCTCACTCTCTCACTCCTCCACTCTCTCAATCTTGAAATCTTTCACTCTGTCAATCTCCCAGTCTTACACTCTCTCACTCTCTCACTCCCTCACTCCTTCACTCTCTCACTCTCTCACTTCCCCACTCTTTCACTCGTCCACTATTCCACTCTCTCAGTATCTAACTTTCTTACTCTCTCACTCTCTAACTCACTAACTCTTTGATTTTCTCACTCTCTTGCTTTCTCGCTCGCTCGCTGCCTTGCTCTCTTGCGCTTTCGCGCTCTTGCTCTCTCAATCTCTCACTTTCTCGCTATTTCACTCTCTCACTCTCTTACTTACTCTCTCCCGCACTCTCTTACTCTCTTACTCCCTCACGCTCTCACTGTCCCACTCTCTCACTCTTACTCTCTCTCTCTCTCTGTCACTTTCTTACTGTATAACTTTCTCAATCTCTTACTCTTTCACTCTCTCACTACCTCACTCGCTCACTCTTACACTCACTCACGCTCTCGCTCTCTTACTCTCTCACTTTCCCACTTTCTAACTCTCTCACTTTCTCACTCTTTTACATTTTAACTCTCTCACTCTCTCACTCTCTCACTCTCTCACTCTCTCACTCTCTCACTCTCTCACTCTCTCACTCTCTCACTCTCTCACTCTCTTACTCTCTCACTCTCTCACTCTCTCACTCTCTCAATCTCCCTCTCTCACTCTCTCACTCTCTCACTCTCTCACTCTCTCACTCTCTCACTCTCGCACTCTCTCACTCTCTCACTCTCTCACTCTCTTACTCTCTCACTCTCTCACTCTCTCACTCTCTCACTCTCTCACTCTCTCACTCTCTCACTCTCTTACTCTCTCACTCTCTCACTCTCTCACTCTCTCACTCTCTCACTCTCTCACTCTCTCACTCTCTTACTCTCTCACTCTCTCACTCTCTCACTCTCTCACTCTCTCACTCTCTCACTCTCTCACTCTCTCACTCTCTCACTCTCTCACTCTCTCACTCTCTCACTCTCTCACTCTCTCACTCTCTCACTCTCTCACTCTCTCACTCTCTCACTCTCTCACTCTCTCACTCTCTCACTCTCTCACTCTCTCACTCTCTCACTCTCTCACTCTCTCACTCTCTCACTCTCTCACTCTCTCACTCTCTCACTCTCTCACTCTCTCACTCTCTCACTCTCTCACTCTCTCACTCTCTCACTCTCTCACTCCCTCACTCTCTGACTCTCTCACTCACTCACTCTCTCTCTTTTTCACTCCTTCTCTCTTCCACTCTCTCACTCTCTAACTCTCTCCCTCTCTTTTTCTCTCACTCTCTGACTCTCTCACTCCCTCAATCTCTCACTCTCTCACTCTCTCACTCTTTCACTCTCTTACTCTCTTACTCTGTCGATCTCTCACTCTTTTACTCTCTTACTCTTTCACTCCCTTACACTCTTACTCTTTCACTCTCTTACTCTCTCACCCTCTCACTCTCTCACTCTCTCACTCTCTCACTCTCTCACTCTCTCACTCTCTCACTCTCTCACTCTTTCACTCTCTCACTCTCTCACTCTCTCACTCTCTCACTCTCTCACTCTCTCACTCTCTCACTCTCTCACTCTCTCACTCTCTCACTCTCTCACTCTCTCACTCTCTCACTTTCTCACTCTCTCACTCTCTTACTCCTTCACTCTCTCACTCTCTCACTTCCCCACTCTTTCACTCTTCCAATATTTCACTCTCTCAGTATCTAACTTTCGTACTCTCTCACTCTCTAACTCACTAACTCTTTGATTTTCTCACTCTCTTGCTTTCTCGCTCGCTCGCTGCCTTGCTCTCTTGCGCTTTCGCGCTCTTGCTCTCTCAATCTCTCACTTTCTCGCTATTTCACTCTCTCACTCTCTTACTTACTCTCTCTCGCACTCTCTCACTCTCTTATTCCCTTACGCTCTCACTGTCCCACTCTCTCACTCTTACTCTCTCTCTCTCTCTCTCACTTTTTCACTGTATAACTTTCTTAATCTCTTACTCTTTCACTCTCTCACTACCTCACTCGCTCACTCTTTCACTCACTCACGCTCTCGCTCTCTTACTCTCTCACTTTCCTAGTTTCGAACTCTCTCACTTTCTCACTCTTTTACATTTTAACTCTCTCACTTTCTGACTTTTTCTCTCTCTCACTTTTTCGCTGTCTCGCTCTCTCGCTCTCTCGCTCTTTCGCTCTCTCGCTCTCTTGCTCTCTCGCTCTCTCGCTTTATTGATCTCTCGCCTCTCGCTCTCTCGCTCTTTCGCTCTCTCGCGCTCTCGCTCTCTTGATCTCTTACTCTCACACTCTCTTACTCTCTCACTCTCTCGCTCTCTCCCTCTCTCGCTCTCTCACTCTCTTACTCTCTTACTCTCTCACTCCCTTACTCTCTTACTCTCTCACTCCCTTACTTTCTCATTTTCTTACTCTCTCACGCTCTCACTCTCCCACTTTCTCCCTCTTTCACTCTCTCACTCTCTCAATCTCTCACTTCCTGTCTCTCACTCTCGATCCCTTGATCTCTCACTCAGTCACTCTCTAGATCTCTCACTCTCTAATTCCATCTCTCTCTCACCATCTCACTCTTTCACTCTCTCACCCTTTCACTCTTTCACTCTTTCACTCTCTCACTCCCGCTTTCTCTTACTCTGTCACTCTTTAACTCTCTCACTCTTTCACGCTCTCACTCTCACTCCCTCACTCTCTCACTCTCTCACTCACTCACTTTCTCTCTTTCTCACTCCTTCTCTCTTTCACTCTCTCACTCTCTAACTCTCTCCCTCTCTCTTTCTCTCACTCTCTGACTCTCTCATTCCCTCAATCTCTCACTGTCTCACTCTCTCACTCTCTCACTCTCTCACTCTCTCACTCTCTCACTCTCTCACTCTCTCACTCTCTCACTCTCCCACTCTCTCACTCTCTCACTCTCTCACTCTCTCACTCTCTTACTCTGTCGATCTCTTACTCTTTTACTCTCTTACTCTTTCACTCCCTTACTCTCTTACTCTCTCACTCTCTCACTCTCTCACTCTCTCACCCTCTAACTCTCTTACTCTCTCACTCTCTCACGCTCACTCTCTCTCTCTCTCTCTTAGTTTCTCACTTTCTAACTCTCTTACTCCTTTACTCTCTCACTTCCTCACTCTCTCACTCTTTCACTCACTCACTCTCTCGCTCTCTCACTCTCTCTCTTTCCTACTCTCTAACTCTCTACGTTTCTCACTCTTTCACATTTTAACTCTCTCACTCTCTCACTTTTTTACTCTCTCACTCATTCGCTGTCTCGCTCTCTCGCTCTCTCACTCTCCCGCTCTCTCGCGCTCTCGCTTTCTTGATCTCTCACTCTCACACTCTCTTACTCTCTCACTCTCTCACTCTCTCGCTGTCTCCTTCTCTTGCTCTCTCACTCTTTTACTCTCTCACTCTCTCACTCTCTCACTCTCTCACTCCCTCACTCTCTTACTCTCTTACTTTCTTACTCTCTCACTCCCTTATTCTCTTACTCTCTCACTCTCTCACTTTCTCACTCTCTCGCTCTCTCACTCTTTCATTCTCTTACTTTCTCACTCTCTCACTCTCCCACTTTCTCACTCTATCACTCTGTTACTCTCTTAATCTCTCACTTTCTCTCTCTTACTCTCACTCCCTCACTCCCTAACTCTCTTACTGACTCACTCTCTCGATCTCTTATTGTCTCATTCCTTCACTCTCTCACTTTCTCACTTTCTCACTCTCTCAGTCTCTCGCTCTCTCACTATCTCGCTCTCTCGCTGTCTCGCTGTCTCGCTCTCTCGCTCTCTCGCTCTCCCGCTCTTTCGCTCTCTCGCTCTCTCGCTCTCCCGCTCTCTCGCTCTCTTGCTCTCTCGCTCTCGCACTCACCCACTTTTTTACTCCTTCACTCCCTCGGTTTCTCTCTCTCACTCTTCCACGCTTTCACTCTCTCACTCTCTCACTCTCTCGATCTCTCACTCTCTCACTTTCTTAATCGCTCGCTCTCTCACGAGAGATCGCTCCCTCGCTGTCTCACTCTCTAACTCTCTCACTCTCTCACTATCTCACTCTCTTAATCTCTCACTCTCTCACTCTCTCATTCTCTCACTCTCTCACTCTCTCACTCTCTCACTCTCTCACTCTCTCACTCTCACTCTCTCACTCTCTCAATCTCTCACTCCCTCACTCTCTCACTCTCTCACTCTCTCACTCTCTCACTCTCTCACTCTCTCACTCTCTCACTCTCTCACTCTCTCACTCTCTCACTCTCTCACTCTCTCACTCTCTCACTCTCTCACTCTCTCACTCTCTCACTCTCTCACTCTCTCACTCTCTCACTCTCTCACTCTCTCACTCTCTCACTCTCTCACTCTCTCACTCTCTCACTCTCTCACTCTCTCACTCTCTCACGCTCTCACTCTTTCACTCTCTCACTCTCTCACTTTCTTACTCTGTCGATCTCTCACTCTTTTACTCTCTTACTCTTTTACTCCCTTACTCTCTTACTCTCTTACTCTCTTACTCTCTCACTCTCTCACTCTCTCACCCTCTCACTCTCTCGCTCTCTCACCCTTTCATTCTCTTACTCTCTCACTCTCTCACTCTCCCACTTTCTCACTCTATCACTCTGTTACTCTCTTAATCTCTCAGTTTCTCTCTCTTACTCTCACTCCCTCACTCCCTAACTCTCTTACTGACTCACTCTCTCGATCTCTTACTCTCTCATTCCTTCACTCTCTCACTTTCTCACTTTTTCACTCTCTCAGTCTCTCGCTCTCTCACTATCTCGCTCTCTCGCTGTCTCGCTGTCTCGCTCTCTCGCTCTCTCGCTCTCCCGCTCTTTCGCTCTCTCGCTCTCTTGCTCTCTCGCTCTCCCGCTCTCTCGCTCTCTTGCTCTCTCGCTCTCGCACTCACCTACTTTTTTACTCCTTCACTCCCTCGGTTTCTCTCTCTCTCACTCTCCTACGCTTTCACTCTCTCACTCTCTCACTCTCTCGATCTCTTACTCTCTCACTTTCTCAGTCGCTCGCTCTCTCACTCTCTCGCTCTCTCGCTGTCTCGCTGTCTCGCTCTCTCGCTCTCTCGCTCTCTCGTTCTCATTCTCTCACTTTCACGCCCTCACTTCCTCACTAACTGACTCACTCACTTTCGGACTCTCTCACTTTCTCACTAGTTCACTAGTTCACTCTCTTACTCTCTCACTCTCTCACTCTCTCACTCTCTCACTCTCTCACTCTCTCGGTATCTCACTTTCTCACTCTCTCACTCTCTCACTCTCTCACTCTCTCACTCTCTCACTCTCTCACTCTCTCACTCTCTCACTCTCTCACTCTCTCACTCTCTCACTCTCTCACTCTCTCACTCTCTTAATCTCTCACTCTCTCACCCTCTCACTCTTTCACTCTCTCACTCTCTCACTCTCTCACTCTCTCACTCTCTCACTCTCTCACTCTCTCACTCTCTCACTCTCTTACTCTCTCACTCTCTCACTCTCTCACTCTCTCACACTCTCACTCTCTCACTCTCTCACTCTCTCACTCTCTCACTCTCTCACTCTCTCACTCTCTCACTTTCTCACTCTCTCACTCTCTCACTCTCTCACTCTCTTACTCTCTCACTATCTCACTCTCTTACTCTCTCACTCTCTCACTCTCTCACTCTCTCACTCTCTCACCCTCTTACTCTCTCACTCTCTCACTCTCTCACTCCCTCAATCTCTCACTCTCTCACTCCCTCACTCTCTCACTCTCTTACTCTGTCGATCTCTCACTCTTTTACTCTCTTACTCTTTCACTCCCTTACTCTCTTACTTACTCACTCTCTCATTCTCTCACCCTCTCACTCTCTCACTCTCCCACTCTCTCACTCTCTCACTCTCTCACTCTCCCACTCTCTTAATCCTTAAATCTTTCACTCTCTCACTCTCTCAATCTTACACTCTCTCACTCTCTCACTCCTTCACTCTCTCACTCTCTCACTCACTTACTCTCTCACTCTCTTACTTTCCCACTCTTCCACTCTTTCACTCTACCGCTCTCTCAGTGTCTCACTTTCTCACTCTCTCACTCTCTAACTTTTTCATTCTCTCACTCCCTCACTCTCTCTCTTGCTCTCAGCTTCTCACTCTCTCACTTTCTCACTCTCTCACTCTTTTACTCTCTCACTCCCTCACTCTCTCACTCTTTCACTCACTCACGCTCTCGCTCTCTTACTCTTTCACTTCCCTACTTTCTAACTCTCTCACTTTCTTACTCTTTTACATTTTAACTCTCTCAGTCTCTCACTTTTTCTCTCTCTCACTTTTTCGCTGTCTCGCTCTCCCGCTTTCTCGCTCTTTCGCTCTCTCGCTTTATCGATCTTTCGCCTCTCGCTCTCTTGATCTCTTACTCTTACACTCTCTTACTCTCTAACTCTCTCACTCTCTCGCTCTCTCCCTCTCTCGCTCTCTCACTCTCTTAGTCTCTTACTCTCTTACTTCCTTACTCTCTTACTCTCTCACTCCCTTACTTTCTCATTCTCTTACTCTCTCACGCTCTCACTCTCCCACTTTCTCCCTCTCTCACTCTCTCACTCTCTCAATCTCTCACTTCCTGTCTCTCACTCTCACTCCCTCACGCTCTCACTCACTCACTTTCTCGATCTCTCACTCTCTTATTCCATCACTCTCTCACTATCTTACTCTTTCACTCTCTCACCCTTTCACTTTTTCACTCTCTCACTCTCTCACTCTCTCACTCCCGCTTTCTCTTACTCTGTCACTCTTTAACTCTCTCACTCTTTCACTCTCTCACTCTCTCACTCCCTCACTCTCTGACTCTCTCACTCACTCACTCTCTCTCTTTCTCACTCCTTCTCTCTTTCACTCTCTCACTCTCTAACTCTCTCCCTCTCTTTTTCTCTCACTCTCTGACTCTCTCACTCCCTCAATCTCTCACTCTCTCACTCTCTCACTCTTTCACTCTCTCACTCTCTTACTCTGTCGATCTCTCACTCTTTTACTCTCTTACTCTTTCACTCCCTTACTCTCTTACTCTCTCACTCTCTTACTCTCTCAACCTCTCACTCTCTCACTCTCTCACTCTCTCACTCTCTCACTCTCTCACTCTCTCACTCTCTCACTCTCTGACTCTCTCACTCTCTCACTCTCTCACTCTCCCACTCTCTCACTCTCTCACTCTCTCACTCTCTCACTCTCTTACTCTGTCGATCTCTTACTCTTTTACTCTCTTACTCTTTCACTCCCTTACTCTCTTACTCTCTCACTCTCTCACTCTCTCACTCTCTCACCCTCTAACTCTCTTACTCTCTCACTCTCTCACGCTCACTCTCTCTCTCTCTCTCTTAGTTTCTCACTTTCTAACTCTCTTACTCCTTTACTCTCTCACTTCCTCACTCTCTCACTCTTTCACTCACTCACTCTCTCGCTCTCTCACTCTCTCTCTTTCCTACTCTCTAACTCTCTACCTTTCTCACTCTTTCACATTTTAACTCTCTCACTCTCTCACTTTTTTACTCTCTCACTCATTCGCTGTCTCGCTCTCTCGCTCTCTCACTCTCCCGCTCTCTCGCGCTCTCGCTTTCTTGATCTCTCACTCTCACACTCTCTTACTCTCTCACTCTCTCACTCTCTCGCTGTCTCCTTCTCTTGCTCTCTCACTCTTTTACTCTCTCACTCTCTCACTCTCTCACTCCCTCACTCTCTTACTCTCTTACTTTCTTACTCTCTCACTCCCTTATTCTCTTACTCTCTCACTCTCTCACTTTCTCACTCTCTCGCTCTCTCACTCTTTCATTCTCTTACTTTCTCACTCTCTCACTCTCCCACTTTCTCACTCTATCACTCTGTTACTCTCTTAATCTCTCACTTTCTCTCTCTTACTCTCACTCCCTCACTCCCTAACTCTCTTACTGACTCACTCTCTCGATCTCTTATTGTCTCATTCCTTCACTCTCTCACTTTCTCACTTTCTCACTCTCTCAGTCTCTCGCTCTCTCACTATCTCGCTCTCTCGCTGTCTCGCTGTCTCGCTCTCTCGCTCTCTCGCTCTCCCGCTCTTTCGCTCTCTCGCTCTCTCGCTCTCCCGCTCTCTCGCTCTCTTGCTCTCTCGCTCTCGCACTCACCCACTTTTTTACTCCTTCACTCCCTCGGTTTCTCTCTCTCACTCTTCCACGCTTTCACTCTCTCACTCTCTCACTCTCTCGATCTCTCACTCTCTCACTTTCTTAATCGCTCGCTCTCTCACGAGAGATCGCTCCCTCGCTGTCTCACTCTCTAACTCTCTCACTTTCTCACTATCTCACTCTCTTAATCTCTCACTCTCTCACTCTCTCATTCTCTCACTCTCTCACTCTCTCACTCTCTCACTCTCTCACTCTCTCACTCTCACTCTCTCACTCTCTCAATCTCTCACTCCCTCACTCTCTCACTCTCTCACTCTCTCACTCTCTCACTCTCTCACTCTCTCACTCTCTCACTCTCTCACTCTCTCACTCTCTCACTCTCTCACTCTCTCACTCTCTCACTCTCTCACTCTCTCACTCTCTCACTCTCTCACTCTCTCACTCTCTCACTCTCTCACTCTCTCACTCTCTCACTCTCTCACTCTCTCACTCTCTCACTCTCTCACTCTCTCACTCTCTCACTCTCTCACTCTCTCACTCTCTCACTCTCTCACTCTCTCACTCTCTCACTCTCTCACTCTCTCACTCTCTCACTCTCTCACTCTCTCACGCTCTCACTCTTTCACTCTCTCACTCTCTCACTTTCTTACTCTGTCGATCTCTCACTCTTTTACTCTCTTACTCTTTTACTCCCTTACTCTCTTACTCTCTTACTCTCTTACTCTCTCACTCTCTCACTCTCTCACCCTCTCACTCTCTCGCTCTCTCACCCTTTCATTCTCTTACTCTCTCACTCTCTCACTCTCCCACTTTCTCACTCTATCACTCTGTTACTCTCTTAATCTCTCAGTTTCTCTCTCTTACTCTCACTCCCTCACTCCCTAACTCTCTTACTGACTCACTCTCTCGATCTCTTACTCTCTCATTCCTTCACTCTCTCACTTTCTCACTTTTTCACTCTCTCAGTCTCTCGCTCTCTCACTATCTCGCTCTCTCGCTGTCTCGCTGTCTCGCTCTCTCGCTCTCTCGCTCTCCCGCTCTTTCGCTCTCTCGCTCTCTTGCTCTCTCGCTCTCCCGCTCTCTCGCTCTCTTGCTCTCTCGCTCTCGCACTCACCTACTTTTTTACTCCTTCACTCCCTCGGTTTCTCTCTCTCTCACTCTCCTACGCTTTCACTCTCTCACTCTCTCACTCTCTCGATCTCTTACTCTCTCACTTTCTCAGTCGCTCGCTCTCTCACTCTCTCGCTCTCTCGCTGTCTCGCTGTCTCGCTCTCTCGCTCTCTCGCTCTCTCGTTCTCATTCTCTCACTTTCACGCCCTCACTTCCTCACTAACTGACTCACTCACTTTCGGACTCTCTCACTTTCTCACTAGTTCACTAGTTCACTCTCTTACTCTCTCACTCTCTCACTCTCTCACTCTCTCACTCTCTCACTCTCTCACTCTCTCGGTCTCTCACTTTCTCACTCTCTCACTCTCTCACTCTCTCACTCTCTCACTCTCTCACTCTCTCACTCTCTCACTCTCTCACTCTCTCACTCTCTCACTCTCTCACTCTCTCTTTCTCTCACTCTCTCACTCTCTCACTCTCTCACTCTCTTAATCTCTCACTCTCTCACCCTCTCACTCTTTCACTCTCTCACTCTCTCACTCTCTCACTCTCTCACTCTCTCACTCTCTCACTCTCTCACTCTCTCACTCTCTTACTCTCTCACTCTCTCACTCTCTCACTCTCTCACACTCTCACTCTCTCACTCTCTCACTCTCTCACTCTCTCACTCTCTCACTCTCTCACTCTCTCACTTTCTCACTCTCTCACTCTCTCACTCTCTTACTCTCTCACTATCTCACTCTCTTACTCTCTCACTCTCTCACTCTCTCACTCTCTCACTCTCTCACCCTCTTACTCTCTCACTCTCTCACTCTCTCACTCTCTCACTCCCTCAATCTCTCACTCTCTCACTCCCTCACTCTCTCACTCTCTTACTCTGTCGATCTCTCACTCTTTTACTCTCTTACTCTTTCACTCCCTTACTCTCTTACTTACTCACTCTCTCATTCTCTCACCCTCTCACTCTCTCACTCTCCCACTTTCTCACTCTCTCACTCTCTCACTCTCCCACTCTCTTAATCCTGAAATCTTTCACTCTCTCACTCTCTCAATCTTACACTCTCTCACTCTCTCACTCCTTCACTCTCTCACTCTCTCACTCACTTACTCTCTCACTCTCTTACTTTCCCACTCTTCCACTCTTTCACTCTACCGCTCTCTCAGTGTCTCACTTTCTCACTCTCTCACTCTCTAACTTTTTCATTCTCTCACTCCCTCACTCTCTCTCTTGCTCTCAGCTTCTCACTCTCTCACTTTCTCACTCTCTCACTCTTTTACTCTCTCACTCCCTCACTCTCTCACTCTTTCACTCACTCACGCTCTCGCTCTCTTACTCTTTCACTTCCCTACTTTCTAACTCTCTCACTTTCTTACTCTTTTACATTTTAACTCTCTCAGTCTCTCACTTTTTCTCTCTCTCACTTTTTCGCTGTCTCGCTCTCCCGCTTTCTCGCTCTTTCGCTCTCTCGCTTTATCGATCTTTCGCCTCTCGCTCTCTCGCTCTTTCGCTCTCTCGCGCTCTCGCTCTCTTGATCTCTTACTCTTACACTCTCTTACTCTCTAACTCTCTCACTCTCTCGCTCTCTCCCTCTCTCGCTCTCTCACTCTCTTAGTCTCTTACTCTCTTACTTCCTTACTCTCTTACTCTCTCACTCCCTTACTTTCTCATTCTCTTACTCTCTCACGCTCTCACTCTCCCACTTTCTCCCTCTCTCACTCTCTCACTCTCTCAATCTCTCACTTCCTGTCTCTCACTCTCACTCCCTCACGCTCTCACTCACTCACTTTCTCGATCTCTCACTCTCTTATTCCATCACTCTCTCACTATCTTACTCTTTCACTCTCTCACCCTTTCACTTTTTCACTCTCTCACTCTCTCACTCTCTCACTCCCGCTTTCTCTTACTCTGTCACTCTTTAACTCTCTCACTCTTTCACTCTCTCACTCTCTCACTCCCTCACTCTCTGACTCTCTCACTCACTCACTCTCTCTCTTTCTCACTCCTTCTCTCTTTCACTCTCTCACTCTCTAACTCTCTCCCTCTCTTTTTCTCTCACTCTCTGACTCTCTCACTCCCTCAATCTCTCACTCTCTCACTCTCTCACTCTTTCACTCTCTCACTCTCTTACTCTGTCGATCTCTCACTCTTTTACTCTCTTACTCTTTCACTCCCTTACTCTCTTACTCTCTCACTCTCTTAATCTCTCAACCTCTCACTCTCTCACTCTCTCACTCTCTCACTCTCTCACTCTCTCACTCTCTCACTCTCTCACTCTCTCACTCTTTCACTCTCTCACTCTCTCACTCTCTCACTCTCTCACTCTTTCACTCTCTCACTCTCTCACTCTCTCACTCTCTCACTCTCTCACTCTCTCACTCTCTCACTCTCTCACTCTCTCACTCTCTCACTCTCTCACTCTCTCACTCTCTCACTCTCTCACTCTCTCACTCTCTCACTCTCTCACTCTCTCACTCTCTCACTCTCTCACTCTCTCACTCTCTCACTCTCTCACTCTCTCACTCTCTCACTCTCTCACTCTCTCACTCTCTCACTCCCTCACTCTCTCACTCCTCCACTCTCTCAATCTTGAAATCTTTCACTCTGTCAATCTCTCAGTCTTACACTCTCTCACTCTCTCACTCCCTCACTGATTCACTCTCTCACTCTCACACTTCCCCACTCTTTCACTCTTCCACTATTCCACTCTCTTAGTATCTAACTTTCTTACTCTCTCACTCTCTAACTCACTAACTCTTTGATTTTCTCACTCTCTTGCTTTCTCGCTCGCTCGCTGCTTTGCTCTCTTGCGCTTTCTCGCTCGCTCGCTGCTTTGCTCTCTTGCGCTTTCTCGCTCGCTCGCTGCTTTGCTCTCTTGCGCTTTCGCGCTCTTGCTCTCTCAATCTCTCACTTTCTCGCTATTTCACTTTCTCACTCTCTTACTTACTCTCTCTCGCACTCTCTCACTCTCTTACTCCCTCACGCTCTCACTGGCCCACTCTCTCACTCTCTCACTCTCTCACTCTCTCACTCTCTCACTCTCTCACTCTCTCACTCTCTCACTCTCTCACTCTCTCACTCTCTCACTCTCTCACTCTCTCACTCTCTCACTCTCTCACTCTCTCACTCTCTCACTCTCTCACTCTCTCACTCTCTCACTCTCTCACTCTCTCACTCTCTCACTCTCTCACTCTCTCACTCTCTCACTCTCTCACTCTCTCACTCTCTCACTCTCTCACTCTCTCACTCTCTCACTCTCTCACTCTCTCACTCTCTCACTCTCTCACGCTCTCACTCTTTCACTCTCTCACTCTCTCACTTTCTTACTCTGTCGATCTCTCACTCTTTTACTCTCTTACTCTTTTACTCCCTTACTCTCTTACTCTCTTACTCTCTTACTCTCTCACTCTCTCACTCTCTCACCCTCTCACTCTCTCGCTCTCTCACCCTTTCATTCTCTTACTCTCTCACTCTCTCACTCTCCCACTTTCTCACTCTATCACTCTGTTACTCTCTTAATCTCTCAGTTTCTCTCTCTTACTCTCACTCCCTCACTCCCTAACTCTCTTACTGACTCACTCTCTCGATCTCTTACTCTCTCATTCCTTCACTCTCTCACTTTCTCACTTTTTCACTCTCTCAGTCTCTCGCTCTCTCACTATCTCGCTCTCTCGCTGTCTCGCTGTCTCGCTCTCTCGCTCTCTCGCTCTCCCGCTCTTTCGCTCTCTCGCTCTCTTGCTCTCTCGCTCTCCCGCTCTCTCGCTCTCTTGCTCTCTCGCTCTCGCACTCACCTACTTTTTTACTCCTTCACTCCCTCGGTTTCTCTCTCTCTCACTCTCCTACGCTTTCACTCTCTCACTCTCTCACTCTCTCGATCTCTTACTCTCTCACTTTCTCAGTCGCTCGCTCTCTCACTCTCTCGCTCTCTCGCTGTCTCGCTGTCTCGCTCTCTCGCTCTCTCGCTCTCTCGTTCTCATTCTCTCACTTTCACGCCCTCACTTCCTCACTAACTGACTCACTCACTTTCGGACTCTCTCACTTTCTCACTAGTTCACTAGTTCACTCTCTTACTCTCTCACTCTCTCACTCTCTCACTCTCTCACTCTCTCACTCTCTCGGTCTCTCACTTTCTCACTCTCTCACTCTCTCACTCTCTCACTCTCTCACTCTCTCACTCTCTCACTCTCTCACTCTCTCACTCTCTCACTCTCTCACTCTCTCACTCTCTCACTCTCTCACTCTCTCACTCTCTTAATCTCTCACTCTCTCACCCTCTCACTCTTTCACTCTCTCACTCTCTCACTCTCTCACTCTCTCACTCTCTCACTCTCTCACTCTCTCACTCTCTCACTCTCTTACTCTCTCACTCTCTCACTCTCTCACTCTCTCACACTCTCACTCTCTCACTCTCTCACTCTCTCACTCTCTCACTCTCTCACTCTCTCACTCTCTCACTCTCTCACTTTCTCACTCTCTCACTCTCTCACTCTCTCACTCTCTTACTCTCTCACTATCTCACTCTCTTACTCTCTCACTCTCTCACTCTCTCACTCTCTCACTCTCTCACCCTCTTACTCTCTCACTCTCTCACTCTCTCACTCCCTCAATCTCTCACTCTCTCACTCCCTCACTCTCTCACTCTCTTACTCTGTCGATCTCTCACTCTTTTACTCTCTTACTCTTTCACTCCCTTACTCTCTTACTTACTCACTCTCTCATTCTCTCACCCTCTCACTCTCTCACTCTCCCACTCTCTCACTCTCTCACTCTCTCACTCTCCCACTCTCTTAATCCTTAAATCTTTCACTCTCTCACTCTCTCAATCTTACACTCTCTCACTCTCTCACTCCTTCACTCTCTCACTCTCTCACTCACTTACTCTCTCACTCTCTTACTTTCCCACTCTTCCACTCTTTCACTCTACCGCTCTCTCAGTGTCTCACTTTCTCACTCTCTCACTCTCTAACTTTTTCATTCTCTCACTCCCTCACTCTCTCTCTTGCTCTCAGCTTCTCACTCTCTCACTTTCTCACTCTCTCACTCTTTTACTCTCTCACTCCCTCACTCTCTCACTCTTTCACTCACTCACGCTCTCGCTCTCTTACTCTTTCACTTCCCTACTTTCTAACTCTCTCACTTTCTTACTCTTTTACATTTTAACTCTCTCAGTCTCTCACTTTTTCTCTCTCTCACTTTTTCGCTGTCTCGCTCTCCCGCTTTCTCGCTCTTTCGCTCTCTCGCTTTATCGATCTTTCGCCTCTCGCTCTCTCGCTCTTTCGCTCTCTCGCGCTCTCGCTCTCTTGATCTCTTACTCTTACACTCTCTTACTCTCTAACTCTCTCACTCTCTCGCTCTCTCCCTCTCTCGCTCTCTCACTCTCTTAGTCTCTTACTCTCTTACTTCCTTACTCTCTTACTCTCTCACTCCCTTACTTTCTCATTCTCTTACTCTCTCACGCTCTCACTCTCCCACTTTCTCCCTCTCTCACTCTCTCACTCTCTCAATCTCTCACTTCCTGTCTCTCACTCTCACTCCCTCACGCTCTCACTCACTCACTTTCTCGATCTCTCACTCTCTTATTCCATCACTCTCTCACTATCTTACTCTTTCACTCTCTCACCCTTTCACTTTTTCACTCTCTCACTCTCTCACTCTCTCACTCCCGCTTTCTCTTACTCTGTCACTCTTTAACTCTCTCACTCTTTCACTCTCTCACTCTCTCACTCCCTCACTCTCTGACTCTCTCACTCACTCACTCTCTCTCTTTCTCACTCCTTCTCTCTTTCACTCTCTCACTCTCTAACTCTCTCCCTCTCTTTTTCTCTCACTCTCTGACTCTCTCACTCCCTCAATCTCTCACTCTCTCACTCTCTCACTCTTTCACTCTCTCACTCTCTTACTCTGTCGATCTCTCACTCTTTTACTCTCTTACTCTTTCACTCCCTTACTCTCTTACTCTCTCACTCTCTTACTCTCTCAACCTCTCACTCTCTCACTCTCTCACTCTCTCACTCTCTCACTCTCTCACTCTCTCACTCTCTCACTCTCTCACTCTCTCACTCTCTCACTCTCTCACTCTCCCACTCTCTCACTCTCTCACTCTCTCACTCTCTTACTCTGTCGATCTCTTACTCTTTTACTCTCTTACTCTTTCACTCCCTTACTCTCTTACTCTCTCACTCTCTCACTCTCTCACTCTCTCACCCTCTAACTCTCTTACTCTCTCACTCTCTCACGCTCACTCTCTCTCTCTCTCTCTTAGTTTCTCACTTTCTAACTCTCTTACTCCTTTACTCTCTCACTTCCTCACTCTCTCACTCTTTCACTCACTCACTCTCTCGCTCTCTCACTCTCTCTCTTTCCTACTCTCTAACTCTCTACCTTTCTCACTCTTTCACATTTTAACTCTCTCACTCTCTCACTTTTTTACTCTCTCACTCATTCGCTGTCTCGCTCTCTCGCTCTCTCACTCTCCCGCTCTCTCGCGCTCTCGCTTTCTTGATCTCTCACTCTCACACTCTCTTACTCTCTCACTCTCTCACTCTCTCGCTGTCTCCTTCTCTTGCTCTCTCACTCTTTTACTCTCTCACTCTCTCACTCTCTCACTCCCTCACTCTCTTACTCTCTTACTTTCTTACTCTCTCACTCCCTTATTCTCTTACTCTCTCACTCTCTCACTTTCTCACTCTCTCGCTCTCTCACTCTTTCATTCTCTTACTTTCTCACTCTCTCACTCTCCCACTTTCTCACTCTATCACTCTGTTACTCTCTTAATCTCTCACTTTCTCTCTCTTACTCTCACTCCCTCACTCCCTAACTCTCTTACTGACTCACTCTCTCGATCTCTTATTGTCTCATTCCTTCACTCTCTCACTTTCTCACTTTCTCACTCTCTCAGTCTCTCGCTCTCTCACTATCTCGCTCTCTCGCTGTCTCGCTGTCTCGCTCTCTCGCTCTCTCGCTCTCCCGCTCTTTCGCTCTCTCGCTCTCTCGCTCTCCCGCTCTCTCGCTCTCTTGCTCTCTCGCTCTCGCACTCACCCACTTTTTTACTCCTTCACTCCCTCGGTTTTTCTCTCTCACTCTTCCACGCTTTCACTCTCTCACTCTCTCACTCTCTCGATCTCTCACTCTCTCACTTTCTTAATCGCTCGCTCTCTCACGAGAGATCGCTCCCTCGCTGTCTCACTCTCTAACTCTCTCACTTTCTCACTATCTCACTCTCTTAATCTCTCACTCTCTCACTCTCTCATTCTCTCACTCTCTCACTCTCTCACTCTCTCACTCTCTCACTCTCTCACTCTCACTCTCTCACTCTCTCAATCTCTCACTCCCTCACTCTCTCACTCTCTCACTCTCTCACTCTCTCACTCTCTCACTCTCTCACTCTCTCACTCTCTCACTCTCTCACTCTCTCACTCTCTCACTCTCTCACTCTCTCACTCTCTCACTCTCTCACTCTCTCACTCTCTCACTCTCTCACTCTCTCACTCTCTCACTCTCTCACTCTCTCACTCTCTCACTCTCTCACTCTCTCACTCTCTCACTCTCTCACTCTCTCACTCTCTCACTCTCTCACTCTCTCACTCTCTCACTCTCTCACTCTCTCACTCTCTCACTCTCTCACTCTCTCACTCTCTCACTCTCTCACTCTCTCACTCTCTCACTCTCTCACGCTCTCACTCTTTCACTCTCTCACTCTCTCACTTTCTTACTCTGTCGATCTCTCACTCTTTTACTCTCTTACTCTTTTACTCCCTTACTCTCTTACTCTCTTACTCTCTTACTCTCTCACTCTCTCACTCTCTCACCCTCTCACTCTCTCGCTCTCTCACCCTTTCATTCTCTTACTCTCTCACTCTCTCACTCTCCCACTTTCTCACTCTATCACTCTGTTACTCTCTTAATCTCTCAGTTTCTCTCTCTTACTCTCACTCCCTCACTCCCTAACTCTCTTACTGACTCACTCTCTCGATCTCTTACTCTCTCATTCCTTCACTCTCTCACTTTCTCACTTTTTCACTCTCTCAGTCTCTCGCTCTCTCACTATCTCGCTCTCTCGCTGTCTCGCTGTCTCGCTCTCTCGCTCTCTCGCTCTCCCGCTCTTTCGCTCTCTCGCTCTCTTGCTCTCTCGCTCTCCCGCTCTCTCGCTCTCTTGCTCTCTCGCTCTCGCACTCACCTACTTTTTTACTCCTTCACTCCCTCGGTTTCTCTCTCTCTCACTCTCCTACGCTTTCACTCTCTCACTCTCTCACTCTCTCGATCTCTTACTCTCTCACTTTCTCAGTCGCTCGCTCTCTCACTCTCTCGCTCTCTCGCTGTCTCGCTGTCTCGCTCTCTCGCTCTCTCGCTCTCTCGTTCTCATTCTCTCACTTTCACGCCCTCACTTCCTCACTAACTGACTCACTCACTTTCGGACTCTCTCACTTTCTCACTAGTTCACTAGTTCACTCTCTTACTCTCTCACTCTCTCACTCTCTCACTCTCTCACTCTCTCACTCTCTCGGTCTCTCACTTTCTCACTCTCTCACTCTCTCACTCTCTCACTCTCTCACTCTCTCACTCTCTCACTCTCTCACTCTCTCACTCTCTCACTCTCTCACTCTCTCACTCTCTCACTCTCTCACTCTCTTAATCTCTCACTCTCTCACCCTCTCACTCTTTCACTCTCTCACTCTCTCACTCTCTCACTCTCTCACTCTCTCACTCTCTCACTCTCTCACTCTCTCACTCTCTTACTCTCTCACTCTCTCACTCTCTCACTCTCTCACACTCTCACTCTCTCACTCTCTCACTCTCTCACTCTCTCACTCTCTCACTCTCTCACTCTCTCACTTTCTCACTCTCTCACTCTCTCACTCTCTCACTCTCTTACTCTCTCACTAACTCACTCTCTTACTCTCTCACTCTCTCACTCTCTCACTCTCTCACTCTCTTACCCTCTTACTCTCTCACTCTCTCACTCTCTCACTCCCTCAATCTCTCACTCTCTCACTCCCTCACTCTCTCACTCTCTTACTCTGTCGATCTCTCACCCTTTTACTCTCTTACTCTTTCACTCCCTTACTCTCTTACTTACTCACTCTCTCATTCTCTCACCCTCTCACTCTCTCACTCTCCCACTCTCTCACTCTCTCACTCTCTCACTCTCCCACTCTCTTAATCCTGAAATCTTTCACTCTCTCACTCTCTCAATCTTACACTCTCTCACTCTCTCACTCCTTCACTCTCTCACTCTCTCACTCACTTACTCTCTCACTCTCTTACTTTCCCACTCTTCCACTCTTTCACTCTACCGCTCTCTCAGTGTCTCACTTTCTCACTCTCTCACTCTCTAACTTTTTCATTCTCTCACTCCCTCACTCTCTCTCTTGCTCTCAGCTTCTCACTCTCTCACTTTCTCACTCTCTCACTCTTTTACTCTCTCACTCCCTCACTCTCTCACTCTTTCACTCACTCACGCTCTCGCTCTCTTACTCTTTCACTTCCCTACTTTCTAACTCTCTCACTTTCTTACTCTTTTACATTTTAACTCTCTCAGTCTCTCACTTTTTCTCTCTCTCACTTTTTCGCTGTCTCGCTCTCCCGCTTTCTCGCTCTTTCGCTCTCTCGCTTTATCGATCTTTCGCCTCTCGCTCTCTCGCTCTTTCGCTCTCTCGCGCTCTCGCTCTCTTGATCTCTTACTCTTACACTCTCTTACTCTCTAACTCTCTCACTCTCTCGCTCTCTCCCTCTCTCGCTCTCTCACTCTCTTAGTCTCTTACTCTCTTACTTCCTTACTCTCTTACTCTCTCACTCCCTTACTTTCTCATTCTCTTACTCTCTCACGCTCTCACTCTCCCACTTTCTCCCTCTCTCACTCTCTCACTCTCTCAATCTCTCACTTCCTGTCTCTCACTCTCACTCCCTCACGCTCTCACTCACTCACTTTCTCGATCTCTCACTCTCTTATTCCATCACTCTCTCACTATCTTACTCTTTCACTCTCTCACCCTTTCACTTTTTCACTCTCTCACTCTCTCACTCTCTCACTCCCGCTTTCTCTTACTCTGTCACTCTTTAACTCTCTCACTCTTTCACTCTCTCACTCTCTCACTCCCTCACTCTCTGACTCTCTCACTCACTCACTCTCTCTCTTTCTCACTCCTTCTCTCTTTCACTCTCTCACTCTCTAACTCTCTCCCTCTCTTTTTCTCTCACTCTCTGACTCTCTCACTCCCTCAATCTCTCACTCTCTCACTCTCTCACTCTTTCACTCTCTCACTCTCTTACTCTGTCGATCTCTCACTCTTTTACTCTCTTACTCTTTCACTCCCTTACTCTCTTACTCTCTCACTCTCTTAATCTCTCAACCTCTCACTCTCTCACTCTCTCACTCTCTCACTCTCTCACTCTCTCACTCTCTCACTCTCTCACTCTCTCACTCTTTCACTCTCTCACTCTCTCACTCTCTCACTCTCTCACTCTTTCACTCTCTCACTCTCTCACTCTCTCACTCTCTCACTCTCTCACTCTCTCACTCTCTCACTCTCTCACTCTCTCACTCTCTCACTCTCTCACTCTCTCACTCTCTCACTCTCTCACTCTCTCACTCTCTCACTCTCTCACTCTCTCACTCTCTCACTCTCTCACTCTCTCACTCTCTCACTCTCTCACTCTCTCACTCTCTCACTCCCTCACTCTCTCACTCCTCCACTCTCTCAATCTTGAAATCTTTCACTCTGTCAATCTCTCAGTCTTACACTCTCTCACTCTCTCACTCCCTCACTGATTCACTCTCTCACTCTCACACTTCCCCACTCTTTCACTCTTCCACTATTCCACTCTCTTAGTATCTAACTTTCTTACTCTCTCACTCTCTAACTCACTAACTCTTTGATTTTCTCACTCTCTTGCTTTCTCGCTCACTCGCTGCTTTGCTCTCTTGCGCTTTCTCGCTCGCTCGCTGCTTTGCTCTCTTGCGCTTTCTCGCTCGCTCGCTGCTTTGCTCTCTTGCGCTTTCGCGCTCTTGCTCTCTCAATCTCTCACTTTCTCGCTATTTCACTTTCTCACTCTCTTACTTACTCTCTCTCGCACTCTCTCACTCTCTTACTCCCTCACGCTCTCACTGGCCCACTCTCTCACTCTTACTCTCTCTCTCTCTCTCTCACTTTCTCACTGTATAACTTTCTCAATCTCTTACTCTTTCACTCTCTCACTACCTCACTCGCTCACTCTTTCACTCACTCACGCTCTCGCTCTCTTACTCTCTCACTTTCCTACTTTCTAACTCTCTCACTTTCTTACTCTTTTACATTTCAACTCTCTCACTCTCTCACTTTTTCTCTCTCTCACTTTTTCGCTGTCTCGCTCTCTCGCTCTCTCGCTCTTTAGCTCTCTCGCTCTCTTGCTCTTTCGCTCTCTCGCTTTATTGATCTCTCGCCTCTCGCTCTCTCGCTCTTTCGCTCTCTCGCGCTCTCGCTCTCTTGATCTCTTACTCTCACACTCTCTTACTCTCTCACTCTCTCGCTCTCTCCCTCTCTCGCTCTCTCACTCTCTTACTCTCTTACTCTCTCACTCCCTTACTCTCTTACTCTCTCACTCCCTTACTTTCTCATTTTCTTACTCTCTCACGCTCTCACTCTCCCACTTTCTCCCTCTCTCACTCTCTCAATCTCTATATCTCTCACTCTCGATCCCTCACTCTCTCACTCAGTCACTCTCTAGATCTCTCACTCTCTAATTCCATCTCTCTCTCACTATCTCACTCTTTCACTCTCTCACCCTTTCACTCTTTCACTCTCTCACTCTCTCACTCTCTCACTCTCTCACTCTCTCACTCTCTCACTCTTTCACTCTCTCACTCTCTCACTCTCTCACTCTCTCACTCTCTCACTCTCTCACTCTCTCACTCTCTCACTCTCTCACTCTCTCACTCTCTCACTCTCTCACTCTCTCACTCTCTCACTCTCTCACTCTCTCACTCTCTCACTCTCTCACTCTCTCACTCTCTCACTCTCTCACTCTCTCACTCTCTCACTCTCTCACTCTCTCACTCTCTCACTCTCTCACTCTCTCACTCTCTCACTCTCTCACTCTCTCACTCTCTCACTCTCTCACTCTCTCACTCTCTCACTCTCTCACTCTCTCACTCTCTCACTCTCTCACTCTCTCACTCTCTCACTCTCTCACTCTCTCACTCTCTCACTCTCTCACTCTCTCACTCTCTCACTCTCTCACTCTCTCACTCTCTCACTCTCTCACTCTCTCACTCTCTCACTCCTCCACTCTCTCAATCTTGAAATCTTTCACTCTGTCAATCTCCCAGTCTTACACTCTCTCACTCTCTCACTCCCTCACTCCTTCACTCTCTCAATCTCTCACTTCCTGTCTCTCACTCTCGATCCCTCACTCTCTCACTCAGTCACTCTCTAGATCTCTCACTCTCTAATTCCATCACTCTCTCACTATCTCACTCTTTCACTCTCTCACCCTTTCACTCTCTCACTCTCTCACTCTCTCACTCTCTCACTCTCTCACTCTCTCACTCTCTCACTCTCCCACTCTCTCACTCTCTTACTCTCCCACTCTCTTAATCCTTAAATCTTTCACTCTCTCACTCTCTCAATCTTACACTCTCTCACTCTCTCACTCCTTCACTCTCTCACTCTCTCACTCACTTACTCTCTCACTCTCTTACTTTCCCACTCTTCCACTCTTTTACTCTACCGCTCTCTCAGTGTCTCACTTTCTCACTCTCTCACTCTCTAACTCTTTCATTCTCTCACTCCCTCACTCTCTCTCTCGCTCTCAGCTTCTCACTCTCTCACTTTCTCACTCTCTTACTCTTTCACTCTCTCACTCCCTCACTCTCTCACTCTTTCACTCACTCACGCTCTCGCTCTCTTACTCTAACACTTTCCTACTTTCTAGCTCTCTCACTTTCTCACTCTTTTACATTTTAACTCTCTCAGTCTCTCACTTTTTCTCTCTCTCACTTTTTCGCTGTCTCGCTCTCTCGCTCTCTCGCTCTTTCGCTCTCTCGCTCTCTCCCTCTCTCGCTCTCTCACTCTCTTAGTCTCTTACTCTCTTACTCCCTTACTCTCTTACTCTCTCACTCCCTTACTTTCTCATTCTCTTACTCTCTCACGCTCTTACTCTCCCACTTTCTCCCTCTCTCACTCTCTCACTCTCTCAATCTCTCACTTCCTGTCTCTCACTCTCACTCCCTCACGCTCTTACTCACTCACTCTCTCGATCTCTCACTCTCTTATTCCATCACTCTCTCACTATCTTACTCTTTCACTCTCTCACCCTTTCACTCTTTCACTCTCTCACTCTCTCACTCTCTCACTCCCGCTTTCTCTTACTCTGTCACTCTTTAACTCTCTCACTCTTTCACTCTCTCACTCTCTCACTCCCTCACTCTCTGACTCTCTCACTCACTCACTCTCTCTCTTTCTCACTCCTTCTCTCTTTCACTCTCTCACTCTCTAACTCTCTCCCTCTCTTTTTCTCTCACTCTCTGACTCTCTCACTCCCTCAATCTCTCACTCTCTCACTCTCTCACTCTTTCACTCTCTCACTCTCTTACTCTGTCGATCTCTCACTCTTTTACTCTCTTACTCTTTCACTCCCTTACTCTCTTACTCTCTCACTCTCTTACTCTCTAAACCTCTCACTCTCTCACTCTCTCACTCTCTCACTCTCTCACTCTCTCACTCTCTCACTCTTTCACTCTCTCACTCTCTCACTCTCTCACTCTCTCACTCTCTCACTCTCTTACTCTCTCACTCTCTCACTCTCTCACTCTCTCACTCTCTCACTCTCTCACTCTCTCACTCTCTCACTCTCTCACTTTCTCACTCTCTCACTCTCTCACTCTCTCACTCTCTCACTCTCTCACTCCCTCACTCTCTCACTCCTCCACTCTCTCAATCTTGAAATCTTTCACTCTGTCAATCTCTCAGTCTTACACTCTCTCACTCTCTCACTCCCTCACTGATTCACTCTCTCACTCTCTCACTTCCCCACTCTTTCACTCTTCCACTATTCCACTCTCTTAGTATCTAACTTTCTTACTCTCTCACTCTCTAACTCACTAACTCTTTGATTTTCTCACTCTCTTGCTTTCTCGCTCGCTCGCTGCTTTGCTCTCTTGCGCTTTCGCGCTCTTGCTCTCTCAATCTCACACTTTCTCGCTATTTCACTTTCTCACTCTCTTACTTACTCTCTCTCGCACTCTCTCACTCTCTTACTCCCTCACGCTCTCACTGTCCCACTCTCTCACTCTTACTCTCTCTCACTCTCTCTCACTTTCTCACTGTATAACTTTCTCAATCTCTTACTCTTTCACTCTCTCACTACCTCACTCGCTCACTCTTTCACTCACTCACGCTCTTGCTCTCTTACTCTCTCACTTTCCTACTTTCTAACTCTCTCACTTTCTTACTCTTTTACATTTTAACTCTCTCACTCTCTCACTTTTTCTCTCTCTCACTTTTTCGCTGTCTCGGTCTCTCGCTCTCTCGCTCTTGAGCTCTCTCGCTCTCTTGCTCTTTCGCTCTCTCGCTTTATTGATCTCTCGCCTCCCGCTCTCTCGCTCTTTCGCTCTCTCGCGCTCTCGCTCTCTTGATCTCTTACTCTCACACTCTCCTTACTCTCTCACTCTCTCGCTCTCTCCCTCTCTCGCTCTCTCACTCTCTTACTCTCTTACTCTCTCACTCCCTTACTCTCTTACTCTCCCACTCCCTTACTTTCTCATTTTCTTACTCTCTCACGCTCTCACTCTCCCACTTTCTCCCTCTCTCAATCTCTCAATCTCTCAATCTCTCACTTCCTGTCTCTCACTCTCGATCCCTCACTCTCTCACTCAGTCACTCTCTAGATCTCTCACTCTCTAATTCCATCTCTCTCTCACTATCTCACTCTTTCACTCTCTCACCCTTTCACTCTTTCACTCTCTCACTCTCTCACTCTCTCACTCTCTCACTCTCTCACTCTCTCACTCTTTCACTCTCTCACTCTTTCACTCTCTTACTCTCTCACTCTCTCACTCTCTCACTCTCGCACTCTCTCACTCTCTCACTCTCTCACTCTCTCACTCTCTCACTCTCTCAATCTCACACTTTCTCGCTATTTCACTTTCTCACTCTCTTACTTACTCTCTCTCGCACTCTCTCACTCTCTTACTCCCTCACGCTCTCACTGTCCCACTCTCTCACTCTTACTCTCTCTCTCTCTCTCTCTCACTTTCTCACTGTATAACTTTCTCAATCTCTTACTCTTTCACTCTCTCACTACCTCACTCGCTCACTCTTTCACTCACTCACGCTCTTGCTCTCTTACTCTCTCACTTTCCTACTTTCTAACTCTCTCACTTTCTTACTCTTTTACATTTTAACTCTCTCACTCTCTCACTTTTTCTCTCTCTCACTTTTTCGCTGTCTCGGTCTCTCGCTCTCTCGCTCTTGAGCTCTCTCGCTCTCTTGCTCTTTCGCTCTCTCGCTTTATTGATCTCTCGCCTCCCGCTCTCTCGCTCTTTCGCTCTCTCGCGCTCTCGCTCTCTTGATCTCTTACTCTCACACTCTCCTTACTCTCTCACTCTCTCGCTCTCTCCCTCTCTCGCTCTCTCACTCTCTTACTCTCTTACTCTCTCACTCCCTTACTCTCTTACTCTCCCACTCCCTTACTTTCTCATTTTCTTACTCTCTCACGCTCTCACTCTCCCACTTTCTCCCTCTCTCAATCTCTCAATCTCTCAATCTCTCACTTCCTGTCTCTCACTCTCGATCCCTCACTCTCTCACTCAGTCACTCTCTAGATCTCTCACTCTCTAATTCCATCTCTCTCTCACTATCTCACTCTTTCACTCTCTCACCCTTTCACTCTTTCACTCTCTCACTCTCTCACTCTCTCACTCTCTCACTCTCTCACTCTCTCACTCTTTCACTCTCTCACTCTTTCACTCTCTTACTCTCTCACTCTCTCACTCTCTCACTCTCGCACTCTCTCACTCTCTCACTCTCTCACTCTCTCACTCTCTCACTCTCTCACTTTCTCACTCTCTCACTCTCTCACTCTCTCACTCTCTCACTCTCTCACTCTCTCACTCTCTCACTCTCTCACTCTCTCACTCTCTCACTCTCTCACTCTCTCACTCTCTCACTCTCTCACTCTCTCACTCTCTCACTCTCTCACTCTCTCACTCTCTCACTCTCTCACTCTCTCACTCTCTCACTCTCTCACTCTCTCACTCTCTCACTCTCTCACTCTCTCACTCTCTCACTCTCTCACTCTCTCACTCTCTCACTCTCTCACTCTCTCACTCTCTCACTCTCTCACTCTCTCACTCTCTCACTCTCTCACTCTCTCACTCTCTCACTCTCTCACTCCTCCACTCTCTCAATCTTGAAATCTTTCACTCTGTCAATCTCCCAGTCTTACACTCTCTCACTCTCTCACTCCCTCACTCCTTCACTCTCTCACTCTCTCACTTCCCCACTTTTTTACTCGTCCACTATTCCACTCTCTCAGTATCTAACTTTCTTACTATCTCACTCTCTAACTCACTAACTCTTTGATTTTCTCACTCTCTTGCTTTCTCGCTCGCTCGCTGCCTTGCTCTCTTGCGCTTTCGCGCTCTTGCTCTCTCAATCTCTCACTTTCTCGCTATTTCACTCTCTCACTCTCTTACTTACTCTCTCTCGCACTCTCTCACTCTCTTACTCCCTCACGCTCTCACTGTCCCACTCTCTCACTCTTACTCTTTCTCTCTCTCTCTCACTTTCTTACTGTATAACTTTCTCAATCTCTTACTCTTTCACTCTCTCACTACCTCACTCGCTCACTCTTTTACTCACTCACGCTCTCGCTCTCTTACTCTCTCACTTTTGTACCTTCTAACTCTCTCACTTTCTCACTCTTTTACATTTTAACTCTCTCACTCTCTCACTTTTTCTCTCTGTCACTTTTTTGCTGTCTCGCTCTCTCGCTCTCTCGCTCTTTCGCTCTCTTGCTCTCTTGCTCTCTCGCTTTATTGATCTCTCGCCTCTCGCTCTCTCGCTCTTTCGCTCTCTCGCGCTCTCGCTCTCTTGATCTCTTACTCTCACACTCTCTTACTCTCTCACTCTCTCGCTCTCTCCCTCTCTCGCTCTCTCACTCTCTTACTCTCTAACTCTCTCACTCCCTTACTCTCTTACTCTCTTACTCCCTTACTTCCTCATTTTCTTACTCTCTCACGCTCTCACTCTCCCACTCTCTCCCTCTCTCACTCTCTCACTCTCTCAATCTCTCACTTCCTGTCTCTCACTCTCGATCCCTCACTCTCTCACTCAGTCACTCTCTAGATCTCTCACTCTCTAATTCCATCTCTCTCTCACTATCTCACTCTTTCACTCTCTCACCCTTTCACTCTTTCACTCTCTCACTCTCTCACTCTCTCACTCTCTCACTCTCTCACTCTCTCACTCTTTCACTCTCTCACTCTCTCACTCTCTTACTCTCTCACTCTCTCACTCTCTCACTCTCGCACTCTCTCACTCTCTCACTCTCTCACTCTCTCACTCTCTTACTCTCTCACTTTCTCACTCTCTCACTCTCTCACTCTCTCACTCTCTCACTCTCTCACTCTCTCACTCTCTCACTCTCTCACTCTCTCACTCTCTCACTCTGTCACTCTCTCACTCTCTCACTCTCTCACTCTCTCACTCTCTCACTCTCTCACTCTCTCACTCTCTCACTCTCTCACTCTCTCACTCTCTCACTCTCTCACTCTCTCACTCTCTCACTCTCTCACTCTCTCACTCTCTCACTCTCTCACTCTCTCACTCTCTCACTCTCTCACTCCTCCACTCTCTCAATCTTGAAATCTTTCACTCTGTCAATCTCCCAGTCTTACACTCTCTCACTCTCTCACTCCCTCACTCCTTCACTCTCTCACTCTCTCACTTCCCCACTCTTTTACTCGTCCACTATTCCACTCTCTCAGTATCCCACTCTCTCAGTATCTAACTTTCTTACTATCTCACTCTCTAACTCACTAACTCTTTGATTTTCTCACTCTCTTGCTTTCTCGCTCGCTCGCTGCCTTGCTCTCTTGCGCTTTCGCGCTCTTGCTCTCTCAATCTCTCACTTTCTCGCTATTTCACTCTCTCACTCTCTTACTTACTCTCTCTCGCACTCTCTCACTCTCTTACTCCCTCACGCTCTCACTGTCCCACTCTCTCACTCTTACTCTTTCTCTCTCTCTCTCACTTTCTTACTGTATAACTTTCTCAATCTCTTACTCTTTCACTCTCTCACTACCTCACTCGCTCACTCTTTTACTCACTCACGCTCTCGCTCTCTTACTCTCTCACTTTCCTACTTTCTAACTCTCTCACTTTCTCACTCTTTTACATTTTAACTCTCTCACTCTCTCACTTTTTCTCTCTGTCACTTTTTTGCTGTCTCGCTCTCTCGCTCTCTCGCTCTTTCGCTCTCTTGCTCTCTTGCTCTCTCGCTTTATTGATCTCTCGCCTCTCGCTCTCTCGCTCTTTCGCTCTCTCGCGCTCTCGCTCTCTTGATCTCTTACTCTCACACTCTCTTACTCTCTCACTCTCTCGCTCTCTCCCTCTCTCGCTCTCTCACTCTCTTAGTCTCTAACTCTCTCACTCCCTTACTCTCTTACTCTCTTACTCCCTTACTTCCTCATTTTCTTACTCTCTCACGCTCTCACTCTCCCACTTTCTCCCTCTCTCACTCTCTCACTCTCTCAATCTCTCACTTCCTGTCTCTCACTCTCGATCCCTCACTCTCTCACTCAGTCACTCTCTAGATCTCTCACTCTCTAATTCCATCACTCTCTCACTCTCTCACTCTCTCACTCTCTCACTCTCTCACTCTCCCACTCTCTCACTCTCTTACTCTCCCACTCTCTTAATCCTTAAATCTTTCACTCTCTCACTCTCTCAATCTTACACTCTCTCACTCTCTCACTCCTTCACTCTCTCACTCTCTCACTCACTTACTCTCTCACTCTCTTACTTTCCCACTCTTCCACTCTTTTACTCTACCGCTCTCTCAGTGTCTCACTTTCTCACTCTCTCACTCTCTAACTCTTTCATTCTCTCACTCCCTCACTCTCTCTCTCGCTCTCAGCTTCTCACTCTCTCACTTTCTCACTCTCTTACTCTTTCACTCTCTCACTCCCTCACTCTCTCACTCTTTCACTCACTCACGCTCTCGCTCTCTTACTCTCTCACTTTCCTACTTTCTAGCTCTCTCACTTTCTCACTCTTTTACATTTTAACTCTCTCAGTCTCTCACTTTTTCTCTCTCTCACTTTTTCGCTGTCTCGCTCTCTCGCTCTCTCGCTCTTTCGCTCTCTCGCTCTCTTGCTCTGTCGCTCTCTCGCTTTATCGATCTTTCGCCTCTCGCTCTCCCGCTCTTTCGCTCTCTCGCGCTCTCGCTCTCTTGATCTCTTACTCTTACACTCTCTTACTCTCTAACTCTCTCACTCTCTCGCTCTCTCCCTCTCTCGCTCTCTCACTCTCTTACTCTCTTACTCTCTTACTCCCTTACTCTCTTACTCTCTCACTCCCTTACTTTCTCATTCTCTTACTTTCTCACGCTCTCACTCTCCCACTTTCTCCCTCTCTCACTCTCTCACTCTCTCAATCTCTCATTTCCTGTCTCTCACTCTCACTCCCTCACTCTCTCACTCACTCACTCTCTCGATCTCTCACTCTCTCATTCCATCACTCTCTCACTATCTCACTCTTTCACTCTCTCGACCTTTCACTCTTTCACTCTCTCACTCTCTCACTCTCTCACTCCCGCTTTCTCTTACTCTGTCACTCTTTAACTCTCTCACTCTTTCACTCTCTCACTCTCCCACTCCCTCACTCTCTGACTCTCTCACTCACTCACTCTCTCTCTTTCTCACTCCTTCTCTCTTTCACTCTCTCACTCTCTAACTCTCTCCCTCTCTTTTTCTCTCACTCTCTGACTCTCTCACTCCCTCAATCTCTTACTCTCTCACTCTCTCACTCTTTCACTCTCTCACTCTCTTACTCTGTCGATCTCTCACTCTTTTACTCTCTTACTCTTTCACTCCCTTACTCTCTTACTCTCTCACTCTCTTACTCTCTCACCCTCTCACTCTCTCACTCTCTCACTCTCTTACTCTCTCACTCTCTCACTCTCTCACTCTCTCACTCTTTCACTCTCTCACTCTCTCACTCTCTCACTCTCTCACTCTCTCACTCTCTCACTCTCTCACTCTCTCACTCTCTCACTCTCTCACTCTCTCACTCTCTCACTCTCTCACTCTCTCACTCTCTCACTCTCTCACTCTCTCACTCTCTCACTCTCTCACTCTCTCACTCTCTCACTCTCTCACTCTCTCACTCTCTCACTCTCTCACTCTCTCACTCTCTCACTCTCTCACTCTCTCACTCCTTCACTCTCTCACTCGCTCACTTCCCCACTCTTTTACTCTTCCACTATTCCACTCTCTCAGTATCTAACTTTCTTACTCTCTCACTCTCTAACTCACTAACTCTTTGATTTTCTCACTCTCTTGCTTTCTCGCTCGCTCGCTGCCTTGCTCTCTTGCGCTTTCGCGCTCTTGCTCTCTCAATCTCTCACTTCCTCGCTATTTCACTCTCTCACTCTCTTACTTACTCTCTCTCGCACTCTCTCACTCTCCTACTCCCTCACGCTCTCACTGTCCCACTCTCTCACTCTTACTCTCTCTCTCTCTCTCTCTCACTTTCTCACTGTATAACTTTCTCAATCTCTTACTCTTTCACTCTCTCACTACCTCACTCGCTCACTCTTTCACTCACTCATGCTCTCGCTCTCTTACTCTCTCACTTTCCTACTTTCTAACTCTCTCACTTTCTCACTCTTTTACATTTTACCTCTCTCACTCTCTCACTTTTTCTCTCTCTCACTTTTTCGCTGTCTCGCTCTCTCGCTCTCTCGCTCTTTCGCTCTTTCGCTCTCTTGCTCTCTCGCTCTCTCGCTTTATTGATGTCTCGCCTCTCGCTCTCTCGCTCTTTCGCTCTCTCGCGCTCTCGCTCTCTTGATCTCTTACTCTCACACTCTTTTACTCTCTGACTCTCTCGCTCTCTCCCTCTCTCGCTCTCTCACTCTCTTACTCTCTTACTCTCTCACTCCCTTACTCTCTTACTCTCTCACTCCCTTACTTTCTCATTTTCTTACTCTCTCACGCTCTTACTCTCCCACTTTCTTCCTCTCTCACTCTCTCACTCTCTCAATCTCTTACTTCCTGTCTCTCACTCTCGATCCCTCACTCTCTCACTCAGTCACTCTCTAGATCTCTCACTCTCTAATTCCATCTCTCTCTCACTATCTCACTCTTTCACTCTCTCACCCTTTCACTCTTTCACTCTTTCACTCTCTCACTCTTTCACTCTCTCACTCTCTAACTCTCTCCCTCTCTCTTTCTTTCTCTCTCTTGCTTTCTCGCTCGCTCGCTGCCTTGCTCTCTTGCGCTTTCGCGCTCTTGCTCTCTTAATCTCTCACTTTCTCGCTATTTCACTCTTTCACTCTCTTACTTACTCTCTCTCGCACTCTCTCACTCTCTTACTCCCTCACGCTCTCACTGTCCCACTCTCTCACTCTTACTCTCTCTCTCTCTCTCTCACTTTCTCACTGTATAACTTTCTCAATCTCTTACTCTTTCACTCTCTCACTACCTCACTCGCTCACTCTTTCACTCACTCACGCTCTCGCTCTCTTACTCTCTCACTTTCCTACTTTCTAACTCTCTCACTTTCTCACTCTTTCACATTTTAACTCTCTCACTCTCTCACTTTTTCTCTCTCTCACTTTTTCGCTGTCTCGCTCTCTCGCTCTCTCGCTCTCTCGCTTTTTCGCTCTCTTGCTCTCTCGCTCTCTCGCTTTATTGATCTCTCGCCTCTCGCTCTCTCGCTCTTTCGCTCTCTCGCGCTCTCGCTCTCTTGATCTCTTACTCTCACACTCTCTTACTCTCTGACTCTCTCGCTCTCTCCCTCTCTCGCTCTCTCACTCTCTTACTCTCTTACTCTCTCACTCCCTTACTCTCTTACTCTCTCACTCCCTTACTTTCTCATTTTCTTACTCTCTCACGCTCTCACTCTCCCACTTTCTCCCTCTCTCACTCTCTCACTCTCTCAATCTCTTACTTCCTGTCTCTCACTCTCGATCCCTCACTCTCTCACTCAGTCACTCTCTAGATCTCTCACTCTCTAATTCCATCTCTCTCTCACTATCTCACTCTTTCACTCTCTCACCCTTTCACTCTTTCACTCTTTCACTCTCTCACTCTCTCACTCTCTAACTCTCTCCCTCTCTCTTTCTCTCACTCTCTGACTCTCTCATTCCCTCAATCTCTCACTCTCTCACTCTCTCACTCTCTCACTCTCTCACTCTCTCACTCTCTCACTCTCTCACTCTCTCACTCTCTCACTCTCTCACTCTCTCACTCTCTCACTCTCTCACTCTCTCACTCTCTCACTCTCTCACTCTCTCACTCTCTCACTCTCTCACTCTCTCACTCTCTCACTCTCTCACTCTCTCACTCTCTCACTCTCTTACTCTGTCGATCTCTCACTCTTTTACTCTCTTACTCTTTCACTCCCTTACACTCTTACTCTCTCACTCTCTTACTCTCTCACCCTCTCACTCTCTCACTCTCTCACTCTCTCACTCTCTCACTCTCTCACTCTCTCACTCTCTTACTCTTTCACTCTCTCACTCTCTCACTCTCTCACTCTCTCACTCTCTCACTCTCTCACTCTCTCACTCTCTCACTCTCTCACTCTCTCACTCTCTCACTCTCTCACTCTCTCACTCTCTCACTCTCTCACTCTCTCACTCTCTCACTCTCTCACTCTCTCACTCTCTCACTCTCTCACTCTCTCACTCCTTCACTCTCTCACTTCCCCACTCTTTCACTCTTCCAATATTCCACTCTCTCAGTATCTAACTTTCGTACTCTCTCACTCTCTAACTCACTAACTCTTTGATTTTCTCACTCTCTTGCTTTCTCGCTCGCTCGCTGCCTTGCTCTCTTGCGCTTTCGCGCTCTTGCTCTCTTAATCTCTCACTTTCTCGCTATTTCACTCTCTCACTCTCTTACTTACTCTCTCTCGCACTCTCTCACTCTCTTACTCCCTCACGCTCTCACTGTCCCACTCTCTCACTCTTACTCTCTCTCTCTCTCTCTCACTTTCTCACTGTATAACTTTCTCAATCTCTTACTCTTTCACTCTCTCACTACCTCACTCGCTCACTCTTTCACTCACTCACGCTCTCGCTCTCTTACTCTCTCACTTTCCTACTTTCTAACTCTCTCACTTTCTCACTCTTTTACATTTTAACTCTCTCACTTTCTCACTTTTTCTCTCTCTCACTTTTTCGCTGTCTCGCTCTCTCGCTCTCTCGCTCTTTCGCTCTTTCGCTCTCTTGCTCTCTCGCTCTCTCGCTTTATTGATCTCTCGCCTCTCGCTCTCTCGCTCTTTCGCTCTCTCGCGCTCTCGCTCTCTTGATCTCTTACTCTCACACTCTTTTACTCTCTGACTCTCTCGCTCTCTCCCTCTCTCGCTCTCTCACTCTCTTACTCTCTTACTCTCTCACTCCCTTACTCTCTTACTCTCTTACTCCCTTACTTTCTCATTTTCTTACTCTCTCACGCTCTCACTCTCCCACTTTCTCCCTCTCTCACTCTCTCACTCTCTCAATCTCTTACTTCCTGTCTCTCACTCTCGATCCCTCACTCTCTCACTCAGTCACTCTCTAGATCTCTCACTCTCTAATTCCATCTCTCTCTCACTATCTCACTCTTTCACTCTCTCACCCTTTCACTCTTTCACTCTTTCACTCTCTCACTCTCTAACTCTCTCCCTCTCTCTTTCTTTCTCTCTCTTGCTTTCGCGCTCGCTCGCTGCCTTGCTCTCTTGCGCTTTCGCGCTCTTGCTCTCTCAATCTCTCACTTTCTCGCTATTTCACTCTCTCACTCTCTTACTTACTCTCTCTCGCACTCTCTCACTCTCTTACTCCCTCACGCTCTCACTGTCCCACTCTCTCACTCTTACTCTCTCTCTCTCTCTCTCACTTTCTCACTGTATAACTTTCTCAATCTCTTACTCTTTCACTCTCTCACTACCTCACTCACTCACTCTTTCACTCACTCACGCTCTCGCTCTCTTACTCTCTCACTTTCCTACTTTCTAACTCTCTCACTTTCTCACTCTTTTACATTTTAACTCTCTCACTCTCTTACTTTTTCTCTCTCTCACTTTTTCGCTGTCTCGCTCTCTCGCTCTCTCGCTCTTTCGCTCTTTCGCTCTCTTGCTCTCTCGCTCTCTCGCTTTATTGATCTCTCGCCTCTCGCTCTCTCGCTCTTTCGCTTTCTCGCGCTCTCGCTCTCTTGATCTCTTACTCTCACACTCTCTTACTCTCCGACTCTCTCGCTCTCTCCCTCTCTCGCTCTCTCACTCTCTTACTCTCTTACTCTCTCACTCCCTTACTCTCTTACTCTCTCACTCCCTTACTTTCTCATTTTCTTACTCTCTCACGCTCTCACTCTCCCACTTTCTCCCTCTCTCACTCTCTCACTTTCTCAATCTCTTACTTCCTGTCTCTCACTCTCGATCCCTCACTCTCTCACTCAGTCACTCTCTAGATCTCTCACTCTCTAATTCCATCTCTCTCTCACTATCTCACTCTTTCACTCTCTCACCCTTTCACTCTTTCACTCTTTCACTCTCTCACTCTCTAACTCTCTCCCTCTCTCTTTCTCTCACTCTCTGACTCTCTCATTCCCTCAATCTCTCACTCTCTCACTCTCTCACTCTCTCACTCTCTCACTCTCTCACTCTCTCACTTTCTCACTCTCTCACTCTCTCACTCTCTCACTCTCTCACTCTCTCACTCTCTCACTCTCTCACTCTCTCACTCTCTCACTCTCTCACTCTCTCACTCTCTCACTCTCTCACTCTCTCACTCTCTCACTCTCTCACTCTCTCACTCTCTCACTCTCTCACTCTCTCACTCTCTTACTCTGTCGATCTCTCACTCTTTTACTCTCTTACTCTTTCACTCCCTTACTCTTTTACTCTCTCACTCTCTCACTCTCTCACTCTCTCACTCTCTCACCCTCTTACTCTCTCACTCTCTCACTCTCTCACGCTCACTCTCTCTCTCTCTCTCTTAGTTTCTTACTTTCTAACTCTCTTACTCCTTCACTCTCTCACTTCCTCACTCTCTCACTCTTTCACTCACTCACTCTCTCGCTCTCTCACTCTCTCTCTTTCCTACTCTCTAACTCTCTACCTTTCTCACTCTTTCACATTTTAACTCTCTCACTCTCTCACTTTTTTACTCTCTCACTCTTTCGCTGTCTCGCTCTCTCGCTCTCTCACTCTCCCGCTCTCTCGCGCTCTCGCTCTTTTGATCTCTCACTCTCACACTCTCTTACTCTCTCACTCTCTCACTCTCTCGCTCTCTCCTTCTCTTGCTCTCTCACTCTTTTACTCTCTCACTCTCTCACTCTAACACTCTCTCACTCTCTTACTCTCTTACTTTCTTACTCTCTCACTCCCTTATTCTCTTACTCTCTCACTCTCTCACTTTCTCACTCTCTCGCTCTCTCACTCTTTCATTCTCTTACTCTCTCACTCTCTCACTCTCCCACTTTCTCACTCTATCACTCTGTTACTCTCTCAATCTCTCACTTTCTCTCTCTTACTCTCACTCCCTCACTCCCTAACTCTCTTACTGACTCACTCTCTCGATCTCTTACTGTCTCATTCCTTCACTCTCTCACTTTCTCACTTTCTCACTCTCTCAGTCTCTCGCTCTCTCACTATCTCGCTCTCTCGCTGTCTCGCTGTCTCGCTCTCTCGCTCTCTCGCTCTCCCGCTCTTTCGCTCTCTCGCTCTCTCGCTCGCCCGCTCTCTCACTCTCTTGCTCTCTCGCTCTCGCACTCACCCACTTTTTTACTCCTTCACTCCCTCGGTTTCTCTCTCTCTCACTCTCCCACGCTTTCACTCTCTCACTCTCTCACTCTCTCGATCTCTCACTCTCTCACTTTCTCAATCGCTCGCTCTCTCACTCTCTCGCTCCATCGCTGTCTCGCTCTATCGCTCTCTCGTTCTCATTCTCTCACTTTCACGCCCTCACTCCCTCACTAACTGACTCACTCACTTTCTCACTCTCTCACTTTATCACTAGTTCACTAGTTCACTCTCTTACTCTCTTACTCTCTCACTCTCTCACTCTCTCACTCTCTCACTCTCTCACTCTCTCACTCTCTCACTCTCTCACGCTCTCACTCTCTCACTCTCTCACTCTCTCACTCTCTCACTCTCTCACTCTCTCACTCTCTCACTCTCTCACTCTCTCACTCTCTCACTCTCTCACTCTCTCACTCTCTCACTCTCTCACTCTCTCACTCTCTCACTCTCTCACTCTCTCACTCTCTCACTCTCTCACTCTCTCACTCTCTCACTCTCTTACTCTCTCACTCTCTCACTCTCTTAATCTCTCACTTTCTCACTCTCTCATTCTCTCACTCTTTCACTCTCTCACTCTCTCACTCTCTCACTCTCTCACTCTCTCACTCTCTCACTCTCTCACTCTCTCACTCTCTCACTCTCTCACTCTCTCAATCTCTCACTCCCTCACTCTCTCACTCTCTCACTCTCTCACTCTCTCACTCTCTCACTCTCTCACTCTCTCACTCTCTCACTCTCTCACTCTCTCACTATCTCACTCTCTCACTCTCTCACTCTCTCAATCTCTCACTCTCTCACTCTCTCACGCTCTCACTCTCTCACTCTCTCACTCTCTCACTCTCTTACTCTGTCGATGTCTCATTCTTTCACTCTCTTACTCTTTTACTCCCTTACTCTCTTACTCTCTTACTCTCTTACTCTCTCACTCTCTCACTCTCTCCCCCTCTCACTCTCTCACTCTCTCACTCTCCCACTCTCTCACTCTCTCACTCCCTCACTCTCTCTATTTCTCACTCTCTCGCTCTCTCACCCTTTCATTCTCTTACTCTCTCACTCTCTCACTCTCCCACTTTCTCACTCTATCACTCTGTTACTCTCTTAATCTCTCACTTTCTCTCTCTTACTCTCACTCCCTCACTCCCTAACTCTCTTACTGACTCACTCTCTCGATCTCTTACTCTCTCATTCCTTCACTCTCTCACTTTCTCACTTTCTTACTCTCTCAGTCTCTCGCTCTCTCACTATCTCGCTCTCTCGCTGTCTCGCTGTCTCGCTCTCTCACTCTCTTGCTCTCTCGCTGTCTCGCTGTCTCGCTCTCTCGCTCTCTCGTTCTCATTCTCTCACTTTCACGCCCTCACTCCCTCACTAACTGACTCACTCACTTTCTCACTCTCTCACTTTCTCACTAGTTCACTAGTTCACTCTCTTACTCTCTCACTCTCTCACTCTCTCACTCTCTCACTTTCTCACTCTCTCACTCTCTCACTCTCTCACTCTCTCACTCTCTCACTCTCTCACTCTCTCACTCTCTCACTCTCTCACTCTCTCACTCTCTCACTCTCTCACTCTCTCACTCTCTCACTCTCTCACTCTCTCACTCTCTCACTCTCTCACTCTCTCACTCTCTCACTCTCTCACTCTCTCACTCTCTCACTCTCTTAATCTCTCACTCTCTCACTCTCTCACTCTCTCACTCTCTTACTCTCTCACTCTCTCACTCTCTCACTCTCTCACTCTCTCACTCTCTCACTCTCTCACTCTCTCACTCTCTCACTCTCTCACTCTCTCACTCTCTCACTCTCTCACTCTCTCACTCTCTCACTCTCTCACTCTCTCACTCTCTCAATCTCCCTCTCTCACTCTCTCACTCTCTCACTCTCTCACTCTCTCACTCTCTCACTCTCGCACTCTCTCACTCTCTCACTCTCTCGCTCTCTTACTCTCTCACTCTCTCACTCTCTCACTCTCTCACTCTCTCACTCTCTCACTCTCTCACTCTCTCACTCTCTTACTCTCTCACTCTCTCACTCTCTCACTCTCTCACTCTCTCACTCTCTCACTCTCTTACTCTCTCACTCTCTCACTCTCTCACTCTCTCACTCTCTCACTCTCTCACTCTCTCACTCTCTCACTCTCTCACTCTCTCACTCTCTCACTCTCTCACTCTCTCACTCTCTCACTCTCTCACTCTCTAACTCTCTCACTCTCTCACTCTCTCACTCTCTCACTCTCTCACTCTCTCACTCTCTCACTCTCTCACTCTCTCACTCTCTCACTCTCTCACTCTCTCACTCTCTCACTCTCTCACTCTCTCACTCCCTCACTCTCTGACTCTCTCACTCACTCACTCTCTCTCTTTTTCACTCCTTCTCTCTTCCACTCTCTCACTCTCTAACTCTCTCCCTCTCTTTTTCTCTCACTCTCTGACTCTCTCACTCCCTCAATCTCTCACTCTCTCACTCTCTCACTCTTTCACTCTCTCACTCTCTTACTCTGTCGATCTCTCACTCTTTTACTCTCTTACTCTTTCACTCCCTTACTCTCTTACTCTCTCACTCTCTCACTCTCTCACTCTCTCACCCTCTTACTCTCTCACTCTCTCACTCTCTCACGCTCACTCTCTCTCTCTCTCTTAGTTTCTCACTTTCTAACTCTCTTACTCCTTTACTCTCTCACTTCCTCACTCTCTCACTCTTTCACTCACTCACTCTCTCGCTCTCTCACTCTCTCTCTTTCCTACTCTCTAACTCTCTACCTTTCTCACTCTTTCACATTTTAACTCTCTCACTCTCTCACTTTTTTACTCTCTATCTCATTCGCTGTCTCGCTCTCTCGCTCTCTCACTCTCCCGCTCTCTCGCGCTCTCGCTTTCTTGATCTCTCACTCTCACACTCTCTTACTCTCTCACTCTCTCACTCTCTCGCTGTCTCCTTCTCTTGCTCTCTCACTCTTTTATTCTCTCACTCTCTCACTCTCTCACTCCCTCACTCTCTTACTCTCTTACTTTCTTACTCTCTCACTCCCTTATTCTCTTACTCTCTCACTCTCTCACTTTCTCACTCTCTCGCTCTCTCACTCTTTCATTCTCTTACTTTCTCACTCTCTCACTCTCCCACTTTCTCACTCTATCACTCTGTTACTCTCTTAATCTCTCACTTTCTCTCTCTTACTCTCACTCCCTCACTCCCTAACTCTCTTACTGACTCACTCTCTCGATCTCTTACTGTCTCATTCCTTCACTCTCTCACTTTCTCACTTTCTCACTCTCTCAGTCTCTCGCTCTCTCACTATCTCGCTCTCTCGCTGTCTCGCTGTCTCGCTCTCTCGCTCTCTCGCTCTCCCGCTCTTTCGCTCTCTCGCTCTCTCGCTCTCCCGCTCTCTCGCTCTCTTGCTCTCTCGCTCTCGCACTCACCCACTTTTTTACTCCTTCACTCCCTCGGTTTCTCTCTCTCTCACTCTCCCACGCTTTCACTCTCTCACTCTCTCACTCTCTCGATCTCTCACTCTCTCACTTTCTTAATCGCTCGCTCTCTCACGAGAGATCGCTCCCTCGCTGTCTCACTCTCTAACTCTCTCACTCTCTCACTATCTCACTCTCTTAATCTCTCACTCTCTCACTCTCTCATTCTCTCACTCTCTCACTCTCTCACTCTCTCACTCTCTCACTCTCTCACTCTCACTCTCTCACTCTCTCAATCTCTCACTCCCTCACTCTCTCACTCTCTCACTCTCTCACTCTCTCACTCTCTCACTCTCTCACTCTCTCACTCTCTCACTCTCTCACTCTCTCACTCTCTCACTCTCTCACTCTCTCACTCTCTCACTCTCTCACTCTCTCACTCTCTCACTCTCTCACTCTCTCACCCTCTCACTCTCTCACTCTCTCACTCTCTCACTCTCTCACTCTCTCACTCTCTCACGCTCTCACTTTTTCACTCTCTCACTCTCTCACTTTCTTACTCTGTCGATCTCTCACTCTTTTACTCTCTTCACTCCCTTTTACTCCCTTACTCTCTTACTCTCTTACTCTCTTACTCTCTCACTCTCTCACTCTCTCACCCTCTCACTCTCTCGCTCTCTCACCCTTTCATTCTCTTACTCTCTCACTCTCTCACTCTCCCACTTTCTCACTCTATCACTCTGTTACTCTCTTAATCTCTCAGTTCCTCTCTCTTACTCTCACTCCCTCACTCCCTAACTCTCTTACTGACTCACTCTCTCGATCTCTTACTCTCTCATTCCTTCACTCTCTCACTTTCTCACTTTTTCACTCTCTCAGTCTCTCGCTCTCTCACTATCTCACTCTCTCGCTGTCTCGCTGTCTCGCTCTCTCGCTCTCTCGCTCTCCCGCTCTCTCGCTCTCTTGCTCTCTCGCTCTCCCGCTCTCTCGCTCTCTTGCTCTCTCGCTCTCGCACTCACCTACTTTTTTACTCCTTCACTCCCTCGGTTTCTCTCTCTCTCACTCTCCTACGCTTTCACTCTCTCACTCTCTCACTCTCTCGATCTCTTTCTCTCTCACTTTCTCAGTCGCTCGCTCTCTCACTCTCTCGCTCTCTCGCTGTCTCGCTGTCTCGCTCTCTCGCTCTCTCGCTCTCTCGTTCTCATTCTCTCACTTTCACGCCCTCACTTCCTCACTAACTGACTCACTCACTTTCGGACTCTCTCACTTTCTCACTAGTTCACTAGTTCACTCTCTTACTCTCTCACTCTCTCACTCTCTCACTCTCTCACTCTCTCGGTCTCTCACTTTCTCACTCTCTCACTCTCTCACTCTCTCACTCTCTCACTCTCTCACTCTCTCACTCTCTCACTCTCTCACTCTCTCACTCTCTCACTCTCTCACTCTCTCACTCTCTCACTCTCTCACTCTCTCACTCTCTCACTCTCTTAATCTCTCACTCTCTCACCCTCTCTCTCTCTCACTCTCTCACTCTCTCACTCTCTCACTCTCTCACTCTCTCACTCTCTCACTCTCTCACTCTCTCACTCTCTCACTCTCTCACTCTCTCACACTCTCACTCTCTCACTCTCTCACTCTCTCACTCTCTCACTCTCTCACTCTCTCACTCTCTCACTTTCTCACTCTCTCACTCTCTCACTCTCTCACTCTCTGACTCTCTCACTATCTCACTCTCTCACTCTCTCACTCTCTCACTCTCTCACTCTCTCACTCTCTCACTCTCTCACTCTCTCACTCTCTCACTCTCTCACTCTCTCACTCTCTCACTCTCTCACTCTCTCACTCTCTCACTCTCTCACTCTCTCACTCTCTCACTCTCTCACTCTCTCACTCTCTCACTCTCTCACTCTCTCACTCTCTCACTCTCTCACTCTCTCACTCTCTCACTCTCTCACTCTCTCACTCTCTCACTCTCTCACTCTCTCACTCTCTCACTCTCTCAGTCTCTCGCTCTCTCACTATCTCGCTCTCTCGCTGTCTCGCTGTCTCGCTCTCTCGCTCTCTCGCTCTCCCGCTCTTTCGCTCTCTCGCTCTCTCGCTCTCCCGCTCTCTCGCTCTCTCGCTCTCTCGCTCTCGCACTCACCCACTTTTTTACTCCTTCACTCCCTCGGTTTCTCTCTCTCTCACTCTCCCACGCTTTCAGTCTCTCACTCTCTCACTCTCTCGATCTCTCACTCTCTCACTTTCTTAATCGCTCGCTCTCTCACGAGAGATCGCTCCCTCGCTGTCTCACTCTCTAACTCTCTCACTCTCTCACTATCTCACTCTCTTAATCTCTCACTCTCTCACTCTCTCATTCTCTCACTCTCTCACTCTCTCACTCTCTCACTCTCTTACTCTCTCACTCTCACTCTCTCACTCTCTCAATCTCTCACTCCCTCACTCTCTCACTCTCTCACTCTCTCACTCTCTCACTCTCTCACTCTCTCACTCTCTCACTCTCTCACTCTCTCACTCTCTCACTCTCTCACTCTCTCACTCTCTCACTCTCTCACTCTCTCACTCTCTCACTCTCTCACTCTCTCACTCTCTCACTCTCTCACTCTCTCACTCTCTCACTTTCTCACTCTCTCACTCTCTCACTCTCTTACTCTCTCACTCTCTCACTCTCTCACTCTCTCACTCTCTCACTCTCTCACTCTCTCACTCTCTCACTCTCTCACTCTCTCACTCTCTCACTCTCTCACTCTCTCACTCTCTCACGCTCTCACTCTCTCACTCTCTCACTCTCTCACTTTCTTACTCTGTCGAGCTCTCACTCTTTTACTCTCTTACTCTTTTACTCCCTTACTCTCTTACTTTCTTACTCTCTCACTCTCTCACTTTCTCACTCTCTCACCCTCTCACTCTCTCGCTCTCTCACCCTTTCATTCTCTTACTCTCTCACTCTCTCACTCTCCCACTTTCTCACTCTATCACTCTGTTACTCTCTTAATCTCTCACTTTTTCTCTCTTACTCTCACTCCCTCACTCCCTAACTCTCTTACTGACTCACTCTCTCGATCTCTTACTCTCTCATTCCTTCACTCTCTCACTTTCTCACTTTTTCACTCTCTCAGTCTCTCGCTCTCTCACTATCTCGCTCTCTCGCTGTCTCGCTGTCTCGCTCTCTCGCTCTCTCGCTCTCCCGCTCTTTCGCTCTCTCGCTCTGTTGCTCTCTCGCTCTCCCGCTCTCTCGCTCCCTTGCTCTCTCGCTCCCGCACTCACCTACTTTTTTACTCCTTCACTCCCTCGGTTTCTCTCTCTCTCACTCTCCTACGTTTTCACTCTCTCACTCTCTCACTCTCTCGATCTCTTACTCTCTCACTTTCTCAGTCGCTCGCTCTCTCACTCTCTCGCTCTCTCGCTGTCTCGCTGTCTCGCTCTCTCGCTCTCTCGCTCTCTTGTTTTCATTCTCTCACTTTCACGCCCTCACTTCCTCACTAACTGACTCACTCACTTTCGGACTCTCTCACTTTCTCACTAGTTCACTAGTTCACTCTCTTACTCTCTCACTCTCTCACTCTCTCACTCTCTCACTCTCTCGGTCTCTCACTTTCTCACTCTCTCACTCTCTCACTCTCTCACTCTCTCACTCTCTCACTCTCTCACTCTCTCACTCTCTCACTCTCTCACTCTCTCACTCTCTCACTCTCTTACTCTCTCAATCTCTCACTCTCTCACTCTCTCACTCTCTCACTCTCTCACTCTCTCACTCTCTCACTCTCTCACTCTCTCACTCTCTCACTCTCTCACTCTCTCACTCTCTCACTCTCTCACTCTCTCACTCTCTCACTCTCTCACACTCTTACTCTCTCACTCTCTCACTCTCTCACTCTCTCACTCTCTCACTCTCTCACTCTCTCACTTTCTCACTCTCTCACTCTCTCACTCTCTCACTCTCTCACTCTCTTACTCTCTCACTCTCTCACTCTCTCACTCTCTCACTCTCTCACTCTCTCACTCTCTCACTCTCTCACTCTCTCACTCTCTCACTCTCTCACTCTCTCACTCTCTCACTCTCTCACTCTCTCACTCTCTCACTCTCTCACTCTCTCACTCTCTCACTCTCTCACTCTCTCACTCTCTCACTCTCTCACTCTCTCACTCTCTCACTCTCTCACTCTCTCACTCTCTCACTCTCTCACTCTCTCACTCTCTTACTCTCTTACTCTGTCGATCTCTCACTCTTTTACTCTCTTACTTGTTCACTCCCTTACTCTCTTACTCTCTTACTCTCTTACTCTCTCACTCTCTCACTCTATCACCCTCTCACTCTCTCACTCTCTCACTCTCCCACTCTCTCACTCTCTCACTCTCTCACTCTCTCACTCTCTCACGCTTTCACTCTCTCACTCACTTACTCTCTCACTCTCTCACTTTCCCACTCTTCCACCCTTTCACTCTACCGCTCTTTCAGTATCTGACTTTCTCACTCTCTCACTCTCTAACTCTTTCATTCTCTCACTTTCCCACTCTTCCACTCTTTCACTCTACCGCTCTCTCAGTATCTAACTTTCTCACTCTCTTACTCTCTAACTCTTTCATTCTCTCACTCCCTCACTCTCTCTCTCGCTCTCAGTTTCTCACTCTCTCACTTTCTCACTCTCTTACTCTTTCACTCTCTCACTCCCTCACTCTCTCACTCTTTTACTCACTCACTCTCTTGCTCTTTCACTCCCTCACTCTCCTACTCTCTAACTCTCTCACTTTCTCACTCTTTCACATTTTGACTCTCTCACTCTCCCACTCTCTCACTTTCTCACTCTCCCACTCTCTTAATCCTTAAATCTTTCACTCTCTCACTCTCTCAGTCTTACACTCTCTCACTCTCTCACTCTTTCACTCTCTCACTCTCTCACTCACTTACTCTCTCACTCTCTCACTTTCCCACTCTTCCACTCTTTCACTCTACCGCTCTCTCAGTATCTCACTTTCTCACTCTCTCACTCTCTAATTCTTTCATTCTCTCACTCCCTCACTCTCTCTCTCGCTCTCAGTTTCTCACTCTCTCACTTTCTCACTCTCTTACTCTTTCACTCTCTCACTCCCTCACTCTCTCACTCTTTCACTCACTCACGCTCTCGCTCTCTTACTCTCTCACTTTCCTACTTTCTAACTCTCTCACTTTCTCACTCTTTTACATTTTAACTCTCTCAGTCTCTCACTTTTTCTCTCTCTCACTTTTTCGCTGTCTCGCTCTCCCGCTCTCTCGCTCTTTCGCTCTCTCGCTCTCTCGCTCTCTCGCTCTCTCGCTTTATTGATCTTTCGCCTCTCGCTTTCTCGCTCTTTCGCTCTCTCGCGCTCTCGCTCTCTTGATCTCTTACTCTTACACTCTTTCACTCTCTAACTCTCTCACTCTCTCGCTCTCTCCCTCTCTCGCTCTCTCACTCTCTTACTCTCTTACTCTCTTACTCCCTTATTCTCTTACTCTCTCACTCCCTTACTTTCTCATTCTCTTACTCTCTCACGCTCTCACTCTCCCACTTTCTCCCTCTCTCACTCTCTCACTCTCTCAATCTCTCACTTCCTGTCTCTCACTCTCACTCCCTCACTCTCTCACTCACTCACTCTCTCGATCTCTCACTCTCTCATTCCATCACTCTCTCACTATCTCACTCTTTCACTCTCTCACCCTTTCACTCATTCACTCTTTCACTCTCTCACTCTGTCACTCTCTCACTCTCTCACTCTCTCACTCTCTCACTCTCTCACTCTCTCACTCTCTCACTCTCTCACTCTCTCACTCTCTCACTCTCTTACTCTCTTACTCTCTCACTCTCTCACTCTCTCACTCTCTCACTCTCTCACTCTCTCACTCTCTCACTCTCTCACTCTCTCACTCTCTCACTCTCTCACTCTCTCACGCTCTCACGCTCTCACTCTCTTACTCTCTTACTCTCTTACTCTGTCGATCTCTCACTCTTTTACTCTCTTACTTTTTCACTCCCTTACTCTCTTACTCTCTTACTCTCTTACTCTCTCACTCTCTCACTCTCTCACCCTCTCACTCTCTCACTCTCTCACTCTCCCACTCTCTCACTCTCTCACTCTCTCACTCTCTCACTCTCTCACTCTCTCACTCTCTCACTCTCTCACTCTCTCACTCTCTCACTCTCTCACTCTCTCACTCTCTCACTCTCTCACTCTCTCACTCTCTCACTCTCTCACTCTCTCACTCTCTCACTCTCTCACTCTCTCACTCTCTCACTCTCTCACCCTCTCACTCTCTCACTCTCTTAATCTTTCACTCTCTCACTCTCTCATTCTCTCACTCTCTCACTCTCTCACTCTCTCACTCTCTCACTCTCTCACTCTCTCACTCTCTCACTCTCTCACTCTCTCACTCTCTCACTCTCTCACTCTCTCACTCCCTCACTCTCTCACTCTCTCACTCTCTTACTTTCTCACTCTCTCACTCTCTCACTCTCTCACTCTCTCACTCTCTCACTCTCTCACTCTCTCACTCTCTCACTCTCTCACTCTCTCACTCTCTCACTCTCTCACTCTCGCACTCTCTCACTCTCTCACTCTCTCACTCTCTCACGCTCTCACTCTCTCACTCTCTCACTCTCTCACTCTCTCACTCTCTTACTCTGTCGATCTCTCACTCTTTTACTCTCTTACTCTTTTACTCCCTTACTCTCTTACTCTCTTACTCACTTACTCTCTCACTCTCTCACTCTCTCACCCTCTCACTCTCTCACTCTCTTACTCTCCCACTCTCTCACTCTTTCACTCTCTCACTCTCTCACTCTCTCACTTTCTCACTCTCTCGCTCTCTCACCCTTCCATTCTCTTACTCTCTCACTCTCTCACTCTCCCACTTTCTCACTCTATCACTCTGTTACTCTCTTAATCTCTCACTTTCTCTCTCTTACTCTCACTCCCTCACTCCCTTACTCTCTTACTGACTCACTCTCTCGATCTCTTACTCTCTCATTCCTTCACTCTCTCACTTTCTCACTTTCTCACTCTCTCAGTCTCTCGCTCTCTCACTATCTCGCTCTCTCGCTGTCTCGCTGTCTCGCTCTCTCGCTCTCTCGCTCTCCCGCTCTTTCGCTCTCTCGCTCTCTCGCTCTCTCGCTCTCCCGCTCTCTCGCTCTCTTGCTCTCTCGCTCTCGCACTCACCCACTTTTTTACTCCTTCACTTCCTCGGTTTCTCTCTCTCTTACTCTCCTACGCTTTCACTCTCTCACTCTCTCACTCTCTCGATCTCTTACTCTCTCACTTTCTCAGTCGCTCGCTCTCTCACTCTCTCGCTCTCTCGCTGTCTCGCTGTCTCGCTCTCTCGCTCTCTCGCTCTCCCGCTCTCTCGCTCTCTTGCTCTCTCGCTCTCGCACTCACCCACTTTTTTACTCCTTCACTCCCTCGGTTTCTCTCTCTCTCACTCTCCTACGCTTTCACTCTCTCACTCTCTCACTCTCTCACTCTCTCACTCTCTCACTCTCTCACTCTCTCACTCTCTCACTCTCTCACTCTCTCACTCTCTCACTCTCTCACTCTCTCACCCTCTCACTCTCTCACTCTCTCACTCTCTCACTCTCTTACTCTCTCACTCTCTCACTCTCTCACTCTCTCACTCTCTCACTCGCTTAATCTCTCACTCTCTCACTCTCTCACTGTCTCACTCTCTCACTCTCTCACTCTCTCAATCTCTCACTCACTTACTCTTTCACTCTCTCACTCTCTCACTCTCTCACTCTCTCACTCTCTCACTCTCTCACTCTCTCACTCTCTCACGCTCTCACTCTCTCACTCTCTCACTCTCTCACTCTCTCACTCTCTCACTCTCTCACTCTCTCACTCTCTTACTCTCTCACTCTCTCACTCTCTCACTCTCTCACTCTCTCACTCTCTCACTCTCTAACTCTTTCATTCTCTCACTTTCCCACTCTTCCACTCTTTCACTCTACCGCTCTCTCAGTATCTAACTTTCTCACTCTCTTACTCTCTAACTCTTTCATTCTCTCACTCCCTCACTCTCTCTCTCGCTCTCAGTTTCTCACTCTCTCACTTTCTCACTCTCTTACTCTTTCACTCTCTCACTCCCTCACTCTCTCACTCTTTTACTCACTCACTCTCTTGCTCTTTCACTCCCTCACTCTCCTACTCTCTAACTCTCTCACTTTCTCACTCTTTCACATTTTGACTCTCTCACTCTCCCACTCTCTCACTTTCTCACTCTCCCACTCTCTTAATCCTTAAATCTTTCACTCTCTCACTCTCTCAGTCTTACACTCTCTCACTCTCTCACTCTTTCACTCTCTCACTCTCTCACTCACTTACTCTCTCACTCTCTCACTTTCCCACTCTTCCACTCTTTCACTCTACCGCTCTCTCAGTATCTCACTTTCTCACTCTCTCACTCTCTAATTCTTTCATTCTCTCACTCCCTCACTCTCTCTCTCGCTCTCAGTTTCTCACTCTCTCACTTTCTCACTCTCTTACTCTTTCACTCTCTCACTCCCTCACTCTCTCACTCTTTCACTCACTCACGCTCTCGCTCTCTTACTCTCTCACTTTCCTACTTTCTAACTCTCTCACTTTCTCACTCTTTTACATTTTAACTCTCTCAGTCTCTCACTTTTTCTCTCTCTCACTTTTTCGCTGTCTCGCTCTCCCGCTCTCTCGCTCTTTCGCTCTCTCGCTCTCTCGCTCTCTCGCTCTCTCGCTTTATTGATCTTTCGCCTCTCGCTTTCTCGCTCTTTCGCTCTCTCGCGCTCTCGCTCTCTTGATCTCTTACTCTTACACTCTTTCACTCTCTAACTCTCTCACTCTCTCGCTCTCTCCCTCTCTCGCTCTCTCACTCTCTTACTCTCTTACTCTCTTACTCCCTTATTCTCTTACTCTCTCACTCCCTTACTTTCTCATTCTCTTACTCTCTCACGCTCTCACTCTCCCACTTTCTCCCTCTCTCACTCTCTCACTCTCTCAATCTCTCACTTCCTGTCTCTCACTCTCACTCCCTCACTCTCTCACTCACTCACTCTCTCGATCTCTCACTCTCTCATTCCATCACTCTCTCACTATCTCACTCTTTCACTCTCTCACCCTTTCACTCATTCACTCTTTCACTCTCTCACTCTGTCACTCTCTCACTCTCTCACTCTCTCACTCTCTCACTCTCTCACTCTCTCACTCTCTCACTCTCTCACTCTCTCACTCTCTCACTCTCTTACTCTCTTACTCTCTCACTCTCTCACTCTCTCACTCTCTCACTCTCTCACTCTCTCACTCTCTCACTCTCTCACTCTCTCACTCTCTCACTCTCTCACTCTCTCACGCTCTCACGCTCTCACTCTCTTACTCTCTTACTCTCTTACTCTGTCGATCTCTCACTCTTTTACTCTCTTACTTTTTCACTCCCTTACTCTCTTACTCTCTTACTCTCTTACTCTCTCACTCTCTCACTCTCTCACCCTCTCACTCTCTCACTCTCTCACTCTCCCACTCTCTCACTCTCTCACTCTCTCACTCTCTCACTCTCTCACTCTCTCACTCTCTCACTCTCTCACTCTCTCACTCTCTCACTCTCTCACTCTCTCACTCTCTCACTCTCTCACTCTCTCACTCTCTCACTCTCTCACTCTCTCACTCTCTCACTCTCTCACTCTCTCACTCTCTCACTCTCTCACCCTCTCACTCTCTCACTCTCTTAATCTTTCACTCTCTCACTCTCTCATTCTCTCACTCTCTCACTCTCTCACTCTCTCACTCTCTCACTCTCTCACTCTCTCACTCTCTCACTCTCTCACTCTCTCACTCTCTCACTCTCTCACTCTCTCACTCCCTCACTCTCTCACTCTCTCACTCTCTTACTTTCTCACTCTCTCACTCTCTCACTCTCTCACTCTCTCACTCTCTCACTCTCTCACTCTCTCACTCTCTCACTCTCTCACTCTCTCACTCTCTCACTCTCTCACTCTCGCACTCTCTCACTCTCTCACTCTCTCACTCTCTCACGCTCTCACTCTCTCACTCTCTCACTCTCTCACTCTCTCACTCTCTTACTCTGTCGATCTCTCACTCTTTTACTCTCTTACTCTTTTACTCCCTTACTCTCTTACTCTCTTACTCACTTACTCTCTCACTCTCTCACTCTCTCACCCTCTCACTCTCTCACTCTCTTACTCTCCCACTCTCTCACTCTTTCACTCTCTCACTCTCTCACTCTCTCACTTTCTCACTCTCTCGCTCTCTCACCCTTCCATTCTCTTACTCTCTCACTCTCTCACTCTCCCACTTTCTCACTCTATCACTCTGTTACTCTCTTAATCTCTCACTTTCTCTCTCTTACTCTCACTCCCTCACTCCCTTACTCTCTTACTGACTCACTCTCTCGATCTCTTACTCTCTCATTCCTTCACTCTCTCACTTTCTCACTTTCTCACTCTCTCAGTCTCTCGCTCTCTCACTATCTCGCTCTCTCGCTGTCTCGCTGTCTCGCTCTCTCGCTCTCTCGCTCTCCCGCTCTTTCGCTCTCTCGCTCTCTCGCTCTCTCGCTCTCCCGCTCTCTCGCTCTCTTGCTCTCTCGCTCTCGCACTCACCCACTTTTTTACTCCTTCACTTCCTCGGTTTCTCTCTCTCTTACTCTCCTACGCTTTCACTCTCTCACTCTCTCACTCTCTCGATCTCTTACTCTCTCACTTTCTCAGTCGCTCGCTCTCTCACTCTCTCGCTCTCTCGCTGTCTCGCTGTCTCGCTCTCTCGCTCTCTCGCTCTCCCGCTCTCTCGCTCTCTTGCTCTCTCGCTCTCGCACTCACCCACTTTTTTACTCCTTCACTCCCTCGGTTTCTCTCTCTCTCACTCTCCTACGCTTTCACTCTCTCACTCTCTCACTCTCTCACTCTCTCACTCTCTCACTCTCTCACTCTCTCACTCTCTCACTCTCTCACTCTCTCACTCTCTCACTCTCTCACTCTCTCACCCTCTCACTCTCTCACTCTCTCACTCTCTCACTCTCTTACTCTCTCACTCTCTCACTCTCTCACTCTCTCACTCTCTCACTCGCTTAATCTCTCACTCTCTCACTCTCTCACTGTCTCACTCTCTCACTCTCTCACTCTCTCAATCTCTCACTCACTTACTCTTTCACTCTCTCACTCTCTCACTCTCTCACTCTCTCACTCTCTCACTCTCTCACTCTCTCACTCTCTCACGCTCTCACTCTCTCACTCTCTCACTCTCTCACTCTCTCACTCTCTCACTCTCTCACTCTCTCACTCTCTTACTCTCTCACTCTCTCACTCTCTCACTCTCTCACTCTCTCACTCTCTCACTCTCTCACTCTCTCACTCTCTCACTCTCTCACTCTCTCACTCTCTCACTCTCTCACTCTCTCACTCTCTCACTCTCTCACTCTCTCACTCTCTCACTCTCTCACTCTCTCACTCTCTCACTCTCTCACTCTCTCACTCTCTCACTCTCTCACTCTCTCACTCTCTCACTCTCTCACTCTCTCACTCTCTCACTTTCTCACTCTCTCACTCTCTCACTCTCTCACTCTCTCACTCTCTCACTCTCTCACTCTCTCACTCTCTCACTCTCTCACTCTCTCACTCTCTCACTCTCTCACTCTCTCACTCTCTCACTTTCTCACTCTCTCACTCTCTCACTCTCTCACTCTCTCACTCTCTCACTCTCTCACTCCCTCACTCTCTCACTCTCTCACTCTCTCACTCTCTCACTCTCTCACTCTCTCACTCTCTCACTCTCTCACTCTCTCACTCTCTCACTCTCTCACTCTCTTACTCTCTCACTCTCTCACTCTCTCACTCTCTCACTCTCTCACTCTCTCACTCTCTCACTCTCTCACTCTCTCACTCTCTCACTCTCTCACTCTCTCACTCTTTCACTCTCTCACTCTCTCACTCTCTCACTCTCTCACTCTCTCACTCTCTCACTCTCTCACTCTCTCACTCTCCCACTCTCTCACTCTCTCACTTTCTCACTCTCTCACTCTCTTACTCTCTTACTCTCTCACTCTCTCACTCTCTCACTCTCTCACTCTCTCACTCTCTCACTCTCTCACTCTCTCACTCTCTCACTCTCTCACTCTCTCACTCTCTCACTTTCTCACTCTCTCTCTCTCTCACTCTCTCACTCTCTTACTCTCTCACTCTCTTAATCTGTCGATCTCTTACTCTTTTACTCTCTTACTTGTTTACTCCCTTACTCTCTTACTCTCTTACTCTCTTACTCTCTCGCTCTCTCACTCTCTCACCCTCTCACTCTCTCACTCTCTCACTCTCCCACTTTCTCACTCTCTCACTCTCTCACTCTCTCACTCTCTCACTCTTTCACTCTCTCACTCTCTCACTCTCTCACTCTCTCACTCTTTCACTCCTTCACTCTCTCACTCTCTCACTCACTTACTCTCTCACTCTCTCACTTTCCCACTCTTCCACTCTTTCACTCTACCGCTCTTTCAGTATCTCACTTTCTCACTCTCTCACTCTCTAACTCTTTCATTCTCTCACTTTCCCACTCTTCCACTCTTTCACTCTACCGCTCTCTCAATATCTCACTTTCTCACTCTCTCACTCTCTAACTCTTTCATTCTCTCACTCCCTCACTCTCTCTCTCGCTCTCAGTTTCTCACTCTCTAACTTTCTCACTCCCTTACTCTTTAACTCTCTCACTTTCTCACTCTCTTACTCTTTCACTCTCTCACTCCCTCACTCTCTCACTCTTTTGATCACTCACTCTCTTGCTCTTTCACTTCCTCACTTTCCTACTCTCTAACTCTCTCACTTTCTCACTCTTTTACATTTTGACTCTCTCACTCTCACTTTTTCACTCTCTCACTCTTTCGCTGTCTCGCTCTCTCGGTCTCTCGCTCTCTCGCTCTTTCGCTCTCTCGCTCTCTTGCTCTCTCGGTCTCTCGCTCTTTCGCTCTCTTGCGCTCTCGCTCTCTTCATCTCTCACTCTCACACTCTCTTACTCTCTTACTCTCTCACTCTCTCGCTTTCTCCTTCTCTCGCTCTCTCACTCTTTTACTCTCTCACTCTCTCACTCTCTTACTCTCTTACTCTCTTACTCTCTCACTCCCTTATTCTCTTACTCTCTCACTCTCTCACTTTCTCACTCTTTTACTCTCGCACTTTCTCACTCTCTCACTCTCTCGCTCTCTCACTCTTTCATTCTCTTACTCTCTCACTCTCTCACTCTCCCACTTTCTCACTCTATCACTCCCTCACTCTCTTAATCTCTTACTTTCTCTCGATCACTCTCGCTCCCTCACTCCCTAACTCTCTTACTCACTTACTCGCTCGATCTCTTACTCTCTCATTCCTTTACTCTCTCACTCTCTCGATATTTCACTTTTTCACTCTCTCACTCTCTCACTCCTGCTTTCTCTCACTCTGTTACTCTATAACTCTCTCACTCTTTCACTCTCTTACTCTGTGACTCCCTCTCTTCCGCACTTCATTACTTTCTCACTCTCTCGCTTTCTCTCTCTCTCACTTTCTCACTCTCTGACTCTCTCACTTTCTCACTTTCTGTCTCTCACTCTCACTTTCTCACTCTCTCACTCACTTACTCTCTCGATCTCTCACTCTCTCATTCAATCACTCTCTCACTATCTTACTCTTTCACTCTATCACTCTTTCACTCTCTCACTCGCTCACTCCCTCACTCTCACTCTTTTTCTCTCTCTGTCAGTTTCTCACTCTCTCACTTTCTCACTCTCTTACTCTTTCACTCTCTCACTCCTTCACTCTCTCACTCTTTCACTCACTTGCTCTCTCGCTCTCTCACTCTCTCACTTTCCTACTCACTAACTTTCTCACTTTCTCACTCTTTCACATTTTAACTCTCCCACTCTCTACCTTTTTCACTCTCTCACTCTTTCGCTGTTTCGCTCTCTCGCTCTCTCACTCTCTTACTCTGTCGATCTCTCACTCTTTAACTCTCTTACTCTTTTACTCCCTTACTCTCTTACTCTCTTACTCTTTCACTCTCTCACTCTCTCACCCTCTTACTCTCTCACTCTCTCACTCTCTCACTCTCTCACTCCCTCAATCTCTCACTCTCTCACTCCCTCACTCTCTCACTCTCTTACTCTGTCGATCTCTCACTCTTTTACTCTCTTACTCTTTCACTCCCTTACTCTCTTACTTACTCACTCTCTCATTCTCTCACCCTCTCACTCTCTCACTCTCCCACTCTCTTACTCTCTCACTTTCTCACTCTCTCACTCTTTCACTCTCTCACTCTCTCGCTCTCTCACTCTTTCACTCTCTCACTCTCTCACTCTCTCACTCTCTCACTTTCTCACTCTATCACTCTCTCACTCTATCACTCTCTCACTCTCTCACTCTTTCGCTCTCTCACTCTCTCACTCCTCCACTCTCTCAATCTTTGAATCTTTCACTCTGTCACTCTCTCAGTCTTACACTCTCTCACTCTCTCACTCCTTCACTCTCACTCTCTCACTCTCTCACTCACTCACTCTCTCACTCTCTCACTTTCCCACTCTTCCACTCTTTCATTCTTCCGCTCTCTTAGTATCTCACTTTCTCACTCTCTCACTCTCTAACTCACTAACTCTCTGATTTTCTCCCTCTCTTGCTTTCTCGCTCTCTTGCTGCCTTGCTCGCTCGCACTCTCGCGCTCTTGCTCTCTCAAGCTCTTACTCTCTCGCTGTTTCACTCTCTCACTCTCTTACTTTCTCACTCCCGGACTCTCACTCTCTTACTCTCTCACTGTCCCACCCTCTCACTCTCTCACTCTCTCACTCTCTCACTCTCTCACTCTCTCACTCTCTCACTCTCTCACTCTTTCACTCTCTCACTCTCTCACTCTCTCACTCTCTCACTCTCTCACTCTCTCACTCTCTCACTCTCTCACTCTCTCACTCTCTCACTCTCTCACTCTCTCACTCTCTCACTCTCTCACTCTCTCACTCTCTCACTCTCTCACTCTCTTACTCCTTCACTCTCTCACTTCCCCACTCTTTCACTCTTCCAATATTCCACTCTCTCAGTATCTAACTTTCGTACTCTCTCACTCTCTAACTCACTAACTCTTTGATTTTCTCACTCTCTTGCTTTCTCGCTCGCTCGCTGCCTTGCTCTCTTGCGCTTTCGCGCTCTTGCTCTCTTAATCTCTCACTTTCTCGCTATTTCACTCTCTCACTCTCTTACTTACTCTCTCTCGCACTCTCTCACTCTCTTACTCCCTCACGCTCTCACTGTCCCACTCTCCCACTCTTACTCTCTCTCTCTCTCTCTCTCACTTTCTCACTGTATAACTTTCTCAATCTCTTACTCTTTCACTCTCTCACTACCTCACTCGCTCACTCTTTCACTCACTCACGCTCTCGCTCTCTTACTCTCTCACTTTCCTACTTTCTAACTCTCTCACTTTCTCACTCTTTTACATTTTAACTCTCTCACTCTCTCACTTTTTCTTTCTCTCACTTTTTCGCTGTCTCGCTCTCTCGCTCTCTCGCTCTTTCGCTCTTTCGCTCTCTTGCTCTCTCGCTCTCTCGCTTTATTGATCTCTCGCCTCTCGCTCTCTCGCTCTTTCGCTCTCTCGCGCTCTCGCTCTCTTGATCTCTTACTCTCACAGTCTCTTACTCTCTGACTCTCTCGCTCTCTCCCTCTCTCGCTCTCTCACTCTCTTACTCTCTTACTATCTCACTCCTTTACTCTCTTACTCTCTCACTCCCTTACTTTCTCATTTTCTTACTCTCTCACGCTCTTACTCTCCCACTTTCTCCCTCTCTCACTCTCTCACTCTCTCAATCTCTTACTTCCTGTCTCTCACTCTCGATCCCTCACTCTCTCACTCAGTCACTTTCTAGATCTCTCACTCTCTAATTCCATCTCTCTCTCACTATCTCACTCTTTCACTCTCTCACCCTTTCACTCTTTCACTCTTTCACTCTCTCAATCTCTTACTTCCTGTCTCTCACTCTCGATCCCTCACTCTCTCACTCAGTCACTCTCTAGATCTCTCACTCTCTAATTCCATCTCTCTCTCACTATCTCACTCTTTCACTCTCTCACCCTTTCACTCTTTCACTCTTTCACTCTTTCACTCTTTCACTCTTTCACTCTCTCACTCTCTCACTCTCTCACTCTCTCACTCTGTCACTCTCTCACTCTCTCACTCTCTCACTCTCTCACTCTCTCACTCTCTCACTCTCTTACTCTGTCGATCTCTCACTCTTTTACTCTCTTACTCTTTCACTCCCTTACACTCTTACTCTCTCACTCTCTTACTCTCTCACCCTCTCACTCTCTCACTCTCTCACTCTCTCACTCTCTCACTCTCTCACTCTCTCACTCTCTCACTCTCTCACTCTTTTACTCTCTCACTCTCTCACTCTCTCACTCTCTCACTCTCTCACTCTCTCACTCTCTCACTCTCTCACTCTCTCACTCTCTCACTCTCTCACTCTCTCACTCTCTCACTCCTTCACTCTCTCACTTCCCCACTCTTTCACTCTTCCAATATTCCACTCTCTCAGTATCTAACTTTCGTACTCTCTCACTCTCTAACTCACTAACTCTTTGATTTTCTCACTCTCTTGCTTTCTCGCTCGCTCGCTGCCTTGCTCTCTTGCGCTTTCGCGCTCTTGCTCTCTCAATCTCTCACTTTCTCGCTATTTCACTCTCTCACTTTCTTACTTACTCTCTCTCGCACTCTCTCACTCTCTTATTCCCTCACGCTCTCACTGTCCCACTCTCTCACTCTTACTCTTTCTCTCTCTCTCTCACTTTCTCACTGTATAACTTTCTTAATCTCTTACTCTTTCACTCTCTCACTACCTCACTCGCTCACTCTTTCACTCACTCACGCTCTCGCTCTCTTACTCTCTCACTTTCCTACTTTCGAACTCTCTCACTTTCTCACTCTTTTACATTTTAACTCTCTCACTCTCTGACTTTTTCTCTCTCTCACTTTTTCGCTGTCTCGCTCTCTCGCTCTCTCGCTTTTTCGCTCTCTCGCTCTCTTGCTCTCTCGCTCTTTCGCTTTATTGATCTCTCGCCTCTCGCTCTCTCGCTCTTTCGCTCTCTCGCGCTCTCGCTCTCTTGATCTCTTACTCTCACACTCTCTTACTCTCTCAATCTCTCGCTCTCTCCCTCTCTCGCTCTCTCACTCTCTTACTATCTTACTCTCTCACTCCCTTACTCTCTTACTCTCTCACTCCCTTACTTTCTCATTTTCTTACTCTCTCACGCTCTCACTCTCCCACTTTCTCCCTCTCTCACTCTCTCACTCTCTCAATCTCTCACTTCCTGTCTCTCACTCTCGATCCCTCACTCTCTCACTCAGTTACTCTCTAGATCTCTCACTTTCTAATTCCATCTCTCTCTCACTATCTTACTCTTTCACTCTCTCACTCTTTCACTCTTTCACTCTTCCACTCTCTCACTCTCTCACTCCCGCTTTCTCTTACTCTGTCACTCTTTAACTCTCTCACTCTTTCACTCTCTCACTCTCACTCCCTAACTCTCTCACTCTCTCACTCACTCACTTTTTCTCTTTCTCACTCCTTCTCTCTTTCACTCTCTCACTCTCTAACTCTCTCCCTCTCTCTTTCTCTCACTCTCTGACTCTCTCATTCCCTCAATCTCTCACTCTCTCACTCTCTCACTCTCTCACTCTCTCACTCTCTTACTCTCTCACTCTCTCACTCTCTCACTCTCTCACTCTCTCACTCTCTCACTCTCTTACTCTGTCGATCTCTTACTCTTTTACTCTCTTACTCTTTCACTCCCTTACTCTCTTACTCTCTCACTCTCTCACTCTCTCACTCTCTCACTCTCTCACCCTTTTACTCTCTCACTCTCTCACTCCCTCACGCTCACTCTCTCTCTCTCTCTTAGTTTCTCACTTTCTAACTCTCTTACTCCTTCACTCTCTCACTTCCTCACTCTCTCACTCTTTTACTCACTCACTCTCTCGCTCTCTCACTCTCTCTCTTTCCTACTCTCTAACACTCTACCTTTCTCACTCTTTCACATTTTAACTCTCTCACTCTCTCACTTTTTTACTCTCTCACTCTTTCGCTGTCTCGCTCTCTCGCTCTCTCACTCTCCCGCTCTCTCGCGCTCTCGCTTTCTTGATCTCTCACTCTCACACTCCCTTACTCTCTCACTCTCTCACTCTCTCGCTGTCTCCTTCTCTTGCTCTCTCACTCTTTTACTCTCTCACTCTCTCACTCTCTCACTCCCTCACTCTCTTACTCTCTTACTTTCTTACTCTCTCACTCCCTTATTCTCTTACTCTCTCACTCTCTCACTTTCTCACTCTCTCGCTCTCTCACTCTTTTATTCTCTTACTTTCTCACTCTCTCACTCTCCCACTTTCTCACTCTATCACTCTGTTACTCTCTGAATCTCTCACTTTCTCTCTCTTACTCTCACTCCCTCACTCCCTAACTCTCTTACTGACTCACTCTCTCGATCTCTTACTGTCTCATTCCTTCACTCTCTCACTTTCTCACTTTCTCACTCTCTCACTCTCTCGATCTCTCACTCTCTCACTCTCTCACTCTCTCACTCTCTCACTCTCTCACTCTCTCACTCTCTCACTCTCTCACTCTCTCACTCTCTCACTCCTTCACTCTCTCCCTCGCTCACTGCCCCACTCTTTTACTCTTCCACTATTCCACTCTCTCAGTATCTAACTTTCTTACTCTCTCACTCTCTAACTCACTAACTCTTTGATTTTCTCACTCTCTTGCTTTCTCGCTCGCTCGCTGCCTTGCTCTCTTGCGCTTTCGCGCTCTTGCTCTCTCAATCTCTCACTTTCTCGCTATTTCACTCTCTCACTCTCTTACTTACTCTCTCTCGCACTCTCTCACTCTCTTACTCCCTCACGCTCTCACTGTCTCACTCTCTCACTCTTACTCTCTCTCTCTCTCTCTCATTTTCTCACCGTATAACTTTCTCAATCTCTTACTCTTTCACTCTCTCACTACCTCACTCGCTCACTCTTTCACTCACTCACGCTCTCGCTCTCTTACTCTCTCACTTTCCTACTTTCTAACTCTCTCACTTTCTCACTCTTTTACATTTTAACTCTCTCACTCTCTCACTTTTTCTCTCTCTCACTTTTTCGCTGTCTTGCTTTCTCGCTCTCTCGCTCTTTCGCTCTTTCGCTCTCTTGCTCTCTCGCTCTCTCGCTTTATTGATCTCTCGCCTCTCGCTCTCTCGCTCTTTCGCTCTCTCGCGCTCTCGCTCTCTTGATCTCTTACTCTCACACTCTCTTACTCTCTGACTCTCTCGCTCTCTCCCTCTCTCGCTCTCTCACTCTCTTACTCTCTTACTCTCTCACTCCCTTACTCTCTTACTCTCTCACTCCCTTACTTTCTCATTTTCTTACTCTCTCACGCTCTCACTCTCCCACTTTCTCCCTCTCTCACTCTCTCACTCTCTCAATCTCTTACTTCCTGTCTCTCACTCTCGATCCCTCACTCTCTCACTCAGTCACTCTCTAGATCTCTCACTCTCTAATTCCATCTCTCTCTCACTATCTCACTCTTTCACTCTCTCACCCTTTCACTCTTTCACTCTTTCACTCTCTCACTCTCTAACTCTCTCCCTCTCTCTTTCTTTCTCTCTCTTGCTTTCGCGCTCGCTCGCTGCCTTGCTCTCTTGCGCTTTCGCGCTCTTGCTCTCTCATCCTCTCACTTTCTCGCTATTTCACTCTCTCACTCTCTTACTTACTCTCTCTCGCACTCTCTCACTCTCTTACTCCCTCACGCTCTCACTGTCCCACTCTCTCACTCTTACTCTCTCTCTCTCTCTCTCACTTTCTCACTGTATTACTTTCTCAATCTCTTACTCTTTCACTCTCTCACTACCTCACTCGCTCACTCTTTCACTCACTCACGCTCTCGCTCTCTTACTCTCTCACTTTCCTACTTTCTAACTCTCTCACTTTCTCACTCTTTTACATTTTAACTCTCTCACTCTCTTACTTTTTCTCTCTCTCACTTTTTCGCTGTCTCGCTCTCTCGCTCTCTCGCTCTTTCGCTCTTTCGCTCTCTTGCTCTCTCGCTCTCTCGCTTTATTGATCTCTCGCCTCTCGCTCTCTCGCTCTTTCGCTTTCTCGCGCTCTCGCTCTCTTGATCTCTTACTCTCACACTCTCTTACTCTCCGACTCTCTCGCTCTCTCCCTCTCTCGCTCTCTCACTCTCTTACTCTCTTACTCTCTCACTCCCTTACTCTCTTACTCTCTCACTCCCTTACTTTCTCATTTTCTTACTCTCTCACGCTCTCACTCTCCCACTTTCTCCCTCTCTCACTCTCTCACTCTCTCAATCTCTTACTTCCTGTCTCTCACTCTCGATCCCTCACTCTCTCACTCAGTCACTCTCTAGATCTCTCACTCTCTAATTCCATCTCTCTCTCACTATCTCACTCTTTCACTCTCTCACCCTTTCACTCTTTCACTCTTTCACTCTCTCACTCTCTAACTCTCTCCCTCTCTCTTTCTCTCACTCTCTGACTCTCTCATTCCCTCAATCTCTCACTCTCTCACTCTCTCACTCTCTCACTCTCTCACTCTCTCACTCTCTCACTCTCTCACTCTCTCACTCTCTCACTCTCTCACTCTCTCACTCTCTCACTCTCTCACTCTCTCACTCTCTCACTCTCTCACTCTCTCACTCTCTCACTCTCTCACTCTCTCACTCTCTCACTCTCTCACTCTCTCACTCTCTCACTCTCTCACTCTCTCACTCTCTCACTCTCTCACTCTCTCACTCTCTCACTCTCTTACTCTGTCGATCTCTCACTCTTTTACTCTCTTACTCTTTCACTCCCTTACTCTCTTACTCTCTCACTCTCTCACTCTCTCACCCTCTCACTCTCTCACTCTCTCACTCTCTCACGCTCACTCTTTCTCTCTCTCTTAGTTTCTTACTTTCTAACTCTCTTACTCCTTCACTCTCTCACTTCCTCACTCTCTCACTCTTTCACTCACTCACTCTCTCGCTCTCTCACTCTCTCTCTTTCCTACTCTCTAACTCTCTACCTTTCTCACTCTTTCACATTTTAACTCTCTCACTCTCTCACTTTTTTACTCTCTCACTCTTTCGCTGTCTCGCTCTCTCGCTCTCTCACTCTCCCGCTCTCTCGCGCTCTCGCTCTCTTGACCTCTCACTCTCACACTCTCTTACTCTCTCACTCTCTCACTCTCTTGCTCTCTCCTTCTCTTGCTCTCTCACTCTTTTACTCTCTCACTATCTCACTCTAACACTCTCTCACTCTCTTACTCTCTTACTTTCTTACTCTCTCACTCCCTTATTCTCTTACTCTCTCACTCTCTCACTTTCTCACTCTCTCGCTCTCTCACTCTTTCATTCTCTTACTCTCTCACTCTCTCACTCTCCCACTTTCTCACTCTATCACTCTGTTACTCTCTCAATCTCTCACTTTTTCTCTCTTACTCTCACTCCCTCACTCCCTAACTCTCTTACTGACTCACTCTCTCGATCTCTTACTGTCTCATTCCTTCACTCTCTCACTGTCTCACTTTCTCACTCTCTCAGTCTCTCGCTCTCTCATTATCTCGCTCTCTCGCTGTCTCGCTGTCTCGCTCTCTCGCTCTCTCGCTCTCCCGCTCTTCCGCTCTCTCGCTCTCTCGCTCGCCCGCTCTCTCACTCTCTTGCTCTCTCGCTCTCGCACTCACCCACTTTTTTACTCCTTCACTCCCTCGGTTTCTCTCTCTCTCACTCTCCCACGCTTTCACTCTCTCACTCTCTCACTCTCTCGATCTCTCACTCTCTCACTTTCTCAATCGCTCGCTCTCTCACTCTCTCGCTCCATCGCTGTCTCGCTCTATCGCTCTCTCGTTCTCATTCTCTCACTTTCACGCCCTCACTCCCTCACTAACTGACTCACTCACTTTCTCACTCTCTCACTTTATCACTAGTTCACTAGTTCACTCTCTTACTCTCTTACTCTCTCACTCTCTCACTCTCTCACTCTCTCACTCTCTCACTCTCTCACTCTCTCACTCTCTCACTCTCTCACGCTCTCACTCTCTCACTCTCTCACTCTCTCACTCTCTCACTCTCTCACTCTCTCACTCTCTCACTCTCTCACTCTCTCACTCTCTCACTCTCTCACTCTCTCACTCTCTCACTCTCTCACTCTCTCACTCTCTCACTCTCTCACTCTCTCACTCTCTCACTCTCTCACTCTCTCACTCTCTTACTCTCTCACTCTCTCACTCTCTTAATCTCTCACTCTCTCACTCTCTCATTCTCTCACTCTCTCACTCTCTCACTCTCTCACTCTCTCACTCTCTCACTCTCTCACTCTCTCACTCTCTCACTCTCTCACTCTCTCACTCTCTCAATCTCTCACTCCCTCACTCTCTCACTCTCTCACTCTCTCACTCTCTCACTCTCTCACTCTCTCACTCTCTCACTCTCTCACTCTCTCACTCTCTCACTATCTCACTCTCTCACTCTCTCACTCTCTCAATCTCTCACTCTCTCACTCTCTCACGCTCTCACTCTCTCACTCTCTCACTCTCTCACTCTCTTACTCTGTCGATGTCTCATTCTTTTACTCTTTTACTCCCTTACTCTCTTACTCTCTTACTCTCTTACTCTCTCACTCTCTCACTCTCTCACTCTCTCACCCTCTCACTCTCTCACTCTCTCACTCTCCCACTCTCTCACTCTCTCACTCTCTCACTTTCTCACTTTCTCACTCTCTCGCTCTCTCACCCTTTCATTCTCTTACTCTCTCACTCTCTCACTCTCCCACTTTCTCACTCTATCACTCTGTTACTCTCTTAATCTCTCACTTTCTCTCTCTTACTCTCACTCCCTCACTCCCTAACTCTCTTACTGACTCACTCTCTCGATCTCTTACTCTCTCATTCCTTCACTCTCTCACTTTCTCACTTTCTTACTCTCTCAGTCTCTCGCTCTCTCACTATCTCGCTCTCTCGCTGTCTCGCTGTCTCGCTCTCTCGCTCTCTCGCTCTCCCGCTCTTTCGCTCTCTCGCTCTCTCGCTCTCTCGCTCTCCCGCTTTCTCGCTCTCTTGCTCTCTTGCTCTCGCACTCACCCACTTTTTTACTCCTTCACTCCCTCGGTTTCTCTCTCTCTCACCCTCCTACGCCTTCACTCTCTCACTCTCTCACTCTCTCGATCTCTTACTCTCTCACTTTCTCAGTCGCTCGCTCTCTCACTCTCTTGCTCTCTCGCTGTCTCGCTGTCTCGCTCTCTCGCTCTCTCGTTCTCATTCTCTCACTTTCACGCCCTCACTCCCTCACTAACTGACTCACTCACTTTCTCACTCTCTCACTTTCTCACTAGTTCACTAGTTCACTCTCTTACTCTCTCACTCTCTCACTCTCTCACTCTCTCACTTTCTCACTCTCTCACTCTCTCACTCTCTCACTCTCTCACTCTCTCACTCTCTCACTCTCTAACTCTCTCACTCTCTCACTCTCTCACTCTCTCACTCTCTCACTCTCTCACTCTCTCACTCTCTCACTCTCTCACTCTCTTAATCTCTCACTCTCTCACTCTCTCACTCTCTCACTCTCTCACTCTCTCACTCTCTCACTCTCTCACTCTCTCACTCTCTCACTCTCTCACTCTCTCACTCTCTCACCCTCTCACCCTCTCACTCTCTCGCTCTCTCACCCTTTCATTCTCTTACTCTCTCACTCTCTCACTCTCCCACTTTCTCACTCTATCACTCTGTTACTCTCTCAATCTCTCAGTTTCTCTCTCTTACTCTCACTCCCTCACTCCCTAACTCTCTTACTGACTCACTCTCTCGATCTCTTACTCTCTCATTCCTTCACTCTCTCACTTTCTCACTTTTTCACTCTCTCAGTCTCTCGCTCTCTCACTATCTCGCTCTCTCGCTGTCTCGCTGTCTCGCTCTCTCGCTCTCTCGCTCTCCCGCTCTTTCGCTCTCTCGCTCTCTTGCTCTCTCGCTCTCCCGCTCTCTCGCTCTCTTGCTCTCTCGCTCTCGCACTCACCTACTTTTTTACTCCTTCACTCCCTCGGTTTCTCTCTCTCTCACTCTCCTACGCTTTCACTCTCTCACTCTCTCACTCTCTCGATCTCTTACTCTCTCACTTTCTCAGTCGCTCGCTCTCTCACTCTCTCGCTCTCTCGCTGTCTCGCTGTCTCGCTCTCTCGCTCTCTCGCTCTCTCGTTCTCATTCTCTCACTTTCACGCCCTCACTTCCTCACTAACTGACTCACTCACTTTCGGACTCTCTCACTTTCTCACTAGTTCACTAGTTCACTCTCTTACTCTCTCACTCTCTCACTCTCTCACTCTCTCACTCTCTCACTCTCTCGGTCTCTCACTTTCTCACTCTCTCACTCTCTCACTCTCTCACTCTCTCACTCTCTCACTCTCTCACTCTCTCACTCTCTCACTCTCTCACTCTCTCACTCTCTCACTCTCTCACTCTCTCACTCTCTCACTCTCTTAATCTCTCACTCTCTCACCCTCTCACTCTTTCACTCTCTCACTCTCTCACTCTCTCACTCTCTCACTCTCTCACTCTCTCACTCTCTCACTCTCTCACTCTCTTACTCTCTCACTCTCTCACTCTCTCACTCTCTCACACTCTCACTCTCTCACTCTCTCACTCTCTCACTCTCTCACTCTCTTACTCTCTCACTCTCTCACCCTCTTACTCTCTCACTCTCTCACTCTCTCACTCCCTCAATCTCTCACTCTCTCACTCCCTCACTCTCTCACTCTCTTACTCTGTCGATCTCTCACTCTTTTACTCTCTTACTCTTTCACTCCCTTACTCTCTTACTTACTCACTCTCTCATTCTCTCACCCTCTCACTCTCTCACTCTCCCACTCTCTCACTCTCTCACTCTCTCACTCTCCCACTCTCTTAATCCTTAAATCTTTCACTCTCTCACTCTCTCAATCTTACACTCTCTCACTCTCTCACTCCTTCACTCTCTCACTCTCTCACTCACTTACTCTCTCACTCTCTTACTTTCCCACTCTTCCACTCTTTCACTCTACCGCTCTCTCAGTGTCTCACTTTCTCACTCTCTCACTCTCTAACTTTTTCATTCTCTCACTCCCTCACTCTCTCTCTTGCTCTCAGCTTCTCACTCTCTCACTTTCTCACTCTCTCACTCTTTTACTCTCTCACTCCCTCACTCTCTCACTCTTTCACTCACTCACGCTCTCGCTCTTTTACTCTCTCACTTCCCTACTTTCTAACTCTCTCACTTTCTTACTCTTTTACATTTTAACTCTCTCAGTCTCTCACTTTTTCTCTCTCTCACTTTTTCGCTGTCTCGCTCTCCCGCTTTCTCGCTCTTTCGCTCTCTCGCTTTATCGATCTTTCGCCTCTCGCTCTCTCGCTCTTTCGCTCTCTCGCGCTCTCGCTCTTTTGATCTCTTACTCTTACACTCTCTTACTCTCTAACTCTCTCACTCTCTCGCTCTCTCCCTCTCTCGCTCTCTCACTCTCTTAGTCTCTTACTCTCTTACTTCCTTACTCTCTTACTCTCTCACTCCCTTACTTTCTCATTCTCTTACTCTCTCACGCTCTCACTCTCCCACTTTCTCCCTCTCTCACTCTCTCACTCTCTCAATCTCTCACTTCCTGTCTCTCACTCTCACTCCCTCACGCTCTAACTCACTCACTTTCTCGATCTCTCACTCTCTTATTCCATCACTCTCTCACTATCTTACTCTTTCACTCTCTCACCCTTTCACTTTTTCACTCTCTCACTCTCTCACTCTCTCACTCCCGCTTTCTCTTACTCTGTCACTCTTTAACTCTCTCACTCTTTCACTCTCTCACTCTCTCACTCCCTCACTCTCTGACTCTCTCACTCACTCACTCTCTCTCTTTCTCACTCCTTCTCTCTTTCACTCTCTCACTCTCTAACTCTCTCCCTCTCTTTTTCTCTCACTCTCTGACTCTCTCACTCCCTCAATCTCTCACTCTCTCACTCTCTCACTCTTTCACTCTCTCACTCTCTTACTCTGTCGATCTCTCACTCTTTTACTCTCTTACTCTTTCACTCCCTTACTCTCTTACTCTCTCACTCTCTTACTCTCTCAACCTCTCACTCTCTCACTCTCTCACTCTCTCACTCTCTCACTCTCTCACTCTCTCACTCTCTCACTCTCTCACTCTCTCACTCTTTCACTCTCTCACTCTCTCACTCTCTCACTCTCTCACTCTCTCACTCTCTCACTCTCTCACTCTCTCACTCTCTCACTCTCTCACTCTCTCACTCTCTCACTCTCTCACTCTCTCACTCTCTCACTCTCTCACTCTCTCACTCTCTCACTCTCTCACTCTCTCACTCTCTCACTCTCTCACTCTCTCACTCTCTCACTCTCTCACTCTCTCACTCTCTCACTCTCTCACTCTCTCACTCTCTCACTCTCTCACTCTCTCACTCTCTCACTCTCTCACTCTCTCACTCTCTCACTCTCTCACTCTCTCACTCTCTCACTCTCTCACTCTCTCACTCCCTCACTCTCTCACTCCTCCACTCTCTCAATCTTGAAATCTTTCACTCTGTCAATCTCTCAGTCTTACACTCTCTCACTCTCTCACTCCCTCACTGATTCACTCTCTCACTCTCACACTTCCCCACTCTTTCACTCTTCCACTATTCCACTCTCTTAGTATCTAACTTTCTTACTCTCTCACTCTCTAACTCACTAACTCTTTGATTTTCTCACTCTCTTGCTTTCTCGCTCGCTCGCTGCTTTGCTCTCTTGCGCTTTCTCGCTCGCTCGCTGCTTTGCTCTCTTGCGCTTTCTCGCTCGCTCGCTGCTTTGCTCTCTTGCGCTTTCGCGCTCTTGCTCTCTCAATCTCTCACTTTCTCGCTATTTCACTTTCTCACTCTCTTACTTACTCTCTCTCGCACTCTCTCACTCTCTTACTCCCTCACGCTCTCACTGGCCCACTCTCTCACTCTTACTCTCTCTCTCTCTCTCTCACTTTCTCACTGTATAACTTTCTCAATCTCTTACTCTTTCACTCTCTCACTACCTCACTCGCTCACTCTTTCACTCACTCACGCTCTCGCTCTCTTACTCTCTCACCTTCCTACTTTCTAACTCTCTCACTTTCTTACTCTTTTACATTTTAACTCTCTCACTCTCTCACTTTTTCTCTCTCTCACTTTTTCGCTGTCTCGCTCTCTCGCTCTCTCGCTCTTTAGCTCTCTCGCTCTCTTGCTCTTTCGCTCTCTCGCTTTATTGATCTCTCGCCTCTCGCTCTCTCGCTCTTTCGCTCTCTCGCGCTCTCGCTCTCTTGATCTCTTACTCTCACACTCTCTTACTCTCTCACTCTCTCGCTCTCTCCCTCTCTCGCTCTCTCACTCTCTTAGTCTCTTACTCTCTTACTCCCTTACTCTCTTACTCTCTCACTCCCTTACTTTCTCATTCTCTTACTCTCTCACGCTCTCACTCTCCCACTTTCTCTCTCTCTCACTCTCTCACTCTCTCAATCTCTCACTTCCTGTCTCTTACTCTCACTCCCTCACGCTCTCACTCACTCACTTTCTCGATCTCTCACTCTCTTATTCCATCACTCTCTCACTATCTTACTCTTTCACTCTCTCACCCTTTCACTTTTTCACTCTCTCACTCTCTCACTCTCTCACTCCCGCTTTCTCTTACTCTGTCACTCTTTAACTCTCTCACTCTTTCACTCTCTCACTCTCTCACTCCCTCACTCTCTGACTCTCTCACTCACTCACTCTCTCTCTTTCTCACTCCTTCTCTCTTTCACTCTCTCACTCTCTAACTCTCTCCCTCTCTTTTTCTCTCACTCTCTGACTCTCTCACTCCCTCAATCTCTCACTCTCTCACTCTCTCACTCTTTCACTCTCTCACTCTCTTACTCTGTCGATCTCTCACTCTTTCACTCCCTTACTCTCTTACTCTCTCACTCTCTTACTCTCTCAACCTCTCACTCTCTCACTCTCTCACTCTCTCACTCTCTCACTCTCTCACTCTCTCACTCTCTCACTCTCTCACTCTCTCACTCTTTCACTCTCTCACTCTCTCACTCTCTCACTCTCTCACTCTCTCACTCTCTCACTCTCTCACTCTCTCACTCTCTCACTCTCTCACTCTCTCACTCTCTCACTCTCTCACTCTCTCACTCTCTCACTCTCTCACTCTCTCACTCTCTCACTCTCTCACTCTCTCACTCTCTCACTCTCTCACTCTCTCACTCTCTCACTCTCTCACTCTCTCACTCTCTCACTCTCTCACTCTCTCACTCTCTCACTCTCTCACTCCCTCACTCTCTCACTCCTCCACTCTCTCAATCTTGAAATCTTTCACTCTGTCAATCTCTCAGTCTTACACTCTCTCACCCTCTCACTCCCTCACTGATTCACTCTCTCACTCTCTCACTTCCCCACTCTTTTACTCTTCCACTATTCCACTCTCTTAGTATCTAACTTTCTTACTCTCTCACTCTCTAACTCACTAACTCTTTGATTTTCTCACTCTCTTGCTTTCTTGCTCGCTCGCTGCTTTGCTCTCTTGCGCTTTCGCGCTCTTGCTCTCTCAATCTCTCACTTTCTCGCTATTTCACTTTCTCACTCTCTTACTTACTCTCTCTCGCACTCTCTCACTCTCTTACTCCCTCACGCTCTCACTGGCCCACTCTCTCACTCTTACTCTCTCTCTCTCTCTCTCACTTTCTCACTGTATAACTTTCTCAATCTCTTACTCTTTCACTCTCTCACTACCTCACTCGCTCACTCTTTCACTCACTCACGCTCTCGCTCTCTTACTCTCTCACTTTCCTACTTTCTAACTCTCTCACTTTCTTACTCTTTTACATTTTAACTCTCTCACTCTCTCACTTTTTCTCTCTCTCACTTTTTCGCTGTCTCGCTCTCTCGCTCTCTCGCTCTTTAGCTCTCTCGCTCTCTTGCTCTTTCGCTCTCTCGCTTTATTGATCTCTCGCCTCTCGCTCTCTCGCTCTTTCGCTCTCTCGCGCTCTCGCTCTCTTGATCTCTTACTCTTACACTCTCTTACTCTCTCACTCTCTCGCTCTCTCCCTCTCTCGCTCTCTCACTCTCTTACTCTCTTACTCTCTCACTCCCTTACTCTCTTACTCTCTCACTCCCTTACTTTCTCATTTTCTTACTCTCTCACGCTCTCACTCTCCCACTTTCTCCCTCTCTCACTCTCTCAATCTCTATATCTCTCACTCTCGATCCCTCACTCTCTCACTCAGTCACTCTCTAGATCTCTCACTCTCTAATTCCATCTCTCTCTCACTATCTCACTTTTTCACTCTCTCACCCTTTCACTCTTTCACTCTCTCACTCTCTCACTCTCTCACTCTCTCACTCTCTCACTCTTTCACTCTCTCACTCTCTCACTCTCTCACTCTCTCACTCTCTCACTCTCTCACTCTCTCACTCTCTCACTCTCTCACTCTCTCACTCTCTCACTCTCTCACTCTCTCACTCTCTCACTCTCTCACTCTCTCACTCTCTCACTCTCTCACTCTCTCACTCTCTCACTCTCTCACTCTCTCACTCTCTCACTCTCTCACTCTCTCACTCTCTCACTCTCTCACTCTCTCACTCTCTCACTCTCTCACTCTCTCACTCTCTCACTCTCTCACTCTCTCACTCTCTCACTCTCTCACTCTCTCACTCTCTCACTCTCTCACTCTCTCACTCTCTCACTCTCTCACTCTCTCACTCTCTCACTCTCTCACTCTCTCACTCTCTCACTCTCTCACTCTCTCACTCTCTCACTCTCTCACTCTCTCACTCTCTCACTCTTTCACTCTCTCACTCTCTCACTCTCTCACTCCTCCACTCTCTCATTCTTAAAATCTTTCACTCTGTCAATCTCCCAGTCTTACACTCTCTCACTCTCTCACTCCCTCACTCCTTCACTCTCTCACTCTCTCACTTCCCCACTCTTTCACTCGTCCACTATTTCACTCTCTCAGTATCTAACTTTCTTACTCTCTCACTCTCTAACTCACTAACTCTTTGATTTTCTCACTCTCTTGCTTTCTCGCTCGCTCGCTGCCTTGCTCTCTTGCGCTTTCGCGCTCTTGCACTCTCAATCTCTCACTTTCTCGCTATTTCACTCTCTCACTCTCTTACTTACTCTCTCCCGCACTCTCTCACTCTCTTACTCCCTCACGCTCTCACTGTCCCACTCTCTCACTCTTACTCTCTCTCTCTCTCCCTCACTTTCTTACTGTATAACTTTCTCAATCTCTTACTCTTTCACTCTCTCACTACCTCACTCGCTCACTCTTTCACTCACTCACGCTCTCGCTCTCTTACTCTCTCACTTTCCCACTTTCTAACTCTCTCACTTTCTCACTCTTTTACATTTTAACTCTCTTACTCTCTCACTTTTTCTCTCTGTCACTTTTTCGCTGTCTCGCTCTCTCGCTCTCTCGCTCTTTCGCTCTCTTGCTCTCTTGCTCTCTCGCTCTCTCGCTTTATTGATCTCTCGCCTCTCGCTCTCTCGCTCTTTCGCTCTCTCGCGCTCTCGCTCTCTTGATCTCTTACTCTCACACTCTCTTTCTCTCTCACTCTCTCGCTCTCTCCCTCTCTCGCTCTCTCACTCTCTTACTCTCTAACTCTCTCACTCCCTTACTCTCTTACTCTCTTACTCCCTTACTTTCTCATTTTCTTACTCTCTCACGCTCTCACTCTCCCACTTTCTCCCTCTCTCACTCTCTCACTCTCTCAATCTCTCACTTCCTGTCTCACACTCTCGATCCCTCACTCTCTCACTCAGTCACTCTCTAGATCTCTCACTCTCTAATTCCATCACTCTCTCACTATCTCACTCTTTCACTCTCTCACCCTTTCACTCTCTCACTCTCTCACTCTCTCACTCTCTCACTCTCTCACTCTCTCACTCTCTCACTCTCCCACTCTCTCACTCTCTTACTCTCCCACTCTCTTAATCCTTAAATCTTTCACTCTCTCACTCTCTCAATCTTACACTCTCTCACTCTCTCACTCTCTTACTCTCTCACTCTCTCACTCTCTCACTCTCGCACTCTCACTCTCTCACTCTCTCACTCTCTCACTCTCTCACTCTCTCACTCTCTCACTCTCTCACTCTCTCACTCTCTCACTCTCTCACTCTCTCACTCTCTCACTCTCTCACTCTCTCACTCTCTCACTCTCTCACTCTCTCACTCTCTCACTCTCTCACTCTCTCACTCTCTCACTCTCTCACTCTCTCACTCTCTCACTCTCTCACTCTCTCACTCTCTCACTCTCTCACTCTCTCACTCTCTCACTCTCTCACTCTCTCACTCTCTCACTCTCGCACTCTCTCACTCTCTCACTCTCTTACTCTCTCACTCTCTCACTCTCTCACTCTCTCACTCCCCCACTCTCTCAATCTTGAAATCTTTCACTCTGTCAATCTCCCAGTCTTACACTCTCTCACTCTCTCACTCCCTCACTCCTTCACTCTCTCACTCTCTCACTTTCCCACTCTTTTACTCGTCCACTATACCACTCTCTCAGTATCTAACTTTCTTACTATCTCACTCTCTAACTCACTAACTCTTTGATTTTCTCACTCTCTTGCTTTCTCGCTCGCTCGCTGCCTTGCTCTCTTGCGCTTTCGCGCTCTTGCTCTCTCAATCTCTCACTTTCTCGCTATTTCACTCTCTCACTCTCTTACTCCCTCACGCTCTCACTGTCCCACTCTCTCACTCTTACTCTTTCTCTCTCTCTCTCACTTTCTTACTGTATAACTTTCTCAATCTCTTACTCTTTCACTCTCTCACTACCTCACTCGCTCACTCTTTTACTCACTCACGCTCTCGCTCTCTTACTCTCTCACTTTCCTACTTTCTAACTCTCTCACTTTCTCACTCTTTTACATTTTAACTCTCTCACTCTCTCACTTTTTCTCTCTGTCACTTTTTTGCTGTCTCGCTCTCTCGCTCTCTCGCTCTTTCGCTCTCTTGCTTTCTTGCTCTCTCGCTTTATTGATCTCTCGCCTCTCGCTCTCTCGCTCTTTCGCTCTCTCGCGCTCTCGCTCTCTTGATCTCTTACTGTCACACTCTCTTACTCTCTCACTCTCTCGCTCTCTCCCTCTCTCGTTCTCTCGCTCTCTCACTCTCTTACTCTCTAACTCTCTCACTCCCTTACTCTCTTACTCTCTTACTCCCTTACTTCCTCATTTTCTTACTCTCTCACGCTCTCACTCTCCCACTTTCTCCCTCTCTCACTCTCTCACTCTCTCAATCTCTCACTTCCTGTCTCTCACTCTCGATCCCTCACTCTCTCACTCAGTCACTCTCTAGATCTCTCACTCTCTAATTCCATCACTCTCTCACTCTCTCACTCTCTCACTCTCTCACTCTCTCACTCTCTCACTCTCCCACTCTCTCACTCTCTTACTCTCCCACTCTCTTAATCCTTAAATCTTTCACTCTCTCACTCTCTCAATCTTACACTCTCTCACTCTCTCACTCCTTCACTCTCTCACTCTCTCACTCACTTACTCTCTCACTCTCTTACTTTCCCACTCTTCCACTCTTTTACTTTACCGCTCTCTCAGTGTCTCACTTTCTCACTCTCTCACTCTCTAACTCTTTCATTCTCTCACTCCCTCACTCTCTCTCTCGCTCTCAGCTTCTCACTCTCTCACTTTCTCACTCTCTTACTCTTTCACTCTCTCACTCCCTCACTCTCTCACTCTTTCACTCACTCACGCTCTCGCTCTCTTACTCTCTCACTTTCCTACTTTCTAGCTCTCTCACTTTCTCACTCTTTTACATTTTAACTCTCTCAGTCTCTCACTTTTTCTCTCTCTCACTTTTTCGCTGTCTCGCTCTCTCGCTCTCTCGCTCTTTCGCTCTCTCGCTCTCTTGCTCTGTCGCTCTCTCGCTTTATCGATCTTTCGCCTCTCGCTCTCCCGCTCTTTCGCTCTCTCGCGCTCTCGCTCTCTTGATCTCTTACTCTTACACTCTCTTACTCTCTAACTCTCTCACTCTCTCGCTCTCTCCCTCTCTCGCTCTCTCACTCTCTTACTCTCTTACTCTCTTACTCCCTTACTCTCTTACTCTCTCACTCCCTTACTTTCTCATTCTCTTACTTTCTCACGCTCTCACTCTCCCACTTTCTCCCTCTCTCACTCTCTCACTCTCTCAATCTCTCACTTCCTGTCTCTCACCCTCACTCCCTCACTCTCTCACTCACTCACTCTCTCGATCTCTCACTCTCTCATTCCATCACTCTCTCACTATCTCACTCTTTCACTCTCTCGACCTTTCACTCTTTCACTCTCTCACTCTCTCACTCTCTCACTCCCGCTTTCTCTTACTCTGTCACTCTTTAACTCTCTCACTCTTTCACTCTCTCACTCTCCCACTCCCTCACTCTCTGACTCTCTCACTCACTCACTCTCTCTCTTTCTCACTCCTTCTCTCTTTCACTCTCTCACTCTCTAACTCTCTCCCTCTCTTTTTCTCTCACTCTCTGACTCTCTCACTCCCTCAATCTCTCACTCTCTCACTCTCTCACTCTTTCACTCTCTCACTCTCTTACTCTGTCGATCTCTCACTCTTTTACTCTCTTACTCTTTCACTCCCTTACTCTCTTACTCTCTCACTCTCTTACTCTCTCACCCTCTCACTCTCTCACTCTCTCACTCTCTTACTCTCTCACTCTCTCACTCTCTCACTCTCTCACTCTTTCACTCTCTCACTCTCTCACTCTCTCACTCTCTCACTCTCTCACTCTCTCACTCTCTCACTCTCTCACTCTCTCACTCTCTCACTCTCTCACTCTCTCACTCTCTCACTCTCTCACTCTCTCACTCTCTCACTCTCTCACTCTCTCACTCTCTCACTCTCTCACTCTCTCACTCTCTCACTCTCTCACTCTCTCACTCTCTCACTCTCTCACTCTCTCACTCTCTCACTCCTTCACTCTCTCACTCGCTTACTTCCCCACTCTTTTACTCTTCCACTATTCCACTCTCTCAGTATCTAACTTTCTTACTCTCTCACTCTCTAACTCACTAACTCTTTGATTTTCTCACTCTCTTGCTTTCTCGCTCGCTCGCTGCCTTGCTCTCTTGCGCTTTCGCGCTCTTGCTCTCTCAATCTCTCACTTCCTCGCTATTTCACTCTCTCACTCTCTTACTTACTCTCTCTCGCACTCTCTCACTCTCCTACTCCCTCACGCTCTCACTGTCCCACTCTCTCACTCTTACTCTCTCTCTCTCTCTCTCTCACTTTCTCACTGTATAACTTTCTCAATCTCTTACTCTTTCACTCTCTCACTACCTCACTCGCTCACTCTTTCACTCACTCACGCTCTCGCTCTCTTACTCTCTCACTTTCCTACTTTCTAACTCTCTCACTTTCTCACTCTTTTACATTTTACCTCTCTCACTCTCTCACTTTTTCTCTCTCTCACTTTTTCGCTGTCTCGCTCTCTCGCTCTCTCGCTCTTTCGCTCTTTCGCTCTCTTGCTCTCTCGCTCTCTCGCTTTATTGATGTCTCGCCTCTCGCTCTCTCGCTCTTTCGCTCTCTCGCGCTCTCGCTCTCTTGATCTCTTACTCTCACACTCTCTTACTCTCTGACTCTCTCGCTCTCTCCCTCTCTCGCTCTCTCACTCTCTTACTCTCTTACTCTCTCACTCCCTTACTCTCTTACTCTCTCACTCCCTTACTTTCTCATTTTCTTACTCTCTCACGCTCTTACTCTCCCACTTTCTTCCTCTCTCACTCTCTCACTCTCTCAATCTCTTACTTCCTGTCTCTCACTCTCGATCCCTCACTCTCTCACTCAGTCACTCTCTAGATCTCTCACTCTCTAATTCCATCTCTCTCTCACTATCTCACTCTTTTACTCTCTCACCCTTTCACTCTTTCACTCTTTCACTCTCTCACTCTTTCACTCTCTCACTCTCTAACTCTCTCCCTCTCTCTTTCTTTCTCTCTCTTGCATTCTCGCTCGCTCGCTGCCTTGCTCTCTTGCGCTTTCGCGCTCTTGCTCTCTTAATCTCTCACTTTCTCGCTATTTCACTCTTTCACTCTCTTACTTACTCTCTCTCGCACTCTCTCACTCTCTTACTCCCTCACGCTCTCACTGTCCCACTCTCTCACTCTTACTCTCTCTCTCTCTCTCTCACTTTCTCACTGTATAACTTTCTCAATCTCTTACTCTTTCACTCTCTCACTACCTCACTCGCTCACTCTTTCACTCACTCACGCTCTCGCTCTCTTACTCTCTCACTTTCCTACTTTCTAACTCTCTCACTTTCTCACTCTTTCACATTTTAACTCTCTCACTCTCTCACTTTTTCTCTCTCTCACTTTTTCGCTGTCTCGCTCTCTCGCTCTCTCGCTCTCTCGCTTTTTCGCTCTCTTGCTCTCTCGCTCTCTCGCTTTATTGATCTCTCGCCTCTCGCTCTCTCGCTCTTTCGCTCTCTCGCGCTCTCGCTCTCTTGATCTCTTACTCTCACACTCTCTTACTCTCTGACTCTCTCGCTCTCTCCATCTCTCGCTCTTTCACTCTCTTACTCTCTTACTCTCTCACTCCCTTACTCTCTTACTCTCTCACTCCCTTACTTTCTCATTTTCTTACTCTCTCACGCTCTCACTCTCCCACTTTCTCCCTCTCTCACTCTCTCACTCTCTCAATCTCTTACTTCCTGTCTCTCACTCTCGATCCCTCACTCTCTCACTTAGTCACTCTCTAGATCTCTCACTCTCTAATTCCATCTCTCTCTCACTATCTCACTCTTTCACTCTCTCACCCTTTCACTCTTTCACTCTTTCACTCTCTCACTCTCTCACTCTCTAACTCTCTCCCTCTCTCTTTCTCTCACTCTCTGACTCTCTCATTCCCTCAATCTCTCACTCTCTCACTCTCTCACTCTCTCACTCTCTCACTCTCTCACTCTCTCACTCTCTCACTCTCTCACTCTCTCACTCTCTCACTCTCTCACTCTCTCACTCTCTCACTCTCTCACTCTCTCACTCTCTCACTCTCTCACTCTCTTACTCTGTCGATCTCTCACTCTTTTACTCTCTTACTCTTTCACTCCCTTACACTCTTACTCTCTCACTCTCTTACTCTCTCACCCTCTCACTCTCTCACTCTCTCACTCTCTCACTCTCTCACTCTCTCACTCTCTCACTCTCTCACTCTCTTACTCTCTCACTTTCTCACTCTCTCACTCTCTCACTCTCTCACTCTCTCACTCTCTCACTCTCTCACTCTCTCACTCTCTCACTCTCTCACTCTCTCACTCTCTCACTCTCTCACTCTCTCACTCTCTCACTCTCTCACTCCTTCACTCTCTCACTTCCCCACTCTTTCACTCTTCCAATATTCCACTCTCTCAGTATCTAACTTTCGTACTCTCTCACTCTCTAACTCACTAACTCTTTGATTTTCTCACTCTCTTGCTTTCTCGCTCGCTCGCTGCCTTGCTCTCTTGCGCTTTCGCGCTCTTGCTCTCTTAATCTCTCACTTTCTCGCTATTTCACTCTCTCACTCTCTTACTTACTCTCTCTCACACTCTCTCACTCTCTTACTCCCTCACGCTCTCACTGTCCCACTCTCTCACTCTTACTCTCTCTCTCTCTCTCTCACTTTCTCACTGTATAACTTTCTCAATCTCTTACTCTTTCACTCTCTCACTACCTCACTCGCTCACTCTTTCACTCACTCACGCTCTCGCTCTCTTACTCTCTCACTTTCCTACTTTCTAACTCTCTCACTTTCTCACTCTTTTACATTTTAACTCTCTCACTTTTTCTCTCTCTCACTTTTTCGCTGTCTCGCTCTCTCGCTCTCTCGCTCTTTCGCTCTTTCGCTCTCTTGCTCTCTCGTTCTCTCGCTTTATTGATCTCTCGCCTCTCGCTCTCTCGCTCTTTCGCTCTCTCGCGCTCTCGCTCTCTTGATCTCTTACTCTCACACTCTCTTACTCTCTGACTCTCTCGCTCTCTCCCTCTCTCGCTCTCTCACTCTCTTACTCTCTTACCCTCTCACTCCCTTACTCTCTTACTCTCTCACTCCCTTACTTTCTCATTTTCTTACTCTCTCACGCTCTCACTCTCCCACTTTCTCCCTCTCTCACTCTCTCACTCTCTCAATCTCTTACTTCCTGTCTCTCACTCTCGATCCCTCACTCTCTCACTCAGTCACTCTCTAGATCTCTCACTCTCTAATTCCATCTCTCTCTCACTATCTCACTCTTTCACTCTCTCACCCTTTCACTCTTTCACTCTTTCACTCTCTCAATCTCTTACTTCCTGTCTCTCACTCTCGATCCCTCACTCTCTCACTCAGTCACTCTCTAGATCTCTCACTCTCTAATTCCATCTCTCTCTCACTATCTCACTCTTTTACTCTCTCACCCTTTCACTCTTTCACTCTTTCACTCTTTCACTCTCTCACTCTCTCACTCTCTAACTCTCTCCCTCTCTCTTTCTCTCACTCTCTGACTCTCTCATTCCCTCAATTTCTCACTCTCTCACTCTCTCACTCTCTCACTCTCTCACTCTCTCACTCTCTCACTCTCTCACTCTCTCACTCTCTCACTCTCTCACTCTCTCACTCTCTCACTCTCTCACTCTCTCACTCTCTCACTCTCTCACTCTCTCACTCTCTCACTCTCTCACTCTCTCACTCTCTCACTCTCTCACTCTCTCACTCTCTCACTCTCTCACTCTCTCACTCTCTTACTCTGTCGATCTCTCACTCCTTTACTCTCTTACTCTTTCACTCCCTTACACTCTTACTCTCTCACTCTCTTACTCTCTCACCCTCTCACTCTCTCACTCTCTTACTCTCTCACTCTCTCACTCTCTCACTCTCTCACTCTCTCACTCTCTCACTCTCTCACTCTTTCACTCTCTCACTCTCTCACTCTCTCACTCTCTCACTCTCTCACTCTCTCACTCTCTCACTCTCTCACTCTCTCACTCTCTCACTCTCTCACTCTCTCACTCTCTCACTCTCTCACTCTCTCACTCCTTCACTCTCTCACTTCCCCACTCTTTCACTCTTCCAATATTCCACTCTCTCAGTATCTAACTTTCGTACTCTCTCACTCTCTAACTCACTAACTCTTTGATTTTCTCACTCTCTTGGTTTCTCGCTCGCTCGCTGCCTTGCTCTCTTGCGCTTTCGCGCTCTTGCTCTCTCAATCTCTCACTTTCTCGCTATTTCACTCTCTCACTTTCTTACTTACTCTCTCTCGCACTCTCTCACTCTCTTATTCCCTCACGCTCTCACTGTCCCACTCTCTCACTCTTACTCTCTCTCTCTCTCTCTCTCACTTTCTCACTGTATAACTTTCTTAATCTCTTACTCTTTCACTCTCTCACTACCTCACTCGCTCACTCTTTCACTCACTTACGCTCTCGCTCTCTTACTCTCTTACTTTCCTACTTTCGAACTCTCTCACTTTCTCACTCTTTTACATTTTAACTCTCTCACTCTCTGACTTTTTCTCTCTCTCACTTTTTCGCTGTCTCGCTCTCTCGCTCTCTCGCTCTTTCGCTCTCTCGCTCTCTTGCTCTCTCGCTCTCTCGCTTTATTGATCTCTCGCCTCTCGCTCTCTCGCTCTTTCGCTCTCTCGCGCTCTCGCTCTCTTGATCTCTTACTCTCACACTCTCTTACTCTCTCACTCTCTCGCTCCCTCCCTCTCTCGCTCTCTCACTCTCTTACTCTCTTACTCTCTCACTCCCTTACTCTCTTACTCTCTCACTCCCTTACTTTCTCATTTTCTTACTCTCTCACGCTCTCACTCTCCCACTTTCTCCCTCTCTCACTCTCTCACTCTCTCAATCTCTTACTTCCTGTCTCTCACTCTCGATCCCTCACTCTCTCACTCAGTCACTCTCTAGATCTCTCACTCTCTAATTCCATCTCTCTCTCACTATCTCACTCTTTCACTCTCTCACCCTTTCACTCTTTCACTCTTTCACTCTCTCAATCTCTTACTTCCTGTCTCTCACTCTCGATCCCTCACTCTCTCACTCAGTCACTCTCTAGATCTCTCACTCTCTAATTCTATCTCTCTCTCACTATCTCACTCTTTCACTCTCTCACCCTTTCACTCTTTCACTCTTTCACTCTTTCACTCTCTCACTCTCTCACTCTCTAACTCTCTCCCTCTCTCTTTCTCTCACTCTCTGACTCTCTCATTCCCTCAATTTCTCACTCTCTCACTCTCTCACTCTCTCACTCTCTCACTCTCTCACTCTCTCACTCTCTCACTCTCTCACTCTCTCACTCTCTCACTCTCTCACTCTCTCACTCTCTCACTCTCTCACTCTCTCACTCTCTCACTCTCTCACTCTCTCACTCTCTCACTCTCTCACTCTCTCACTCTCTCACTCTCTCACTCTCTCACTCTCTCACTCTCTCACTCTCTCACTCTCTCACTCTCTTACTCTGTCGATCTCTCACTCCTTTACTCTCTTACTCTTTCACTCCCTTACACTCTTACTCTCTCACTCTCTTACTCTCTCACCCTCTCACTCTCTCACTCTCTTACTCTCTCACTCTCTCACTCTCTCACTCTCTCACTCTCTCACTCTCTCACTCTCTCACTCTTTCACTCTCTCACTCTCTCACTCTCTCACTCTCTCACTCTCTCACTCTCTCACTCTCTCACTCTCTCACTCTCTCACTCTCTCACTCTCTCACTCTCTCACTCTCTCACTCCTTCACTCTCTCACTTCCCCACTCTTTCACTCTTCCAATATTCCACTCTCTCAGTATCTAACTTTCGTACTCTCTCACTCTCTAACTCACTAACTCTTTGATTTTCTCACTCTCTTGCTTTCTCGCTCGCTCGCTGCCTTGCTCTCTTGCGCTTTCGCGCTCTTGCTCTCTCAATCTCTCACTTTCTCGCTATTTCACTCTCTCACTTTCTTACTTACTCTCTCTCGCACTCTCTCACTCTCTTATTCCCTCACGCTCTCACTGTCCCACTCTCTCACTCTTACTCTCTCTCTCTCTCTCTCTCACTTTCTCACTGTATAACTTTCTTAATCTCTTACTCTTTCACTCTCTCACTACCTCACTCGCTCACTCTTTCACTCACTCACGCTCTCGCTCTCTTACTCTCTCACTTTCCTACTTTCGAACTCTCTCACTTTCTCACTCTTTTACATTTTAACTCTCTCACTCTCTGACTTTTTCTCTCTCTCACTTTTTCGCTGTCTCGCTCTCTCGCTCCCTCGCTCTTTCGCTCTCTCGCTCTCTTGCTCTCTCGCTCTCTCGCTTTATTGATCTCTCGCCTCTCGCTCTCTCGCTCTTTCGCTCTCTCGCGCTCTCGCTCTCTTGATCTCTTACTCTCACACTCTCTTACTCTCTCACTCTCTCGCTCCCTCCCTCTCTCGCTCTCTCACTCTCTTACTCTCTTACTCTCTCACTCCCTTACTCTCTTACTCTCTCACTCCCTTACTTTCTCATTTTCTTACTCTCTCACGCTCTCACTCTCCCACTTTCTCCCTCTCTCACTCTCTCACTCTCTCAATCTCTCACTTCCTGTCTCTCACTCTCGATCCCTCACTCTCTCACTCTCTCAATCTCTCACTTCCTGTCTCTCACTCTCGATCCCTCACTCTCTCACTCAGTTACTCTCTAGATCTCTCACTCTCTAATTCCATCTCTCTCTCACTATCTTACTCTTTCACTCTCTCACCCTTTCACTCTTTCACTCTTTCACTCTCTCACTTTCTCACTCCCGCTTTCTCTTACTCTGTCACTCTTTAACTCTCTCACTCTTTCACTCTCTCACTCTCACTCCCTCACTCTCTCACTCTCTCACTCACTCACTTTCTCTCTTTCTCACTCCTTCTCTCTTTCACTCTCTCACTCTCTAACTCTCTCCCTCTCTCTTTCTCTCACTCTCTGACTCTCTCATTCCCTCAATCTCTCACTCTCTCACTCTCTCACTCTCTCACTCTCTCACTCTCTCACTCTCTCACTCTCTCACTCTCTCACTCTCTCACTCTCTCACTCTCTCACTCTCTCACTCTCTCACTCTCTCACTCTCTCACTCTCTTACTCTGTCGATATCTTACTCTTTTACTCTCTTACTCTTTCACTCCCTTACTCTCTTACTCTCTCACTCTCTCACTCTCTCACTCTCTCACCCTTTTACTCTCTCACTCTCTCACTCCCTCACGCTCACTCTCTCTCTCTCTCTTAGTTTCTCACTTTCTAACTCTCTTACTCCTTCACTCTCTCACTTCCTCACTCTCTCACTCTTTTACTCACTCACTCTCTCGCTCTCTCACTCTCTCTCTTTCCTACTCTCTAAAACTCTACCTTTCTCACTCTTTCACATTTTAACTCTCTCACTCTCTCACTATTTCGCTGTCTCGCTCTCTCGCTCTCTCACTCTCCCGCTCTCTCGCGCTCTCGCTTTCTTGATCTCTCACTCTCACACTCCCTTACTCTCTCACTCTCTCACTCTCTCGCTGTCTCCTTCTCTTGCTCTCTCACTCTTTTACTCTCTCACTCTCTCACTCTCTCACTCCCTCACTCTCTTACTCTCTTACTTTCTTACTCTCTCACTCCCTTATTCTCTTACTCTCTCACTCTCTCACTTTCTCACTCTCTCGCTCTCTCACTCTTTCATTCTCTTACTTTCTCACTCTCTCACTCTCCCACTTTCTCACTCTATCACTCTGTTACTCTCTGAATCTCTCACTTTCTCTCTCTTACTCTCACTCCCTCACTCCCTAACTCTCTTACTGACTCACTCTCTCGATCTCTTACTGTCTCATTCCTTCACTCTCTCACTTTCTCACTTTCTCACTCTCTTACTCTCTCACTCTCTTACTCTCTCACTCTCTCACTCTCTCACTCTCTCACTCTCTCACTCTCTCACTCTCTCACTCTCTCACTCCTTCACTCTCTCCCTCGCTCACTTCCCCACTCTTTTACTCTTCCACTATTCCACTCTCTCAGTATCTAACTTTCTTACTCTCTCACTCTCTAACTCACTTACTCTTTGATTTTCTCACTCTCTTGCTTTCTCGCTCGCTCGCTGCCTTGCTCTCTTGCGCTTTCGCGCTCTTGCTCTCTCAATCTCTCACTTTCTCGCTATTTCACTCTCTCACTCTCTTACTTACTCTCTCTCGCACTCTCTCACTCTCTTACTCCCTCACGCTCTCACTGTCCCACTCTCTCACTCTTACTCTCTCTCTCTCTCTCTCATTTTCTCACTGTATAACTTTCTCAATCTCTTACTCTTTCACTCTCTCACTACCTCACTCGCTCACTCTTTCACTCACTTACGCTCTCGCTCTCTTACTCTCTCACTTTCCTACTTTCTAACTCTCTCACGTTCTCACTCTTTTACATTTTAACTCTCTCACTTTCTCACTTTTTCTCTCTCTCACTTTTTCGCTGTCTCGCTCTCTCGCTCTCTCGCTCTTTCGCTCTTTCGCTCTCTTGCTCTCTCGCTCTCTCGCTTTATTGATCTCTCGCCTCTCGCTCTCTCGCTCTTTCGCTCTCTCGCGCTCTCGCTCTCTTGATCTCTTACTCTCACACTCTCTTACTCTCTGACTCTCTCGCTCTCTCCCTCTCTCGCTCTCTCACTCTCTTACTCTCTTACTCTCTCACTTCCTTACTCTCTTACTCTCTTACTCCCTTACTTTCTCATTTTCTTACTCTCTCACGCTCTCACTCTCCCACTTTCTCCCTCTCTCACTCTCTCACTCTCTCAATCTCTTACTTCCTGTCTCTCACTCTCGATCCCTCACTCTCTCACTCAGTCACTCTCTAGATCTCTCACTCTCTAATTCCATCTCTCTCTCACTATCTCACTCTTTCACTCTCTCACCCTTTCACTCTTTCACTCTTTCACTCTCTTACTCTCTAACTCTCTCCCTCTCTCTTTCTTTCTCTCTCTTGCTTTCGCGCTCGCTCGCTGCCTTGCTCTCTTGCGCTTTCGCGCTCTTGCTCTCTCAATCTCTCACTTTCTCGCTATTTCACTCTCTCACTCTCTTACTTACTCTCTCTCGCACTCTCTCACTCTCTTACTCCCTCACGCTCTCACTGTCCCACTCTCTCACTCTTACTCTCTCTCTCTCTCTCTCACTTTCTCACTGTATAACTTTCTCAATCTCTTACTCTTTCACTCTCTCACTACCTTACTCGCTCACTCTTTCACTCCCTCACGCTCTCGCTCTCTTACTCTCTCACTTTCCTACTTTCTAACTCTCTCACTTTCTCACTCTTTTACATTTTAACTCTCTCACTCTCTTACTTTTTCTCTCTCTCACTTTTTCGCTGTCTCGCTCTCTCGCTCTCTCGCTCTTTCGCTCTTTCGCTCTCTTGCTCTCTCGCTCTCTCGCTTTATTGATCTCTCGCCTCTCGCTCTCTCGCTCTTTCGCTTTCTCGCGCTCTCGCTCTCTTGATCTCTTACTCTCACACTCTCTTACTCTCCGACTCTCTCGCTCTCTCCCTCTCTCGCTCTCTCACTCTCTTACTCTCTTACTCTCTCACTCCCTTACTCTCTTACTCTCTCACTCCCTTACTTTCTCATTTTCTTACTCTCTCACGCTCTCACTCTCCCACTTTCTCCCTCTCTCACTCTCTCACTCTCTCAATCTCTTACTTCCTGTCTCTCACTCTCGATCCCTCACTCTCTCACTCAGTCACTCTCTAGATCTCTCACTCTCTAATTCCATCTCTCTCTCACTATCTCACTCTTTCACTCTCTCACCCTTTCACTCTTTCACTCTTTCACTCTCTCACTCTCTAACTCTCTCCCTCTCTCTTTCTCTCACTCTCTGACTCTCTCATTCCCTCAATCTCTCACTCTCTCATTCTCTCACTCTCTCACTCTCTCACTCTCTCACTTTCTCACTCTCTCACTCTCTCACTCTCTCACTCTCTCACTCTCTCACTCTCTCACTCTCTCACTCTCTCACTCTCTCACTCTCTCACTCTCTCACTCTCTCACTCTCTCACTCTCTCACTCTCTCACTCTCTCACTCTCTCACTCTCTCACTCTCTCACTCTCTTACTCTGTCGATCTCTCACTCTTTTACTCTCTTACTCTTTCACTCCCTTACTCTCTTACTCTCTCACTCTCTCACTCTCTCACTCTCTCACCCTCTTACTCTCTCACTCTCTCACTCTCTCACGCTCACTCTCTCTCTCTCTCTCTTAGTTTCTTACTTTCTAACTCTCTTACTCCTTCACTCTCTCACTTCCTCACTCTCTCACTCTTTCACTCACTCACTCTCTCGCTCTCTCACTCTCTCTCTTTCCTACTCTCTAACTCTCTACCTTTCTCACTCTTTCACATTTTAACTCTCTCACTCTCTCACTTTTTTACTCTCTCACTCTTTCGCTGTCTCGCTCTCTCGCTCTCTCACTCTCCCGCTCTCTCGCGCTCTCGCTCTCTTGATCTCTCACTCTCACACTCTCTTACTCTCTCACTCTCTCACTCTCTCGCTCTCTCCTTCTCTTGCTCTCTCACTCTTTTACTCTCTCACTCTCTCACTCTAACACTCTCTCACTCTCTTACTCTCTTACTTTCTTACTCTCTCACTCCCTTATTCTCTTACTCTCTCACTCTCTCACTTTCTCACTCTCTCGCTCTCTCACTCTTTCATTCTCTTACTCTCTCACTCTCTCACTCTCCCACTTTCTCACTCTATCACTCTGTTACTCTCTCAATCTCTCACTTTCTCTCTCTTACTCTCACTCCCTCACTCCCTAACTAACTCGATCTAACTCGGTCTAACTCTCTCGATCTCTTACTGTCTCATTCCTTCACTCTCTCACTTTCTCACTTTCTCACTCTCTCAGTCTCTCGCTCTCTCACTATCTCGCTCTCTCGCTGTCTCGCTGTCTCGCTCTCTCGCTCTCTCGCTCTCCCGCTCTTTCGCTCTCTCGCTCTCTCGCTCGCCCGCTCTCTCACTCTCTTGCTCTCTCGCTCTCGCACTCACCCACTTTTTTACTCCTTCACTCCCTCGGTTTCTCTCTCTCTCACTCTCCCACGCTTTCACTCTCTCACTCTCTCACTCTCTCGATCTCTCACTCTCTCACTTTCTCAATCGCTCGCTCTCTCACTCTCTCGCTCCATCGCTGTCTCGCTCTATCGCTCTCTCGTTCTCATTCTCTCACTTTCACGCCCTCACTCCCTCACTAACTGACTCACTCACTTTCTCACTCTCTCACTTTATCACTAGTTCACTAGTTCACTCTCTTACTCTCTTACTCTCTCACTCTCTCACTCTCTCACTCTCTCACTCTCTCACTCTCTCACTCTCTCACTCTCTCACGCTCTCACTCTCTCACTCTCTCACTCTCTCACTCTCTCACTCTCTCACTCTCTCACTCTCTCACTCTCTCACTCTCTCACTCTCTCACTCTCTCACTCTCTCACTCTCTCACTCTCTCACTCTCTCACTCTCTCACTCTCTCACTCTCTCACTCTCTCACTCTCTCACTCTCTCACTCTCTCACTCTCTCACTCTCTTACTCTCTCACTCTCTCACTCTCTTAATCTCTCACTTTCTCACTCTCTCATTCTCTCACTCTCTCACTTTCTCACTCTCTCACTCTCTCACTCTCTCACTCTCTCACTCTCTCACTCTCTCACTCTCTCACTCTCTCACTCTCTCAATCTCTCACTCCCTCACTCTCTCACTCTCTCACTCTCTCACTCTCTCACTCTCTCACTCTCTCACTCTCTCACTCTCTCACTCTCTCACTATCTCACTCTCTCACTCTCTCACTCTCTCAATCTCTCACTCTCTCACTCTCTCACGCTCTCACTCTCTCACTCTCTCACTCTCTCACTCTCTTACTCTGTCGATGTCTCATTCTTTTACTCTCTTACTCTTTTACTCCCTTACTCTCTTACTCTCTTACTCTCTTACTCTCTCACTCTCTCACTCTCTCCCCCTCTCACTCTCTCACTCTCTCACTCTCCCACTCTCTCACTCTCTCACTCCCTCACTCTCTCTATTTCTCACTCTCTCGCTCTCTCACCCTTTCATTCTCTTACTCTCTCACTCTCTCACTCTCCCACTTTCTCACTCTATCACTCTGTTACTCTCTTAATCTCTCACTTTCTCTCTCTTACTCTCACTCCCTCACTCCCTAACTCTCTTACTGACTCACTCTCTCGATCTCTTACTCTCTCATTCCTTCACTCTCTCACTTTCTCACTTTCTTACTCTCTCAGTCTCTCGCTCTCTCACTATCTCGCTCTCTCGCTGTCTCGCTGTCTCGCTCTCTCGCTCTCTCGCTCTCCCGCTCTTTCGCTCTCTCGCTCTCTCGCTCTCTCGCTCTCCCGCTTTCTCGCTCTCTTGCTCTCTTGCTCTCGCACTCACCCACTTTTTTACTCCTTTACTCCCTCGGTTTCTCTCTCTCTCACCCTCCTACGCCTTCACTCTCTCACTCTCTCACTCTCTCGATCTCTTACTCTCTCACTTTCTCAGTCGCTCGCTCTCTCACTCTCTTGCTCTCTCGCTGTCTTGCTGTCTCGCTCTCTCGCTCTCTCGTTCTCATTCTCTCACTTTCACGCCCTCACTCCCTCACTAACTGACTCACTCACTTTCTCACTCTCTCACTTTCTCACTCTCTCACTTTCTCACTAGTTCACTAGTTCACTCTCTTACTCTCTCACTCTCTCACTCTCTTACTCTCTCACTCTCTCACTCTCTCACTCTCTCACTTTCTCACTCTCTCACTCTCTCACTCTCTCACTCTCTCACTCTCTCACTCTCTCACTCTCTCACTCTCTCACTCTCTCACTCTCTCACTCTCTCACTCTCTCACTCTCTCACTCTCTCACTCTCTCACTCTCTCACTCTCTAACTCTCTCACTCTCTCACTCTCTCACTCTCTTAATCTCTCACTCTCTCACTCTCTCACTCTCTCACTCTCTCACTCTCTCACTCTCTCACTCTCTCACTCTCTCACTCTCTCACTCTCTCACTCTCTCACTCTCTCACTCTCTCACTCTCTCACTCTCTCACTCTCTCACTCTCTCACTCTCTCACTCTCTCACTCTCTCACTCTCTCACTCTCTCACTCTCTCAATCTCCCTCTCTCACTCTCTCACTCTCTCACTCTCTCACTCTCTCACTCTCGCACTCTCTCACTCTCTCACTCTCTCACTCTCTCACTCTCTTACTCTCTCACTCTCTCACTCTCTCACTCTCTCACTCTCTCACTCTCTCACTCTCTCACTCTCTCACTCTCTTACTCTCTCACTCTCTCACTCTCTCACTCTCTCACTCTCTCACTCTCTCACTCTCTTACTCTCTCACTCTCTCACTCTCTCACTCTCTCACTCTCTCACTCTCTCACTCTCTCACTCTCTCACTCTCTCACTCTCTCACTCTCTCACTCTCTCACTCTCTCACTCTCTCACACTCTCACTCTCTCACTCTCTAACTCTCTCACTCTCTCACTCTCTCACTCTCTCACTCTCTCACTCTCTCACTCTCTCACTCTCTCACTCTCTCACTCTCTCACTCTCTTACTCTCTCACTCTCTCACTCTCTCACTCCCTCACTCTCTGACTCTCTCACTCACTCACTCTCTCTCTTTTTCACTCCTTCTCTCTTCCACTCTCTCACTCTCTAACTCTCTCCCTCTCTTTTTCTCTCACTCTCTGACTCTCTCACTCCCTCAATCTCTCACTCTCTCACTCTCTCACTCTTTCACTCTCTCACTCTCTTACTCTGTCGATCTCTCACTCTTTTACTCTCTTACTCTTTCACTCCCTTACACTCTTACTCTCTCACTCTCTTACTCTCTCACCCTCTCACTCTCTCACTCTCTCACTCTCTCACTCTCTCACTCTCTCACTCTCTCACTCTCTCACTCTCTCACTTTCTCACTCTTTCACTCTCTCACTCTCTCACTCTCTCACTCTCTCACTCTCTCACTCTCTCACTCTCTCACTCTCTCACTCTCTCACTCTCTCACTCTCTCACTCTCTCACTCCTTCACTCTCTCACTCTCTCACTTCCCCACTCTTTCACTCTTCCAATATTCCACTCTCTTAGTATCTAACTTTCGTACTCTCTTACTCTCTAACTCACTAACTCTTTGATTTTCTCACTCTCTTGCTTTCTCGCTCGCTCGCTGCCTTGCTCTCTTGCGCTTTCGCGCTCTTGCTCTCTCAATCTCTCACTTTCTCGCTATTTCACTCTCTCACTCTCTTACTTACTCTCTCTCGCACTCTCTCACTCTCTTATTCCCTTACGCTCTCACTGTCCCACTCTCTCACTCTTACTCTCTCTCTCTCTCTCTCACTTTTTCACTGTATAACTTTCTTAATCTCTTACTCTTTCACTCTCTCACTACCTCACTCGCTCACTCTTTCACTCACTCACGCTCTCGCTCTCTTACTCTCTCACTTTCCTAGTTTCGAACTCTCTCACTTTCTCACTCTTTTACATTTTAACTCTCTCACTCTCTGACTTTTTCTCTCTCTCACTTTTTCGCTGTCTCGCTCTCTCGCTCTCTCGCTCTTTCGCTCTCTCGCTCTCTTGCTCTCTCGCTCTCTCGCTTTATTGATCTCTCGCCTCTCGCTCTCTCGCTCTTTTGCTCTCTCGCGCTCTCGCTCTCTTGATCTCTTATCTCACACTCTCTTACTCTCTCACTCTCTCGCTCTCTCCCTCTCTCGCTCTCTCACTCTCTTACTCTCTTACTCTCTCACTCCCTTACTCTCTTACTCTCTCACTCCCTTACTTTCTCATTTTCTTACTCTCTCACGCTCTCACTCTCCCACTTTCTCCCTCTTTCACTCTCTCACTCTCTCAATCTTTCACTTCCTGTCTCTCACTCTCGATCCCTCGATCTCTCACTCAGTCACTCTCTAGATCTCTCACTCTCTAATTCCATCTCTCTCTCACCATCTCACTCTTTCACTCTCTCACCCTTTCACTCTTTCACTCTTTCACTCTCTCACTCTCTCACTCCCGCTTTCTCTTACTCTGTCACTCTTTAACTCTCTCACTCTTTCACTCTCTCACTCTCACTCCCTCACTCTCTCACTCTCTCACTCACTCACTTTCTCTCTTTCTCACTCCTTCTCTCTTCCACTCTCTCACTCTCTAACTCTCTCCCTCTCTCTTTCTCTCACTCTCTGACTCTCTTATTCCCTCAATCTCTCACTGTCTCACTCTCTCACTCTCTCACTCTCTCACTCTCTCACTCTCTCACTCTCTCACTCTCTCACTCTCTCACTCTCTCACTCTCCCACTCTCTCACTCTCTCACTCTCTCACTCTCTCACTCTCTTACTCTGTCGATCTCTTACTCTTTTACTCTCTTACTCTTTCACTCCCTTACTCTCTTACTCTCTCACTCTCTCACTCTCTCACTCTCTCACCCTCTTACTCTCTCACTCTCTCACTCTCTCACGCTCACTCTCTCTCTCTCTCTTAGTTTCTCACTTTCTAACTCTCTTACTCCTTTACTCTCTCACTTCCTCACTCTCTCACTCTTTCACTCACTCACTCTCTCGCTCTCTCACTCTCTCTCTTTCCTACTCTCTAACTCTCTACCTTTCTCACTCTTTCACATTTTAACGCTCTCACTCTCTCACTTTTTTACTCTCTATCTCATTCGCTGTCTCGCTCTCTCGCTCTCTCACTCTCCCGCTCTCTCGCGCTCTCGCTTTCTTGATCTCTCACTCTCACACTCTCTTACTCTCTCACTCTCTCACTCTCTCGCTGTCTCCTTCTCTTGCTCTCTCACTCTTTTACTCTCTCACTCTCTCACTCTCTCACTCTCTCACTCCCTCACTCTCTTACTCTCTTACTTTCTTACTCTCTCACTCCCTTATTCTCTTACTCTCTCACTCTCTCACTTTCTCACTCTCTCGCTCTCTCACTCTTTCATTCTCTTACTTTCTCACTCTCTCACTCTCCCACTTTCTCACTCTATCACTCTGTTACTCTCTTAATCTCTCACTTTCTCTCTCTTACTCTCACTCCCTCACTCCCTAACTCTCTTACTGACTCACTCTCTCGATCTCTTACTGTCTCATTCCTTCACTCTCTCACTTTCTCACTTTCTCACTCGCTCAGTCTCTCGCTCTCTCACTATCTCGCTCTCTCGCTGTCTCGCTGTCTCGCTCTCTCGCTCTTTCGCTCTCCCGCTCTTTCGCTCTCTCGCTCTCTCGCTCTCCCGCTCTCTCGCTCTCTTGCTCTCTCGCTCTCGCACTCACCCACTTTTTTACTCCTTCACTCCCTCGGTTTCTCTCTCTCTCACTCTCCCACGCTTTCACTCTCTCACTCTCTCACTCTCTCGATCTCTCACTCTCTCACTTTCTTAATCGCTCGCTCTCTCACGAGAGATCGCTCCCTCGCTGTCTCACTCTCTAACTCTCTCACTCTCTCACTATCTCACTCTCTTAATCTCATACTCTCTCACTCTCTCATTCTCTCACTCTCTCACTCTCTCACTCTCTCACTCTCTCACTCTTTCACTCTCACTCTCTCAATCTCTCACTCCCTCACTCTCTCACTCTCTCACTCTCTCACTCTCTCACTCTCTCACTCTCTCACTCTCTCACTCTCTCACTCTCTCACTCTCTCACTCTCTCACTCTCTCACTCTCTCACTCTCTCACTCTCTCACTCTCTCACTCTCTCACTCTCTCACTCTCTCACTCTCTCACTCTCTCACTCTCTCACTCTGTCACTCTCTCACTCTCTCACTCTCTCACTCTCTCACGCTCTCACTCTTTCACTCTCTCACTCTCTCACTTTCTTACTCTGTCGATCTCTCACTCTTTTACTCTCTTCACTCCCTTTTACTCCCTTACTCTCTTACTCTCTTACTCTCTTACTCTCTCACTCTCTCACTCTCTCACCCTCTCACTCTCTCGCTCTCTCACCCTTTCATTCTGTTACTCTCTCACTCTCTCACTCTCCCACTTTCTCACTCTATCACTCTGTTACTCTCTTAATCTCTCAGTTCCTCTCTCTTACTCTCACTCCCTCACTCCCTAACTCTCTTACTGACTCACTCTCTCGATCTCTTACTCTCTCATTCCTTCACTCTCTCACTTTCTCACTTTTTCACTCTCTCAGTCTCTCGCTCTCTCACTATCTCACTCTCTCGCTGTCTCGCTGTCTCGCTCTCTCGCTCTCTCGCTCTCCCGCTCTCTCGCTCTCTTGCTCTCTCGCTCTCCCGCTCTCTCGCTCTCTTGCTCTCTCGCTCTCGCACTCACCTACTTTTTTACTCCTTCACTCCCTCGGTTTCTCTCTCTCTCACTCTCCTACGCTTTCACTCTCTCACTCTCTCACTCTCTCGATCTCTTACTCTCTCACTTTCTCAGTCGCTCGCTCTCTCACTCTCTCGCTCTCTCGCTGTCTCGCTGTCTCGCTCTCTCGCTCTCTCGCTCTCTCGTTCTCATTCTCTCACTTTCACGCCCTCACTTCCTCACTAACTGACTCACTCACTTTCGGACTCTCTCACTTTCTCACTAGTTCACTAGTTCACTCTCTTACTCTCTCACTCTCTCACTCTCTCACTCTCTCACTCTCTCACTCTCTCGGTCTCTCACTTTCTCACTCTCTCACTCTCTCACTCTCTCACTCTCTCACTCTCTCACTCTCTCACTCTCTCACTCTCTCACTCTCTCACTCTCTCACTCTCTCACTCTCTCACTCTCTCACTCTCTCACTCTCTCACTCTCTCACTCTCTTAATCTCTCACTCTCTCACCCTCTCTCTCTCTCTCACTCTCTCACTCTCTCACTCTCTCACTCTCTTACTCTCTCACTCTCTCACTCTCTCACTCTCTCACTCTCTCACTCTCTCACTCTCTCACTCTCTCACTCTCTCACTCTCTCACACTCTCACTCTCTCACTCTCTCACTCTCTCACTCTCTCACTCTCTCACTCTCTCACTCTCTCACTTTCTCACTCTCTCACTCTCTCACTCTCTCACTCTCTTACTCTCTCACTATCTCACTCTCTCACTCTCTCACTCTCTCACTCTCTCACTCTCTCACTCTCTCACTCTCTCACTCTCTCACTCTCTCACTCTCTCACTCTCTCACTCTCTCACTCTCTCACTCTCTCACTCTCTCACTCTCGCACTCTCTCACTCTCTCACTCTCTCACTCTCTCACTCTCTCACTCTCTCACTCTCTCACTCTCTCACTCTCTCACTCTCTCACTCTCTCACTCTCTCACTCTCTCACTCTCTCACTCTCTCACTCTCTCACTCTCTCACTCTCTCAGTCTCTCGCTCTCTCACTATCTCGCTCTCTCGCTGTCTCGCTGTCTCGCTCTCTCGCTCTCTCGCTCTCTCGCTCTCCCGCTCTTTCGCTCTCTCGCTCTCTCGCTCTCGCGCTCTCTCGCTCTCTCGCTCTCTCGCTCTCGCACTCACCCACTTTTTTACTCCTTCACTCCCTCGGTTTCTCTCTCTCTCACTCTCCCACGCTTTCAGTCTCTCACTCTCTCACTCTCTCGATCTCTCACTCTCTCACTTTCTTAATCGCTCGCTCTCTCACGAGAGATCGCTCCCTCGCTGTCTCACTCTCTAACTCTCTCACTCTCTCACTATCTCACTCTCTTAATCTCTCACTCTCTCACTCTCTCATTCTCTCACTCTCTCACTCTCTCACTCTCTCACTCTCTCACTCTCTCACTCTCTCACTCTCACTCTCTCACTCTCTCAATCTCTCACTCCCTCACTCTCTCACTCTCTCACTCTCTCACTCTCTCACTCTCTCACTCTCTCACTCTCTCACTCTCTCACTCTCTCACTCTCTCACTCTCTCACTCTCTCACTCTCTCACTCTCTCACTCTCTCACTCTCTCACTCTCTCACTCTCTCACTCTCTCACTCTCTCACTCTCTCACTTTCTCACTCTCTCACTCTCTCACTCTCTCACTCTCTCACTCTCTCACTCTCTCACTCTCTCACTCTCTCACTCTCTCACTCTCTCACTCTCTCACTCTCTCACGCCCTCACTCTCTCACTCTCTCACTCTCTCCTTTTCTTACTCTGTCGAGCTCTCACTCTTTTACTCTCTTACTCTTTTACTCCCTTACTCTCTTACTCTCTTACTCTCTCACTCTCTCACTTTCTCACTCTCTCACCCTCTCACTCTCTCGCTCTCTCACCCTTTCATTCTCTTACTCTCTCACTCTCTCACTCTCCCACTTTCTCACTCTATCACTCTGTTACTCTCTTAATCTCTCACTTTTTCTCTCTTACTCTCACTCCCTCACTCCCTAACTCTCTTACTGACTCACTCTCTCGATCTCTTACTCTCTCATTCCTTCACTCTCTCACTTTCTCACTTTTTCACTCTCTCAGTCTCTCGCTCTCTCACTATCTCGCTCTCTCGCTGTCTCGCTGTCTCGCTCTCTCGCTCTCTCGCTCTCCCGCTCTTTCGCTCTCTCGCTCTGTTGCTCTCTCGCTCTCCCGCTCTCTCGCTCCCTTGCTCTCTCGCTCTCGCACTCACCTACTTTTTTACTCCTTCACTCCCTCGGTTTCTCTCTCTCTCACTCTCCTACGTTTTCACTCTCTCACTTTCTCACTCTCTCGATCTCTTACTCTCTCACTTTCTCAGTCGCTCGCTCTCTTACTCTCTCGCTCTCTCGCTGTCTCGCTGTCTCGCTCTCTCGCTCTCTCGCTCTCTCACTCTCTCACTCTCTCACTCTCTCACTCTCTCACTCTCTCACTCTCTCACTCTCTCACTCTCTCACACTCTCACTCTCTCACTCTCTCACTCTCTCACTCTCTCACTCGCTCACTCTCTCACTCTCTCACTCTCTCACTTTCTCACTCTCTCACTCTCTCACTCTCTCACTCTCTTACTCTCTCACTCTCTCACTCTCTCACTCTCTCACTCTCTCACTCTCTCACTCTCTCACTCTCTCACTCTCTCACTCTCTCACTCTCTCACTCTCTCACTCTCTCACTCTCTCACTCTCTCACTCTCTCACTCTCTCACTCTCTCACTCTCTCACTCTCTCACTCTCTCACTCTCTTACTCTCTTACTCTGTCGATCTCTCACTCTTTTACTCTCTTACTTGTTCACTCCCTTACTCTCTTACTCTCTTACTCTCTTACTCTCTCACTCTCTCACTCTATCACCCTCTCACTCTCTCACTCTCTCACTCTCCCACTCTCTCACTCTCTCACTCTCTCACTCTCTCACTCTCTCACTCTCTCACTCTCTCACTCTTTCACTCTCTCACTCACTTACTCTCTCACTCTCTCACTTTCCCACTCTTCCACCCTTTCACTCTACCGCTCTTTCAGTATCTCACTTTCTCACTCTCTCACTCTCTAACTCTTTCATTCTCTCACTTTCCCACTCTTCCACTCTTTCACTCTACCGCTCTCTCAGTATCTAACTTTCTCACTCTCTTACTCTCTGACTCTTTCATTCTCTCACTCCCTCACTCTCTCTCTCGCTCTCAGTTTCTCACTCTCTCACTTTCTCACTCTCTTACTCTTTCACTCTCTCACTCCCTCACTCTCTCACTCTTTTACTCACTCACTCTCTTGCTCTTTCACTCCCTCACTCTCCTACTCTCTAACTCTCTCACTTTCTCACTCTTTCACATTTTGACTCTCTCACTCTCCCACTCTCTCACTTTCTCACTCTCCCACTCTCTTAATCCTTAAATCTTTCACTCTCTCACTCTCTCAGTCTTACACTCTCTCACTCTCTCACTCTTTCACTCTCTCACTATCTCACTCACTTACTCTCTCACTCTCTCACTTTCCCACTCTTCCACTCTTCCACTCTACCGCTCTCTCAGTATCTCACTTTCTCACTCTCTCACTCTCTAATTCTTTCATTCTCTCACTCCCTCACTCTCTCTCTCGCTCTCAGTTTCTCACTCTCTCACTTTCTCACTCTCTTACTCTTTCACTCTCTCACTCCCTCACTCTCTCACTCTTTCACTCACTCACGCTCTCGCTCTCTTACTCTCTCACTTTCCTACTTTCTAACTCTCTCACTTTCTCACTCTTTTACATTTTAACTCTCTCAGTCTCTCACTTTTTCTCTCTCTCACTTTTTCGCTGTCTCGCTCTCCCGCTCTCTCGCTCTTTCGCTCTCTCGCTCTCTCGCTCTCTCGCTCTCTCGCTTTATCGATCTTTCGCCTCTCGCTTTCTCGCTCTTTCGCTCTCTCGCGCTCTCGCTCTCTTGATCTCTTACTCTTACACTCTTTCACTCTCTAACTCTCTCACTCTCTCGCTCTCTCCCTCTCTCGTTCTCTCACTCTCTTACTCTCTTACTCTCTTACTCCCTTATTCTCTTACTCTCTCACTCCCTTACTTTCTCATTCTCTTACTCTCTCACGCTCTCACTCTCCCACTTTCTCCCTCTCTCACTCTCTCACTCTCTCAATCTCTCACTTCCTGTCTCTCACTCTCACTCCCTCACTCTCTCACTCACTCACTCTCTCGATCTCTCACTCTCTCATTCCATCACTCTCTCACTATCTCACTCTTTCACTCTCTCACCCTTTCACTCATTCACTCTTTCACTCTCTCACTCTGTCACTCTCTCACTCTCTCACTCTCTCACTCTCTCACTCTCTCACTCTCTCCCTCTCTCACTCTCTCACTCTCTCACTCTCTCACTCTCTTACTCTCTTACTCTCTCACTCTCTCACTCTCTCACTCTCTCACTCTCTCACTCTCTCACTCTCTCACTCTCTCACTCTCTCACTCTCTCACTCTCTCACGCTCTCACGCTCTCACTCTCTTACTCTCTCACTTTCTTACTCTGTCGATCTCTCACTCTTTTACTCTCTTACTTTTTCACTCCCTTACTCTCTTACTCTCTTACTCTCTTACTCTCTCACTCTCTCACTCTCTCACCCTCTCACTCTCTCACTCTCTCACTCTCCCACTCTCTCACTCTCTCACTCTCTCACTCTCTCACTCTCTCACTCTCTCACTCTCTCACTCTCTCACTCTCTCACTCTCTCACTCTCTCACTCTCTCACTCTCTCCCTCTCTCACTCTCTCACTCTCTCACTCTCTCACTCTCTCACTCTCTCACTCTCTCACTCTCTCACTCTCTTAATCTTTTACTCTCTCACTCTCTCATTCTCTCACTCTCTCACTCTCTCACTCTCTCACTCTCTCACTCTCTCACTCTCTCACTCTCTCACTCTCTCACTCTCTCACTCTCTCACTCTCTCACTCCCTCACTCTCTCACTCTCTCACTCTCTTACTCTCTCACTCTCTCACTCTCTCACTCTCTCACTCTCTCACTCTCTCACTCTCTCACTCTCTCACTCTCTCACTCTCTCACTCTCTCACTCTCTCACTCTCTCACTCTCTCACTCTCTCACTCTCTCACTCTCTCACTCTCTCACTCTCTCACTCTCTCACGCTCTCACTCTCTCACTCTCTCACTCTCTCACTCTCTCACTCTCTTACTCTGTCGATCTCTCACTCTTTTACTCTCTTACTCTTTTACTCCCTTACTCTCTTACTCTCTTACTCTCTTACTCTCTCACTCTCTCACTCTCTCACCCTCTCACTCTCTCACTCTCTTACTCTCCCACTCTCTCACTCTTTCACTCTCTCACTCTCTCACTCTCTCACTTTCTCACTCTCTCGCTCTCTCACCCTTTCATTCTCTTACTCTCTCACTCTCTCACTCTCCCACTTTCTCACTCTATCACTCTGTTACTCTCTTAATCTCTCACTTTCTCTCTCTTACTCTCACTCCCTCACTCCCTTACTCTCTTACTGACTCACTCTCTCGATCTCTTACTCTCTCATTCCTTCACTCTCTCACTTTCTCACTTTCTCACTCTCTCAGTCTCTCGCTCTCTCACTATCTCGCTCTCTCGCTGTCTCACTGTCTCGCTCTCTCGCTCTCTCGCTCTCCCGCTCTTTCGCTCTCTCGCTCTCTCGCTCTCTCGCTCTCTCGCTCTCTTGCTCTCTCGCTCTCGCACTCACCCACTTTTTTACTCCTTCACTTCCTCGGTTTCTCTCTCTCTTACTCTCCTACGCTTTCACTCTCTCACTCTCTCACTCTCTCGATCTCTTACTCTCTCACTTTCTCAGTCGCTCGCTCTCTCACTCTCTCGCTCTCTCGCTGTCTCGCTGTCTCGCTCTCTCGCTCTCTCGCTCTCCCGCTCTCTCGCTCTCTTGCTCTCTCGCTCTCGCACTCACCCACTTTTTTACTCCTTCACTCCCTCGGTTTCTCTCTCTCTCACTCTCCTACGCTTTCACTCTCTCACTCTCTCACTCTCTCACTCTCTCACTCTCTCACTCTCTTACTCTCTCACTCTCTCACTCTCTCACTCTCTCACTCTCTCACTCTCTCACTCTCTCACTCTCTCACTCTCTCACTCTCTCACTCTCTCACTCTCTCACTCTCTCACTCTCTCACTCTCTCACTCTCTCACTCTCTCACTCTCTCACTCTCTCACTCTCTCACTCGCTTAATCTCTCACTCTCTCACTCTCTCACTGTCTCACTCTCTCACTCTCTCACTCTCTCACTCTCTCACTCTCTTACTCTTTCACTCTCTCACTCTCTCACTCTCTCACTCTCTCACTCTCTCACTCTCTCACTCTCTCACTCTCTCACTCTCTCACTCTCTCACTCTCTCACTCTCTCACTCTCTCACTCTCTCACTCTCTCACTCTCTCACTCTCTCACTCTCTCACTCTCTCACTCTCTCACTCTCTCACTCTCTCACTCGCTTAATCTCTCACTCTCTCACTCTCTCACTGTCTCACTCTCTCACTCTCTCACTCTCTCACTTTCTCACTCTCTTACTCTTTCACTCTCTCACTCTCTCACTCTCTCACTCTCTCACTCTCTCACTCTCTCACTCTCTCACTCTCTCACTCTCTCACTCTCTCACTCTCTCACTCTCTCACTCTTTCACTCTCTCACTCTCTCACTCTCTTACTCTCTCACTCTCTCACTCTCTCACTCTCTCACTCTCTCACTCTCTCACTCTCTCACTCTCTCACTCTCTCACTCTCTCACTCTCTCACTCTCTCACTCTCTCACTCTCTCACTCTCTCACTCTCTTACTCTCTCACTCTCTCACTCTCTCACCCTCTCACTCTCTCACTCTCTTACTCTCTCACTCTCTCACTCTCTCACTCTCTCACTCTCTCACTCTCTCACTCTCTCACTCTCTCACTCTTTCACTCTCTCACTCTCTCACTCTCTCACTCTCTCACTCTCTCACTCTCTCACTCTCTCACTCTCTCACTCTCTCACTCTCTCACTCTCTCACTCTCTCACTCTCTCACTCTCTCACTCCTTCACTCTCTCACTTCCCCACTCTTTCACTCTTCCAATATTCCACTCTCTCAGTATCTAACTTTCGTACTCTCTCACTCTCTAACTCACTAACTCTTTGATTTTCTCACTCTCTTGCTTTCTCGCTCGCTCGCTGCCTTGCTCTCTTGCGCTTTCGCGCTCTTGCTCTCTCAATCTCTCACTTTCTCGCTATTTCACTCTCTCACTTTCTTACTTACTCTCTCTCGCACTCTCTCACTCTCTTATTCCCTCACGCTCTCACTGTCCCACTCTCTCACTCTTACTCTCTCTCTCTCTCTCTCTCACTTTCTCACTGTATAACTTTCTTAATCTCTTACTCTTTCACTCTCTCACTACCTCACTCGCTCACTCTTTCACTCACTCACGCTCTCGCTCTCTTACTCTCTCACTTTCCTACTTTCGAACTCTCTCACTTTCTCACTCTTTTACATTTTAACTCTCTCACTCTCTGACTTTTTCTCTCTCTCACTTTTTCGCTGTCTCGCTCTCTCGCTCCCTCGCTCTTTCGCTCTCTCGCTCTCTTGCTCTCTCGCTCTCTCGCTTTATTGATCTCTCGCCTCTCGCTCTCTCGCTCTTTCGCTCTCTCGCGCTCTCGCTCTCTTGATCTCTTACTCTCACACTCTCTTACTCTCTCACTCTCTCGCTCCCTCCCCCTCTCGCTCTTTTACTCTCTTACTCTCTTACTCTCTCACTCCCTTACTCTCTTACTCTCTCACTCCCTTACTTTCTCATTTTCTTACTCTCTCACGCTCTCACTCTCCCACTTTCTCCCTCTCTCACTCTCTCACTCTCTCAATCTCTCACTTCCTGTCTCTCACTCTCGATCCCTCACTCTCTCACTCTCTCAATCTCTCACTTCCTGTCTCTCACTCTCGATCCCTCACTCTCTCACTCAGTTACTCTCTAGATCTCTCACTCTCTAATTCCATCTCTCTCTCACTATCTTACTCTTTCACTCTCTCACCCTTTCACTCTTTCACTCTTTCACTCTCTCACTTTCTCACTCCCGCTTTCTCTTACTCTGTCACTCTTTAACTCTCTCACTCTTTCACTCTCTCACTCTCACTCCCTCACTCTCTCACTCTCTCACTCACTCACTTTCTCTCTTTCTCACTCCTTCTCTCTTTCACTCTCTCACTCTCTAACTCTCTCCCTCTCTCTTTCTCTCACTCTCTGACTCTCTCATTCCCTCAATCTCTCACTCTCTCACTCTCTCACTCTCTCACTCTCTCACTCTCTCACTCTCTCACTCTCTCACTCTCTCACTCTCTCACTCTCTCACTCTCTCACTCTCTCACTCTCTCACTCTCTCACTCTCTCACTCTCTTACTCTGTCGATATCTTACTCTTTTACTCTCTTACTCTTTCACTCCCTTACTCTCTTACTCTCTCACTCTCTCACTCTCTCACTCTCTCACCCTTTTACTCTCTCACTCTCTCACTCCCTGACGCTCACTCTCTCTCTCTCTCTTAGTTTCTCACTTTCTAACTCTCTTACTCCTTCACTCTCTCACTTCCTCACTCTCTCACTCTTTTACTCACTCACTCTCTCGCTTTCTCACTCTCTCTCTTTCCTACTCTCTAAAACTCTACCTTTCTCACTCTTTCACATTTTAACTCTCTCACTCTCTCACTATTTCGCTGTCTCGCTCTCTCGCTCTCTCACTCTCCCGCTCTCTCGCGCTCTCGCTTTCTTGATCTCTCACTCTCACACTCCCTTACTCTCTCACTCTCTCACTCTCTCGCTGTCTCCTTGTCTTGCTCTCTCACTCTTTTACTCTCTCACTCTCTCACTCTCTCACTCTCTCACTCCCTCACTCTCTTACTCTCTTACTTTCTTACTCTCTCACTCCCTTATTCTCTTACTCTCTCACTCTCTCACTTTCTCACTCTCTCGCTCTCTCACTCTTTCATTCTCTTACTTTCTCACTCTCTCACTCTCCCACTTTCTCACTCTATCACTCTGTTACTCTCTGAATCTCTCACTTTCTCTCTCTTACTCTCACTCCCTCACTCCCTAACTCTCTTACTGACTCACTCTCTCGATCTCTTACTGTCTCATTTCTTCACTCTCTCACTTTCTCACTTTCTCACTCTCTCACTCTCTCACTCTCTTACTCTCTCACTCTCTCACTCTCTCACTCTCTCACTCTCTCACTCTCTCACTCTCTCACTCTCTCACTCCTTCACTCTCTCCCTCGCTCACTTCCCCACTCTTTTACTCTTCCACTATTCCACTCTCTCAGTATCTAACTTTCTTACTCTCTCACTCTCTAACTCACTTACTCTTTGATTTTCTCACTCTCTTGCTTTCTCGCTCGCTCGCTGCCTTGCTCTCTTGCGCTTTCGCGCTCTTGCTCTCTCAATCTCTCACTTTCTTGCTATTTCACTCTCTCACTCTCTTACTTACTCTCTCTCGCACTCTCTCACTCTCTTACTCCCTCACGCTCTCACTGTCCCACTCTCTCACTCTTACTCTCTCTCTCTCTCTCTCATTTTCTCACTGTATAACTTTCTCAATCTCTTACTCTTTCACTCTCTCACTACCTCACTCGCTCACTCTTTCACTCACTTACGCTCTCGCTCTCTTACTCTCTCACTTTCCTACTTTCTAACTCTCTCACTTTCTCACTCTTTTACATTTTAACTCTCTCACTTTCTCACTTTTTCTCTCTCTCACTTTTTCGCTGTCTCGCTCTCTCGCTCTCTCGCTCTTTCGCTCTTTCGCTCTCTTGCTCTCTCGCTCTCTCGCTTTATTGATCTCTCGCCTCTCGCTCTCTCGCTCTTTCGCTCTCTCGCGCTCTCGCTCTCTTGATCTCTTACTCTCACACTCTCTTACTCTCTGACTCTCTCGCTCTCTCCCTCTCTCGCTCTCTCACTCTCTTACTCTCTTACTCTCTCACTTCCTTACTCTCTTACTCTCTTACTCCCTTACTTTCTCATTTTCTTACTCTCTCACGCTCTCACTCTCCCACTTTCTCCCTCTCTCACTCTCTCACTCTCTCAATCTCTTACTTCCTGTCTCTCACTCTCGATCCCTCACTCTCTCACTCAGTCACTCTCTAGATCTCTCACTCTCTAATTCCATCTCTCTCTCACTATCTCACTCTTTCACTCTCTCACCCTTTCACTCTTTCACTCTTTCACTCTCTCACTCTCTAACTCTCTCCCTCTCTCTTTCTTTCTCTCTCTTGCTTTCGCGCTCGCTCGCTGCCTTGCTCTCTTGCGCTTTCGCGCTCTTGCTCTCTCAATCTCTCACTTTCTCGCTATTTCACTCTCTCACTCTCTTACTTACTCTCTCTCGCACTCTCTCACTCTCTTACTCCCTCACGCTCTCACTGTCCCACTCTCTCACTCTTACTCTCTCTCTCTCTCTCTCACTTTCTCACTGTATAACTTTCTCAATCTCTTACTCTTTCACTCTCTCACTACCTCACTCGCTCACTCTTTCACTCCCTCACGCTCTCGCTCTCTTACTCTCTCACTTTCCTACTTTCTAACTCTCTCACTTTCTCACTCTTTTACATTTTAACTCTCTCACTCTCTTACTTTTTCTCTCTCTCACTTTTTCGCTGTCTCGCTCTCTCGCTCTCTCGCTCTTTCGCTCTTTCGCTCTCTTGCTCTCTCGCTCTCTCGCTTTATTGATCTCTCGCCTCTCGCTCTCTCGCTCTTTCGCTCTCTCCCTCTCTCGCTCTCTCACTCTCTTACTCTCTTACTCTCTCACTCCCTTACTCTCTTACTCTCTCACTCCCTTACTTTCTCATTTTCTTACTCTCTCACGCTCTCACTCTCCCACTTTCTCCCTCTCTCACTCTCTCACTCTCTCAATCTCTTACTTCCTGTCTCTCACTCTCGATCCCTCACTCTCTCACTCAGTCACTCTCTAGATCTCTCACTCTCTAATTCCATCTCTCTCTCACTATCTCACTCTTTCACTCTCTCACCCTTTCACTCTTTCACTCTTTCACTCTCTCACTCTCTAACTCTCTCCCTCTCTCTTTCTCTCACTCTCTGACTCTCTCATTCCCTCAATCTCTCACTCTCTCACTCTCTCACTCTCTCACTCTCTCACTCTCTCACTCTCTCACTCTCTCACTCTCTCACTCTCTCACTCTCTCACTCTCTCACTCTCTCACTCTCTCACTCTCTCACTCTCTCACTCTCTCACTCTCTCACTCTCTCACTCTCTCACTCTCTCACTCTCTCACTCTCTCACTCTCTCACTCTCTCACTCTCTCACTCTCTCACTCTCTCACTCTCTCACTCTCTCACTCTCTCACTCTCTCACTCTCTCACTCTCTCACTCTCTTACTCTGTCGATCTCTCACTCTTTTACTCTCTTACTCTTTCACTCCCTTACTCTCTTACTCTCTCACTCTCTCACTCTCTCACTCTCTCACTCTCTCACTCTCTCACCCTCTTACTCTCTCACTCTCTCACTCTCTCACGCTCACTCTCTCTCTCTCTCTCTTAGTTTCTTACTTTCTAACTCTCTTACTCCTTCACTCTCTCACTTCCTCACTCTCTCACTCTTTCACTCACTCACTCTCTCGCTCTTTCACTCTCTCTCTTTCCTACTCTCTAACTCTCTACCTTTCTCACTCTTTCACATTTTAACTCTCTCACTCTCTCACTTTTTTACTCTCTCACTCTTTCGCTGTCTCGCTCTCTCGCTCTCTCACTCTCCCGCTCTCTCGCGCTCTCGCTCTCTTGATCTCTCACTCTCACACTCTCTTACTCTCTCACTCTCTCACTCTCTCGCTCTCTCCTTCTCTTGCTCTCTCACTCTTTTACTCTCTCACTCTCTCACTCTAACACTCTCTCACTCTCTTACTCTCTTACTTTCTTACTCTCTCACTCCCTTATTCTCTTACTCTCTCACTCTCTCACTTTCTCACTCTCTCGCTCTCTCACTCTTTCATTCTCTTACTCTCTCACTCTCTCACTCTCCCACTTTCTCACTCTATCACTCTGTTACTCTCTCAATCTCTCACTTTCTCTCTCTTACTCTCACTCCCTCACTCCCTAACTCTCTTACTGACTCACTCTCTCGATCTCTTACTGTCTCATTCCTTCACTCTCTCACTTTCTCACTTTCTCACTCTCTCAGTCTCTCGCTCTCTCACTATCTCGCTCTCTCGCTGTCTCGCTGTCTCGCTCTCTCGCTCTCTCGCTCTCCCGCTCTTTCGCTCTCTCGCTCTCTCGCTCGCCCGCTCTCTCACTCTCTTGCTCTCTCGCTCTCGCACTCACCCACTTTTTTACTCCTTCACTCCCTCGGTTTCTCTCTCTCTCACTCTCCCACGCTTTCACTCTCTCACTCTCTCACTCTCTCGATCTCTCACTCTCTCACTTTCTCAATCGCTCGCTCTCTCACTCTCTCGCTCCATCGCTGTCTCGCTCTATCGCTCTCTCGTTCTCATTCTCTCACTTTCACGCCCTCACTCCCTCACTAACTGACTCACTCACTTTCTCACTCTCTCACTTTATCACTAGTTCACTAGTTCACTCTCTTACTCTCTTACTCTCTCACTCTCTCACTCTCTCACTCTCTCACTCTCTCACTCTCTCACTCTCTCACTCTCTCACGCTCTCACTCTCTCACTCTCTCACTCTCTCACTCTCTCACTCTCTCACTCTCTCACTCTCTCACTCTCTCACTCTCTCACTCTCTCACTCTCTCACTCTCTCACTCTCTCACTCTCTCACTCTCTCACTCTCTCACTCTCTCACTCTCTCACTCTCTCACTCTCTCACTCTCTCACTCTCTTACTCTCTCACTCTCTCACTCTCTTAATCTCTCACTTTCTCACTCTCTCATTCTCTCACTCTCTCACTTTCTCACTCTCTCACTCTCTCACTCTCTCACTCTCTCACTCTCTCACTCTCTCACTCTCTCACTCTCTCACTCTCTCAATCTCTCACTCCCTCACTCTCTCACTCTCTCACTCTCTCACTCTCTCACTCTCTCACTCTCTCACTCTCTCACTCTCTCACTCTCTCACTATCTCACTCTCTCACTCTCTCACTCTCTCAATCTCTCACTCTCTCACTCTCTCACGCTCTCACTCTCTCACTCTCTCACTCTCTCACTCTCTTACTCTGTCGATGTCTCATTCTTTTACTCTCTTACTCTTTTACTCCCTTACTCTCTTACTCTCTTACTCTCTTACTCTCTCACTCTCTCACTCTCTCCCCCTCTCACTCTCTCACTCTCTCACTCTCCCACTCTCTCACTCTCTCACTCCCTCACTCTCTCTATTTCTCACTCTCTCGCTCTCTCACCCTTTCATTCTCTTACTCTCTCACTCTCTCACTCTCCCACTTTCTCACTCTATCACTCTGTTACTCTCTTAATCTCTCACTTTCTCTCTCTTACTCTCACTCCCTCACTCCCTAACTCTCTTACTGACTCACTCTCTCGATCTCTTACTCTCTCATTCCTTCACTCTCTCACTTTCTCACTTTCTTACTCTCTCAGTCTCTCGCTCTCTCACTATCTCGCTCTCTCGCTGTCTCGCTGTCTCGCTCTCTCGCTCTCTCGCTCTCCCGCTCTTTCGCTCTCTCGCTCTCTCGCTCTCTCGCTCTCCCGCTTTCTCGCTCTCTTGCTCTCTTGCTCTCGCACTCACCCACTTTTTTACTCCTTTACTCCCTCGGTTTCTCTCTCTCTCACCCTCCTACGCCTTCACTCTCTCACTCTCTCACTCTCTCGATCTCTTACTCTCTCACTTTCTCAGTCGCTCGCTCTCTCACTCTCTTGCTCTCTCGCTGTCTTGCTGTCTCGCTCTCTCGCTCTCTCGTTCTCATTCTCTCACTTTCACGCCCTCACTCCCTCACTAACTGACTCACTTACTTTCTCACTCTCTCACTTTCTCACTCTCTCACTTTCTCACTAGTTCACTAGTTCACTCTCTTACTCTCTCACTCTCTCACTCTCTCACTTTCTCACTCTCTCACTCTCTCACTCTCTCACTCTCTCACTCTCTCACTCTCTCACTCTCTCACTCTCTCACTCTCTCACTCTCTCACTCTCTCACTCTCTCACTCTCTCACTCTCTCACTCTCTCACTCTCTCACTCTCTCACTCTCTCACTCTCTCACTCTCTCACTCTCTTAATCTCTCACTCTCTCACTCTCTCACTCTCTCACTCTCTCACTCTCTCACTCTCTCACTCTCTCACTCTCTCACTCTCTCACTCTCTCACTCTCTCACTCTCTCACTCTCTCACTCTCTCACTCTCTCACTCTCTCACTCTCTCACTCTCTCACTCTCTCACTCTCTCACTCTCTCACTCTCTCACTCTCTCACTCTCTCACTCTCTCACTCTCTCACTCTCTCACTCTCTCACTCTCTCACTCTCTCACTCGCTTAATCTCTCACTCTCTCACTCTCTCACTGTCTCACTCTCTCACTCTCTCACTCTCTCACTCTCTCACTCTCTTACTCTTTCACTCTCTCACTCTCTCACTCTCTCACTCTCTCACTCTCTCACTCTCTCACTCTCTCACTCTCTCACTCTCTCACTCTCTCACTCTCTCACTCTCTCACTCTCTCACTCTCTCACTCTCTCACTCTCTCACTCTCTCACTCTCTCACTCTCTCACTCTCTCACTCTCTCACTCTCTCACTCTCTCACTCTCTCACTCTCTCACTCTCTCACTCTCTCACTCGCTTAATCTCTCACTCTCTCACTCTCTCACTGTCTCACTCTCTTACTCTCTCACTCTCTCACTTTCTCACTCTCTTACTCTTTCACTCTCTCACTCTCTCACTCTCTCACTCTCTCACTCTCTCACTCTCTCACTCTCTCACTCTCTCACTCTCTCACTCTCTCACTCTCTCACTCTCTCACTCTTTCACTCTCTCACTCTCTCACTCTCTTACTCTCTCACTCTCTCACTCTCTCACTCTCTCACTCTCTCACTCTCTCACTCTCTCACTCTCTCACTCTCTCACTCTCTCACTCTCTCACTCTCTCACTCTCTCACTCTCTCACTCTCTCACTCTCTTACTCTCTCACTCTCTCACTCTCTCACCCTCTCACTCTCTCACTCTCTTACTCTCTCACTCTCTCACTCTCTCACTCTCTCACTCTCTCACTCTCTCACTCTCTCACTCTCTCACTCTTTCACTCTCTCACTCTCTCACTCTCTCACTCTCTCACTCTCTCACTCTCTCACTCTCTCACTCTCTCACTCTCTCACTCTCTCACTCTCTCACTCTCTCACTCTCTCACTCTCTCACTCTCTCACTCCTTCACTCTCTCACTTCCCCACTCTTTCACTCTTCCAATATTCCACTCTCTCAGTATCTAACTTTCGTACTCTCTCACTCTCTAACTCACTAACTCTTCGATTTTCTCACTCTCTTGCTTTCTCGCTCGCTCGCTGCCTTGCTCTCTTGCGCTTTCGCGCTCTTGCTCTCTCAATCTCTCACTTTCTCGCTATTTCACTCTCTCACTTTCTTACTTACTCTCTCTCGCACTCTCTCACTCTCTTATTCCCTCACGCTCTCACTGTCCCACTCTCTCACTCTTACTCTCTCTCTCTCTCTCTCTCACTTTCTCACTGTATAACTTTCTTAATCTCTTACTCTTTCACTCTCTCACTACCTCACTCGCTCACTCTTTCACTCACTCACGCTCTCGCTCTCTTACTCTCTCACTTTCCTACTTTCGAACTCTCTCACTTTCTCACTCTTTTACATTTTAACTCTCTCACTCTCTGACTTTTTCTCTCTCTCACTTTTTCGCTGTCTCGCTCTCTCGCTCCCTCGCTCTTTCGCTCTCTCGCTCTCTTGCTCTCTCGCTCTCTCGCTTTATTGATCTCTCGCCTCTCGCTCTCTCGCTCTTTCGCTCTCTCGCGCTCTCGCTCTCTTGATCTCTTACTCTCACACTCTCTTACTCTCTCACTCTCTCGCTCCCTCCCCCTCTCGCTCTCTCACTCTCTTACTCTCTTACTCTCTCACTCCCTTACTCTCTTACTCTCTCACTCCCTTACTTTCTCATTTTCTTACTCTCTCACGCTCTCACTCTCCCACTTTCTCCCTCTCTCACTCTCTCACTCTCTCAATCTCTCACTTCCTGTCTCTCACTCTCGATCCCTCACTCTCTCACTCTCTCAATCTCTCACTTCCTGTCTCTCACTCTCGATCCCTCACTCTCTCACTCAGTTACTCTCTAGATCTCTCACTCTCTAATTCCATCTCTCTCTCACTATCTTACTCTTTCACTCTCTCACCCTTTCACTCTTTCACTCTTTCACTCTCTCACTTTCTCACTCCCGCTTTCTCTTACTCTGTCACTCTTTAACTCTCTCACTCTTTCACTCTCTCACTCTCACTCCCTCACTCTCTCACTCTCTCACTCACTCACTTTCTCTCTTTCTCACTCCTTCTCTCTTTCACTCTCTCACTCTCTAACTCTCTCCCTCTCTCTTTCTCTCACTCTCTGACTCTCTCATTCCCTCAATCTCTCACTCTCTCACTCTCTCACTCTCTCACTCTCTCACTCTCTCACTCTCTCACTCTCTCACTCTCTCACTCTCTCACTCTCTCACTCTCTCACTCTCTCACTCTCTCACTCTCTCACTCTCTCACTCTCTCACTCTCTTACTCTGTCGATATCTTACTCTTTTACTCTCTTACTCTTTCACTCCCTTACTCTCTTACTCTCTCACTCTCTCACTCTCTCACTCTCTCACCCTTTTACTCTCTCACTCTCTCACTCCCTCACGCTCACTCTCTCTCTCTCTCTTAGTTTCTCACTTTCTAACTCTCTTACTCCTTCACTCTCTCACTTCCTCACTCTCTCACTCTTTTACTCACTCACTCTCTCGCTTTCTCACTCTCTCTCTTTCCTACTCTCTAAAACTCTACCTTTCTCACTCTTTCACATTTTAACTCTCTCACTCTCTCACTATTTCGCTGTCTCGCTCTCTCGCTCTCTCACTCTCCCGCTCTCTCGCGCTCTCGCTTTCTTGATCTCTCACTCTCACACTCCCTTACTCTCTCACTCTCTCACTCTCTCGCTGTCTCCTTCTCTTGCTCTCTCACTCTTTTACTCTCTCACTCTCTCACTCTCTCACTCTCTCACTCCCTCACTCTCTTACTCTCTTACTTTCTTACTCTCTCACTCCCTTATTCTCTTACTCTCTCACTCTCTCACTCCTTCACTCTCTCCCTCGCTCACTTCCCCACTCTTTTACTCTTCCACTATTCCACTCTCTCAGTATCTAACTTTCTTACTCTCTCACTCTCTAACTCACTTACTCTTTGATTTTCTCACTCTCTTGCTTTCTCGCTCGCTCGCTGCCTTGCTCTCTTGCGCTTTCGCGCTCTTGCTCTCTCAATCTCTCACTTTCTTGCTATTTCACTCTCTCACTCTCTTACTTACTCTCTCTCGCACTCTCTCACTCTCTTACTCCCTCACGCTCTCACTGTCCCACTCTCTCACTCTTACTCTCTCTCTCTCTCTCTCATTTTCTCACTGTATAACTTTCTCAATCTCTTACTCTTTCACTCTCTCACTACCTCACTCGCTCACTCTTTCACTCACTTACGCTCTCGCTCTCTTACTCTCTCACTTTCCTACTTTCTAACTCTCTCACTTTCTCACTCTTTTACATTTTAACTCTCTCACTTTCTCACTTTTTCTCTCTCTCACTTTTTCGCTGTCTCGCTCTCTCGCTCTCTCGCTCTTTCGCTCTTTCGCTCTCTTGCTCTCTCGCTCTCTCGCTTTATTGATCTCTCGCCTCTCGCTCTCTCGCTCTTTCGCTCTCTCGCGCTCTCGCTCTCTTGATCTCTTACTCTCACACTCTCTTACTCTCTGACTCTCTCGCTCTCTCCCTCTCTCGCTCTCTCACTCTCTTACTCTCTTACTCTCTCACTTCCTTACTCTCTTACTCTCTTACTCCCTTACTTTCTCATTTTCTTACTCTCTCACGCTCTCACTCTCCCACTTTCTCCCTCTCTCACTCTCTCACTCTCTCAATCTCTTACTTCCTGTCTCTCACTCTCGATCCCTCACTCTCTCACTCAGTCACTCTCTAGATCTCTCACTCTCTAATTCCATCTCTCTCTCACTATCTCACTCTTTCACTCTCTCACCCTTTCACTCTTTCACTCTTTCACTCTCTCACTCTCTAACTCTCTCCCTCTCTCTTTCTTTCTCTCTCTTGCTTTCGCGCTCGCTCGCTGCCTTGCTCTCTTGCGCTTTCGCGCTCTTGCTCTCTCAATCTCTCACTTTCTCGCTATTTCACTCTCTCACTCTCTTACTTACTCTCTCTCGCACTCTCTCACTCTCTTACTCCCTCACGCTCTCACTGTCCCACTCTCTCACTCTTACTCTCTCTCTCTCTCTCTCACTTTCTCACTGTATAACTTTCTCAATCTCTTACTCTTTCACTCTCTCACTACCTCACTCGCTCACTCTTTCACTCCCTCACGCTCTCGCTCTCTTACTCTCTCACTTTCCTACTTTCTAACTCTCTCACTTTCTCACTCTTTTACATTTTAACTCTCTCACTCTCTTACTTTTTCTCTCTCTCACTTTTTCGCTGTCTCGCTCTCTCGCTCTCTCGCTCTTTCGCTCTTTCGCTCTCTTGCTCTCTCGCTCTCTCGCTTTATTGATCTCTCGCCTCTCGCTCTCTCGCTCTTTCGCTCTCTCCCTCTCTCGCTCTCTCACTCTCTTACTCTCTTACTCTCTCACTCCCTTACTCTCTTACTCTCTCACTCCCTTACTTTCTCATTTTCTTACTCTCTCACGCTCTCACTCTCCCACTTTCTCCCTCTCTCACTCTCTCACTCTCTCAATCTCTTACTTCCTGTCTCTCACTCTCGATCCCTCACTCTCTCACTCAGTCACTCTCTAGATCTCTCACTCTCTAATTCCATCTCTCTCTCACTATCTCACTCTTTCACTCTCTCACCCTTTCACTCTTTCACTCTTTCACTCTCTCACTCTCTAACTCTCTCCCTCTCTCTTTCTCTCACTCTCTGACTCTCTCATTCCCTCAATCTCTCACTCTCTCACTCTCTCACTCTCTCACTCTCTCACTCTCTCACTCTCTCACTCTCTCACTCTCTCACTCTCTCACTCTCTCACTCTCTCACTCTCTCACTCTCTCACTCTCTCACTCTCTCACTCTCTCACTCTCTCACTCTCTCACTCTCTCACTCTCTTACTCTGTCGATCTCTCACTCTTTTACTCTCTTACTCTTTCACTCCCTTACTCTCTTACTCTCTCACTCTCTCACTCTCTCACTCTCTCACCCTCTTACTCTCTCACTCTCTCACTCTCTCACGCTCACTCTCTCTCTCTCTCTCTTAGTTTCTTACTTTCTAACTCTCTTACTCCTTCACTCTCTCACTTCCTCACTCTCTCACTCTTTCACTCACTCACTCTCTCGCTCTCTCACTCTCTCTCTTTCCTACTCTCTAACTCTCTACCTTTCTCACTCTTTCACATTTTAACTCTCTCACTCTCTCACTTTTTTACTCTCTCACTCTTTCGCTGTCTCGCTCTCTCGCTCTCTCACTCTCCCGCTCTCTCGCGCTCTCGCTCTCTTGATCTCTCACTCTCACACTCTCTTACTCTCTCACTCTCTCACTCTCTCGCTCTCTCCTTCTCTTGCTCTCTCACTCTTTTACTCTCTCACTCTCTCACTCTAACACTCTCTCACTCTCTTACTCTCTTACTTTCTTACTCTCTCACTCCCTTATTCTCTTACTCTCTCACTCTCTCACTTTCTCACTCTCTCGCTCTCTCACTCTTTCATTCTCTTACTCTCTCACTCTCTCACTCTCCCACTTTCTCACTCTATCACTCTGTTACTCTCTCAATCTCTCACTTTCTCTCTCTTACTCTCACTCCCTCACTCCCTAACTCTCTTACTGACTCACTCTCTCGATCTCTTACTGTCTCATTCCTTCACTCTCTCACTTTCTCACTTTCTCACTCTCTCAGTCTCTCGCTCTCTCACTATCTCGCTCTCTCGCTGTCTCGCTGTCTCGCTCTCTCGCTCTCTCGCTCTCCCGCTCTTTCGCTCTCTCGCTCTCTCGCTCGCCCGCTCTCTCACTCTCTTGCTCTCTCGCTCTCGCACTCACCCACTTTTTTACTCCTTCACTCCCTCGGTTTCTCTCTCTCTCACTCTCCCACGCTTTCACTCTCTCACTCTCTCACTCTCTCGATCTCTCACTCTCTCACTTTCTCAATCGCTCGCTCTCTCACTCTCTCGCTCCATCGCTGTCTCGCTCTATCGCTCTCTCGTTCTCATTCTCTCACTTTCACGCCCTCACTCCCTCACTAACTGACTCACTCACTTTCTCACTCTCTCACTTTATCACTAGTTCACTAGTTCACTCTCTTACTCTCTTACTCTCTCACTCTCTCACTCTCTCACTCTCTCACTCTCTCACTCTCTCACTCTCTCACTCTCTCACGCTCTCACTCTCTCACTCTCTCACTCTCTCACTCTCTCACTCTCTCACTCTCTCACTCTCTCACTCTCTCACTCTCTCACTCTCTCACTCTCTCACTCTCTCACTCTCTCACTCTCTCACTCTCTCACTCTCTCACTCTCTCACTCTCTCACTCTCTCACTCTCTCACTCTCTTACTCTCTCACTCTCTCACTCTCTTAATCTCTCACTTTCTCACTCTCTCATTCTCTCACTCTCTCACTTTCTCACTCTCTCACTCTCTCACTCTCTCACTCTCTCACTCTCTCACTCTCTCACTCTCTCACTCTCTCACTCTCTCAATCTCTCACTCCCTCACTCTCTCACTCTCTCACTCTCTCACTCTCTCACTCTCTCACTCTTTCACTCTCTCACTCTCTCACTCTCTCACTATCTCACTCTCTCACTCTCTCACTCTCTCAATCTCTCACTCTCTCACTCTCTCACGCTCTCACTCTCTCACTCTCTCACTCTCTCACTCTCTTACTCTGTCGATGTCTCATTCTTTTACTCTCTTACTCTTTTACTCCCTTACTCTCTTACTCTCTTACTCTCTTACTCTCTCACTCTCTCACTCTCTCCCCCTCTCACTCTCTCACTCTCTCACTCTCCCACTCTCTCACTCTCTCACTCCCTCACTCTCTCTATTTCTCACTCTCTCGCTCTCTCACCCTTTCATTCTCTTACTCTCTCACTCTCTCACTCTCCCACTTTCTCACTCTATCACTCTGTTACTCTCTTAATCTCTCACTTTCTCTCTCTTACTCTCACTCCCTCACTCCCTAACTCTCTTACTGACTCACTCTCTCGATCTCTTACTCTCTCATTCCTTCACTCTCTCACTTTCTCACTTTCTTACTCTCTCAGTCTCTCGCTCTCTCACTATCTCGCTCTCTCGCTGTCTCGCTGTCTCGCTCTCTCGCTCTCTCGCTCTCCCGCTCTTTCGCTCTCTCGCTCTCTCGCTCTCTCGCTCTCCCGCTTTCTCGCTCTCTTGCTCTCTTGCTCTCGCACTCACCCACTTTTTTACTCCTTTACTCCCTCGGTTTCTCTCTCTCTCACCCTCCTACGCCTTCACTCTCTCACTCTCTCACTCTCTCGATCTCTTACTCTCTCACTTTCTCAGTCGCTCGCTCTCTCACTCTCTTGCTCTCTCGCTGTCTTGCTGTCTCGCTCTCTCGCTCTCTCGTTCTCATTCTCTCACTTTCACGCCCTCACTCCCTCACTAACTGACTCACTTACTTTCTCACTCTCTCACTTTCTCACTCTCTCACTTTCTCACTAGTTCACTAGTTCACTCTCTTACTCTCTCACTCTCTCACTCTCTCACTCTCTCACTTTCTCACTCTCTCACTCTCTCACTCTCTCACTCTCTCACTCTCTCACTCTCTCACTCTCTCACTCTCTCACTCTCTCACTCTCTCACTCTCTCACTCTCTCACTCTCTCACTCTCTCACTCTCTCACTCTCTCACTCTCTCACTCTCTCACTCTCTCACTCTCTCACTCTCTTAATCTCTCACTCTCTCACTCTCTCACTCTCTCACTCTCTCACTCTCTCACTCTCTCACTCTCTCACTCTCTCACTCTCTCACTCTCTCACTCTCTCACTCTCTCACTCTCTCACTCTCTCACTCTCTCACTCTCTCACTCTCTCACTCTCTCACTCTCTCACTCTCTCACTCTCTCACTCTCTCACTCTCTCACTCTCTCACTCTCTCACTCTCTCACTCTCTCACTCTCTCACTCTCTCACTCTCTCACTCTCTCAATCTCCCTCTCTCACTCTCTCACTCTCTCACTCTCTCACTCTCTCACTCTCGCACTCTCTCACTCTCTCACTCTCTCACTCTCTCACTCTCTTACTCTCTCACTCTCTCACTCTCTCACTCTCTCACTCTCTCACTCTCTCACTCTCTCACTCTCTTACTCTCTCACTCTCTCACTCTCTCACTCTCTCACTCTCTCACTCTCTCACTCTCTTACTCTCTCACTCTCTCACTCTCTCACTCTCTCACTCTCTCACTCTCTCACTCTCTCACTCTCTCACTCTCTCACTCTCTCACTCTCTCACTCTCTCACTCTCTCACTCTCTCACTCTCTCACTCTCTCACTCTCTCACTCTCTCACTCTCTCACTCTCTAACTCTCTCACTCTCTCACTCTCTCACTCTCTCACTCTCTCACTCTCTCACTCTCTCACTCTCTCACTCTCTCACTCTCTCACTCTCTTACTCTCTCACTCTCTCACTCTCTCACTCCCTCACTCTCTGACTCTCTCACTCACTCACTCTCTCTCTTTTTCACTCCTTCTCTCTTCCACTCTCTCACTCTCTAACTCTCTCCCTCTCTTTTTCTCTCACTCTCTGACTCTCTCACTCCCTCAATCTCTCACTCTCTCACTCTCTCACTCTTTCACTCTCTCACTCTCTTACTCTGTCGATCTCTCACTCTTTTACTCTCTTACTCTTTCACTCCCTTACACTCTTACTCTCTCACTCTCTTACTCTCTCACCCTCTCACTCTCTCACTCTCTCACTCTCTCACTCTCTCACTCTCTCACTCTCTCACTCTCTCACTCTCTCACTTTCTCACTCTTTCACTCTCTCACTCTCTCACTCTCTCACTCTCTCACTCTCTTACTCTCTCACTCTCTCACTCTCTCACTCTCTCACTCTCTCACTCTCTCACTCTCTCACTCCTTCACTCTCTCACTCTCTCACTTCCCCACTCTTTCACTCTTCCAATATTCCACTCTCTTAGTATCTAACTTTCGTACTCTCTTACTCTCTAACTCACTAACTCTTTGATTTTCTCACTCTCTTGCTTTCTCGCTCGCTCGCTGCCTTGCTCTCTTGCGCTTTCGCGCTCTTGCTCTCTCAATCTCTCACTTTCTCGCTATTTCACTCTCTCACTCTCTTACTTACTCTCTCTCGCACTCTCTCACTCTCTTATTCCCTTACGCTCTCACTGTCCCACTCTCTCACTCTTACTCTCTCTCTCTCTCTCTCACTTTTTCACTGTATAACTTTCTTAATCTCTTACTCTTTCACTCTCTCACTACCTCACTCGCTCACTCTTTCACTCACTCACGCTCTCGCTCTCTTACTCTCTCACTTTCCTAGTTTCGAACTCTCTCACTTTCTCACTCTTTTACATTTTAACTCTCTCACTCTCTGACTTTTTCTCTCTCTCACTTTTTCGCTGTCTCGCTCTCTCGCTCTCTCGCTCTTTCGCTCTCTCGCTCTCTTGCTCTCTCGCTCTCTCGCTTTATTGATCTCTCGCCTCTCGCTCTCTCGCTCTTTCGCTCTCTCGCGCTCTCGCTCTCTTGATCTCTTACTCTCACACTCTCTTACTCTCTCACTCTCTCGCTCTCTCCCTCTCTCGCTCTCTCACTCTCTTACTCTCTTACTCTCTCACTCCCTTACTCTCTTACTCTCTCACTCCCTTACTTTCTCATTTTCTTACTCTCTCACGCTCTCACTCTCCCACTTTCTCCCTCTTTCACTCTCTCACTCTCTCAATCTTTCACTTCCTGTCTCTCACTCTCGATCCCTCGATCTCTCACTCAGTCACTTTCTAGATCTCTCACTCTCTAATTCCATCTCTCTCTCACCATCTCACTCTTTCACTCTCTCACCCTTTCACTCTTTCACTCTTTCACTCTCTCACTCTCTCACTCCCGCTTTCTCTTACTCCCGCTTTCTCTTACTCTGTCACTCTTTAACTCTCTCACTCTTTCACTCTCTCACTCTCACTCCCTCACTCTCTCACTCTCTCACTCACTCACTTTCTCTCTTTCTCACTCCTTCTCTCTTCCACTCTCTCACTCTCTAACTCTCTCCCTCTCTCTTTCTCTCACTCTCTGACTCTCTCATTCCCTCAATCTCTCACTGTCTCACTCTCTCACTCTCTCACTCTCTCACTCTCTCACTCTCTCACTCTCTCACTCTCTCACTCTCTCACTCTCCCACTCTCTCACTCTCTCACTCTCTCACTCTCTCACTCTCTCACTCTCTTACTCTGTCGATCTCTTACTCTTTTACTCTCTTACTCTTTCACTCCCTTACTCTCTTACTCTCTCACTCTCTCACTCTCTCACTCTCTCACCCTCTTACTCTCTCACTCTCTCACTCTCTCACGCTCACTCTCTCTCTCTCTCTTAGTTTCTCACTTTCTAACTCTCTTACTCCTTTACTCTCTCACTTCCTCACTCTCTCACTCTTTCACTCACTCACTCTCTCGCTCTCTCACTCTCTCTCTTTCCTACTCTCTAACTCTCTAGCTTTCTCACTCTTTCACATTTTAACGCTCTCACTCTCTCACTTTTTTACTCTCTATCTCATTCGCTGTCTCGCTCTCTCGCTCTCTCACTCTCCCGCTCTCTCGCGCTCTCGCTTTCTTGATCTCTCACTCTCACACTCTCTTACTCTCTCACTCTCTCACTCTCTCGCTGTCTCCTTCTCTTGCTCTCTCACTCTTTTACTCTCTCACTCTCTCACTCTCTCACTCTCTCACTCTCTCACTCCCTCACTCTCTTACTCTCTTACTTTCTTACTCTCTCACTCCCTTATTCTCTTACTCTCTCACTCTCTCACTTTCTCACTCTCTCGCTCTCTCACTCTTTCATTCTCTTACTTTCTCACTCTCTCACTCTCCCACTTTCTCACTCTATCACTCTGTTACTCTCTTAATCTCTCACTTTCTCTCTCTTACTCTCACTCCCTCACTCCCTAACTCTCTTACTGACTCACTCTCTCGATCTCTTACTGTCTCATTCCTTCACTCTCTCACTTTCTCACTTTCTCACTCTCTCAGTCTCTCGCTCTCTCACTATCTCGCTCTCTCGCTGTCTCGCTGTCTCGCTCTCTCGCTCTCTCGCTCTCCCGCTCTTTCGCTCTCTCGCTCTCTCGCTCTCCCGCTCTCTCGCTCTCTTGCTCTCTCGCTCTCGCACTCACCCACTTTTTTACTCCTTCACTCCCTCGGTTTCTCTCTCTCTCACTCTCCCACGCTTTCACTCTCTCACTCTCTCACTCTCTCGATCTCTCACTCTCTCACTTTCTTAATCGCTCGCTCTCTCACGAGAGATCGCTCCCTCGCTGTCTCACTCTCTAACTCTCTCACTCTCTCACTATCTCACTCTCTTAATCTCTCACTCTCTCACTCTCTCATTCTCTCACTCTCTCACTCTCTCACTCTCTCACTCTCTCACTCTCTCACTCTCTCACTCTCACTCTCTCACTCTCTCAATCTCTCACTCCCTCACTCTCTCACTCTCTCACTCTCTTACTCTCTCACTCTCTCACTCTCCCACTCTCTCACTCTCTCACTCTCTCACTCTCTCACTCTCTCACTCTCTCACTCTCTCACTCTCTCACTCTCTCACTCTCTCACTCTCTCACTCTCTCACTCTCTCACTCTCTCACTCTGTCACTCTCTCACTCTCTCACTCTCTCACTCTCTCACGCTCTCACTCTTTCACTCTCTCACTCTCTCACTTTCTTACTCTGTCGATCTCTCACTCTTTTACTCTCTTCACTCCCTTTTACTCCCTTACTCTCTTACTCTCTTACTCTCTTACTCTCTCACTCTCTCACTCTCTCACCCTCTCACTCTCTCGCTCTCTCACCCTTTCATTCTCTTACTCTCTCACTCTCTCACTCTCCCACTTTCTCACTCTATCACTCTGTTACTCTCTTAATCTCTCAGTTCCTCTCTCTTACTCTCACTCCCTCACTCCCTAACTCTCTTACTGACTCACTCTCTCGATCTCTTACTCTCTCATTCCTTCACTCTCTCACTTTCTCACTTTTTCACTCTCTCAGTCTCTCGCTCTCTCACTATCTCACTCTCTCGCTGTCTCGCTGTCTCGCTCTCTCGCTCTCTCGCTCTCCCGCTCTCTCGCTCTCTTGCTCTCTCGCTCTCCCGCTCTCTCGCTCTCTTGCTCTCTCGCTCTCGCACTCACCTACTTTTTTACTCCTTCACTCCCTCGGTTTCTCTCTCTCTTACTCTCCTACGCTTTCACTCTCTCACTCTCTCACTCTCTCGATCTCTTACTCTCTCACTTTCTCAGTCGCTCGCTCTCTCACTCTCTCGCTCTCTCGCTGTCTCGCTGTCTCGCTCTCTCGCTCTCTCGCTCTCTCGTTCTCATTCTCTCACTTTCACGCCCTCACTTCCTCACTAACTGACTCACTCACTTTCGGACTCTCTCACTTTCTCACTAGTTCACTAGTTCACTCTCTTACTCTCTCACTCTCTCACTCTCTCACTCTCTCACTCTCTCGGTCTCTCACTTTCTCACTCTCTCACTCTCTCACTCTCTCACTCTCTCACTCTCTCACTCTCTCACTCTCTCACTCTCTCACTCTCTCACTCTCTCACTCTCTCACTCTCTCACTCTCTCACTCTCTCACTCTCTCACTCTCTCACTCTCTTAATCTCTCACTCTCTCACCCTCTCTCTCTCTCTCACTCTCTCACTCTCTCACTCTCTCACTCTCTCACTCTCTCACTCTCTCACTCTCTCACTCTCTCACTCTCTCACTCTCTCACTCTCTCACACTCTCACTCTCTCACTCTCTCACTCTCTCACTCTCTCACTCTCTCACTCTCTCACTCTCTCACTTTCTCACTCTCTCACTCTCTCACTCTCTCACTCTCTTACTCTCTCACTATCTCACTCTCTCACTCTCTCACTCTCTCACTCTCTCACTCTCTCACTCTCTCACTCTCTCACTCTCTCACTCTCTCACTCTCTCACTCTCTCACTCTCTCACTCTCTCACTCTCTCACTCTCTCACTCTCTCACTCTCTCACTCTCTCACTCTCGCACTCTCTCAATCTCTCACTCTCTCACTCTCTCACTCTCTCACTCTCTCACTCTCTCACTCTCTCACTCTCTCACTCTCTCACTCTCTCACTCTCTCACTCTCTCACTCTCTCACTCTCTCACTCTCTCAGTCTCTCGCTCTCTCACTATCTCGCTCTCTCGCTGTCTCGCTGTCTCGCTCTCTCGCTCTCTCGCTCTCTCGCTCTCCCGCTCTTTCGCTCTCTCGCTTTCTCGCTCTCGCGCTCTCTCGCTCTCTCGCTCTCTCGCTCTCGCACTCACCCACTTTTTTACTCCTTCACTCCCTCGGTTTCTCTCTCTCTCACTCTCCCACGCTTTCAGTCTCTCACTCTCTCACTCTCTCGATCTCTCACTCTCTCACTTTCTTAATCGCTCGCTCTCTCACGAGAGATCGCTCCCTCGCTGTCTCACTCTCTAACTCTCTCACTCTCTCACTATCTCACTCTCTTAATCTCTCACTCGCTCACTCTCTCATTCTCTCACTCTCTCACTCTCTCACTCTCTCACTCTCTCACTCTCTCACTCTCTCACTCTCACTCTCTCACTCTCTCAATCTCTCACTCCCTCACTCTCTCACTCTCTCACTCTCTCACTCTCTCACTCTCTCACTCTCTCACTCTCTCACTCTCTCACTCTCTCACTCTCTCACTCTCTCACTCTCTCACTCTCTCACTCTCTCACTCTCTCACTCTCTCACTCTCTCACTCTCTCACTCTCTCACTCTCTCACTCTCTCACTCTCTCACTTTCTCACTCTCTCACTCTCTCACTCTCTCACTCTCTCACTCTCTCACTCTCTCACTCTCTCACTCTCTCACTCTCTCACTCTCTCACTCTCTCACTCTCTCACTCTCTCACTCTCTCACGCTCTCACTCTCTCACTCTCTCACTCTCTCACTTTCTTACTCTGTCGAGCTCTCACTCTTTTACTCTCTTACTCTTTTACTCCCTTACTCTCTTACTCTCTTACTCTCTCACTCTCTCACTTTCTCACTCTCTCACCCTCTCACTCTCTCGCTCTCTCACCCTTTCATTCTCTTACTCTCTCACTCTCTCACTCTCCCACTTTCTCACTCTATCACTCTGTTACTCTCTTAATCTCTCACTTTTTCTCTCTTACTCTCACTCCCTCACTCCCTAACTCTCTTACTGACTCACTCTCTCGATCTCTTACTCTCTCATTCCTTCACTCTCTCACTTTCTCACTTTTTCACTCTCTCAGTCTCTCGCTCTCTCACTATCTCGCTCTCTCGCTGTCTCGCTGTCTCGCTCTCTCGCTCTCTCGCTCTCCCGCTCTTTCGCTCTCTCGCTCTGTTGCTCTCTCGCTCTCCCGCTCTCTCGCTCCCTTGCTCTCTCGCTCTCGCACTCACCTACTTTTTTACTCCTTCACTCCCTCGGTTTCTCTCTCTCTCACTCTCCTACGTTTTCACTCTCTCACTTTCTCACTCTCTCGATCTCTTACTCTCTCACTTTCTCAGTCGCTCGCTCTCTCACTCTCTCGCTCTCTCGCTGTCTCGCTGTCTCGCTCTCTCGCTCTCTCGCTCTCTCACTCTCTCACTCTCTCACTCTCTCACTCTCTCACTCTCTCACTCTCTCACTCTCTCACTCTCTCACACTCTCACTCTCTCACTCTCTCACTCTCTCACTCTCTCACTCGCTCACTCTCTCACTCTCTCACTCTCTCACTTTCTCACTCTCTCACTCTCTCACTCTCTCACTCTCTTACTCTCTCACTCTCTCACTCTCTCACTCTCTCACTCTCTCACTCTCTCACTCTCTCACTCTCTCACTCTCTCACTCTCTCACTCTCTCACTCTCTCACTCTCTCACTCTCTCACTCTCTCACTCTCTCACTCTCTCACTCTCTCACTCTCTCACTCTCTCACTCTCTCACTCTCTCACTCTCTCACTCTCTTACTCTCTTACTCTGTCGATCTCTCACTCTTTTACTCTCTTACTTGTTCACTCCCTTACTCTCTTACTCTCTTACTCTCTTACTCTCTCACTCTCTCACTCTATCACCCTCTCACTCTCTCACTCTCTCACTCTCCCACTCTCTCACTCTCTCACTCTCTCACTCTCTCACTCTCTCACTCTTTCACTCTCTCACTCACTTACTCTCTCCCTCTCTCACTTTCCCACTCTTCCACCCTTTCACTCTACCGCTCTTTCAGTATCTCACTTTCTCACTCTCTCACTCTCTAACTCTTTCATTCTCTCACTTTCCCACTCTTCCACTCTTTCACTCTACCGCTCTCTCAGTATCTAACTTTCTCACTCTCTTACTCTCTGACTCTTTCATTCTCTCACTCCCTCACTCTCTCTCTCGCTCTCAGTTTCTCACTCTCTCACTTTCTCACTCTCTTACTCTTTCACTCTCTCACTCCCTCACTCTCTCACTCTTTTACTCACTCACTCTCTTGCTCTTTCACTCCCTCACTCTCCTACTCTCTAACTCTCTCACTTTCTCACTCTTTCACATTTTGACTCTCTCACTCTCCCACTCTCTCACTTTCTCACTCTCCCACTCTCTTAATCCTTAAATCTTTCACTCTCTCACTCTCTCAGTCTTACACTCTCTCACTCTCTCACTCTTTCACTCTCTCACTATCTCACTCACTTACTCTCTCACTCTCTCACTTTCCCACTCTTCCACTCTTTCACTCTACCGCTCTCTCAGTATCTCACTTTCTCACTCTCTCACTCTCTCACTCTCTCACTCTCTCACTCTCTCACTCTCTCACTCTCTCACTCTCTCACTCTCTCACTCTCTCACTCTCTCACTCTCTCACTCTCTCACTCTCTCACTCTCTCACTCTCTCACTCTCTTAATCTCTCACTCTCTCACTCTCTCACTCTCTCACTCTCTCACTCTCTCACTCTCTCACTCTCTCACTCTCTCACTCTCTCACTCTCTCACTCTCTCACTCTCTCACTCTCTCACTCTCTCACTCTCTCACTCTCTCACTCTCTCACTCTCTCACTCTCTCACTCTCTCACTCTCTCACTCTCTCACTCTCTCACTCTCTCACTCTCTCACTCTCTCAATCTCCCTCTCTCACTCTCTCACTCTCTCACTCTCTCACTCTCTCACTCTCGCACTCTCTCACTCTCTCACTCTCTCACTCTCTCACTCTCTTACTCTCTCACTCTCTCACTCTCTCACTCTCTCACTCTCTCACTCTCTCACTCTCTCACTCTCTTACTCTCTCACTCTCTCACTCTCTCACTCTCTCACTCTCTCACTCTCTCACTCTCTCACTCTCTTACTCTCTCACTCTCTCACTCTCTCACTCTCTCACTCTCTCACTCTCTCACTCTCTCACTCTCTCACTCTCTCACTCTCTCACTCTCTCACTCTCTCACTCTCTCACTCTCTCACTCTCTCACTCTCTCACTCTCTCACTCTCTAACTCTCTCACTCTCTCACTCTCTCACTCTCTCACTCTCTCACTCTCTCACTCTCTCACTCTCTCACTCTCTCACTCTCTCACTCTCTTACTCTCTCACTCTCTCACTCTCTCACTCCCTCACTCTCTGACTCTCTCACTCACTCACTCTCTCTCTTTTTCACTCCTTCTCTCTTCCACTCTCTCACTCTCTAACTCTCTCCCTCTCTTTTTCTCTCACTCTCTGACTCTCTCACTCCCTCAATCTCTCACTCTCTCACTCTCTCACTCTTTCACTCTCTCACTCTCTTACTCTGTCGATCTCTCACTCTTTTACTCTCTTACTCTTTCACTCCCTTACACTCTTACTCTCTCACTCTCTTACTCTCTCACCCTCTCACTCTCTCACTCTCTCACTCTCTCACTCTCTCACTCTCTCACTCTCTCACTCTCTCACTCTCTCACTTTCTCACTCTTTCACTCTCTCACTCTCTCACTCTCTCACTCTCTCACTCTCTCACTCTCTCACTCTCTCACTCTCTCACTCTCTCACTCTCTCACTCTCTCACTCCTTCACTCTCTCACTCTCTCACTTCCCCACTCTTTCACTCTTCCAATATTCCACTCTCTTAGTATCTAACTTTCGTACTCTCTTACTCTCTAACTCACTAACTCTTTGATTTTCTCACTCTCTTGCTTTCTCGCTCGCTCGCTGCCTTGCTCTCTTGCGCTTTCGCGCTCTTGCTCTCTCAATCTCTCACTTTCTCGCTATTTCACTCTCTCACTCTCTTACTTACTCTCTCTCGCACTCTCTCACTCTCTTATTCCCTTACGCTCTCACTGTCCCACTCTCTCACTCTTACTCTCTCTCTCTCTCTCTCACTTTTTCACTGTATAACTTTCTTAATCTCTTACTCTTTCACTCTCTCACTACCTCACTCGCTCACTCTTTCACTCACTCACGCTCTCGCTCTCTTACTCTCTCACTTTCCTAGTTTCGAACTCTCTCACTTTCTCACTCTTTTACATTTTAACTCTCTCACTCTCTGACTTTTTCTCTCTCTCACTTTTTCGCTGTCTCGCTCTCTCGCTCTCTCGCTCTTTCGCTCTCTCGCTCTCTTGCTCTCTCGCTCTCTCGCTTTATTGATCTCTCGCCTCTCGCTCTCTTGCTCTTTCGCTCTCTCGCGCTCTCGCTCTCTTGATCTCTTACTCTCACACTCTCTTACTCTCTCACTCTCTCGCTCTCTCCCTCTCTCGCTCTCTCACTCTCTTACTCTCTTACTCTCTCACTCCCTTACTCTCTTACTCTCTCACTCCCTTACTTTCTCATTTTCTTACTCTCTCACGCTCTCACTCTCCCACTTTCTCCCTCTTTCACTCTCTCACTCTCTCAATCTTTCACTTCCTGTCTCTCACTCTCGATCCCTCGATCTCTCACTCAGTCACTCTCTAGATCTCTCACTCTCTAATTCCATCTCTCTCTCACCATCTCACTCTTTCACTCTCTCACCCTTTCACTCTTTCACTCTTTCACTCTCTCACTCTCTCACTCCCGCTTTCTCTTACTCTGTCACTCTTTAACTCTCTCACTCTTTCACTCTCTCACTCTCACTCCCTCACTCTCTCACTCTCTCACTCACTCACTTTCTCTCTTTCTCACTCCTTCTCTCTTCCACTCTCTCACTCTCTAACTCTCTCCCTCTCTCTTTCTCTCACTCTCTGACTCTCTCATTCCCTCAATCTCTCACTGTCTCACTCTCTCACTCTCTCACTCTCTCACTCTCTCACTCTCTCACTCTCTCACTCTCTCACTCTCTCACTCTCCCACTCTCTCACTCTCTCACTCTCTCACTCTCTCACTCTCTCACTCTCTTACTCTGTCGATCTCTTACTCTTTTACTCTCTTACTCTTTCACTCCCTTACTCTCTTACTCTCTCACTCTCTCACTCTCTCACTCTCTCACCCTCTTACTCTCTCACTCTCTCACTCTCTCACGCTCACTCTCTCTCTCTCTCTTAGTTTCTCACTTTCTAACTCTCTTACTCCTTTACTCTCTCACTTCCTCACTCTCTCACTCTTTCACTCACTCACTCTCTCGCTCTCTCACTCTCTCTCTTTCCTACTCTCTAACTCTCTAGCTTTCTCACTCTTTCACATTTTAACGCTCTCACTCTCTCACTTTTTTACTCTCTATCTCATTCGCTGTCTCGCTCTCTCGCTCTCTCACTCTCCCGCTCTCTCGCGCTCTCGCTTTCTTGATCTCTCACTCTCACACTCTCTTACTCTCTCACTCTCTCACTCTCTCGCTGTCTCCTTCTCTTGCTCTCTCACTCTTTTACTCTCTCACTCTCTCACTCTCTCACTCTCTCACTCTCTCACTCCCTCACTCTCTTACTCTCTTACTTTCTTACTCTCTCACTCCCTTATTCTCTTACTCTCTCACTCTCTCACTTTCTCACTCTCTCGCTCTCTCACTCTTTCATTCTCTTACTTTCTCACTCTCTCACTCTCCCACTTTCTCACTCTATCACTCTGTTACTCTCTTAATCTCTCACTTTCTCTCTCTTACTCTCACTCCCTCACTCCCTAACTCTCTTACTGACTCACTCTCTCGATCTCTTACTGTCTCATTCCTTCACTCTCTCACTTTCTCACTTTCTCACTCTCTCAGTCTCTCGCTCTCTCACTATCTCGCTCTCTCGCTGTCTCGCTGTCTCGCTCTCTCGCTCTCTCGCTCTCCCGCTCTTTCGCTCTCTCGCTCTCTCGCTCTCCCGCTCTCTCGCTCTCTTGCTCTCTCGCTCTCGCACTCACCCACTTTTTTACTCCTTCACTCCCTCGGTTTCTCTCTCTCTCACTCTCCCACGCTTTCACTCTCTCACTCTCTCACTCTCTCGATCTCTCACTCTCTCACTTTCTTAATCGCTCGCTCTCTCACGAGAGATCGCTCCCTCGCTGTCTCACTCTCTAACTCTCTCACTCTCTCACTATCTCACTCTCTTAATCTCTCACTCTCTCACTCTCTCATTCTCTCACTCTCTCACTCTCTCACTCTCTCACTCTCTCACTCTCTCACTCTCACTCTCTCACTCTCTCAATCTCTCACTCCCTCACTCTCTCACTCTCTCACTCTCTTACTCTCTCACTCTCTCACTCTCTCACTCTCTCACTCTCTCACTCTCTCACTCTCTCACTCTCTCACTCTCTCACTCTCTCACTCTCTCACTCTCTCACTCTCTCACTCTCTCACTCTCTCACTCTCTCACTCTCTCACTCTGTCACTCTCTCACTCTCTCACTCTCTCACTCTCTCACGCTCTCACTCTTTCACTCTCTCACTCTCTCACTTTCTTACTCTGTCGATCTCTCACTCTTTTACTCTCTTCACTCCCTTTTACTCCCTTACTCTCTTACTCTCTTACTCTCTTACTCTCTCACTCTCTCACTCTCTCACCCTCTCACTCTCTCGCTCTCTCACCCTTTCATTCTCTTACTCTCTCACTCTCTCACTCTCCCACTTTCTCACTCTATCACTCTGTTACTCTCTTAATCTCTCAGTTCCTCTCTCTTACTCTCACTCCCTCACTCCCTAACTCTCTTACTGACTCACTCTCTCGATCTCTTACTCTCTCATTCCTTCACTCTCTCACTTTCTCACTTTTTCACTCTCTTAGTCTCTCGCTCTCTCACTATCTCACTCTCTCGCTGTCTCGCTGTCTCGCTCTCTCGCTCTCTCGCTCTCCCGCTCTCTCGCTCTCTTGCTCTCTCGCTCTCCCGCTCTCTCGCTCTCTTGCTCTCTCGCTCTCGCACTCACCTACTTTTTTACTCCTTCACTCCCTCGGTTTCTCTCTCTCTCACTCTCCTACGCTTTCACTCTCTCACTCTCTCACTCTCTCGATCTCTTACTCTCTCACTTTCTCAGTCGCTCGCTCTCTCACTCTCTCGCTCTCTCGCTGTCTCGCTGTCTCGCTCTCTCGCTCTCTCGCTCTCTCGTTCTCATTCTCTCACTTTCACGCCCTCACTTCCTCACTAACTGACTCACTCACTTTCGGACTCTCTCACTTTCTCACTAGTTCACTAGTTCACTCTCTTACTCTCTCACTCTCTCACTCTCTCACTCTCTCACTCTCTCGGTCTCTCACTTTCTCACTCTCTCACTCTCTCACTCTCTCACTCTCTCACTCTCTCACTCTCTCACTCTCTCACTCTCTCACTCTCTCACTCTCTCACTCTCTCACTCTCTCACTCTCTCACTCTCTCACTCTCTCACTCTCTTAATCTCTCACTCTCTCACCCTCTCTCTCTCTCTCACTCTCTCACTCTCTCACTCTCTCACTCTCTCACTCTCTCACTCTCTCACTCTCTCACTCTCTCACTCTCTCACTCTCTCACTCTCTCACTCTCTCACACTCTCACTCTCTCACTCTCTCACTCTCTCACTCTCTCACTCTCTCACTCTCTCACTCTCTCACTTTCTCACTCTCTCACTCTCTCACTCTCTCACTCTCTTACTCTCTCACTATCTCACTCTCTCACTCTCTCACTCTCTCACTCTCTCACTCTCTCACTCTCTCACTCTCTCACTCTCTCACTCTCTCACTCTCTCACTCTCTCACTCTCTCACTCTCTCACTCTCTCACTCTCTCACTCTCTCACTCTCTCACTCTCGCACTCTCTCACTCTCTCACTCTCTCACTCTCTCACTCTCTCACTCTCTCACTCTCTCACTCTCTCACTCTCTCACTCTCTCACTCTCTCACTCTCTCACTCTCTCACTCTCTCACTCTCTCAGTCTCTCGCTCTCTCACTATCTCGCTCTCTCGCTGTCTCGCTGTCTCGCTCTCTCGCTCTCTCGCTCTCTCGCTCTCCCGCTCTTTCGCTCTCTCGCTTTCTCGCTCTCGCGCTCTCTCGCTCTCTCGCTCTCTCGCTCTCGCACTCACCCACTTTTTTACTCCTTCACTCCCTCGGTTTCTCTCTCTCTCACTCTCCCACGCTTTCAGTCTCTCACTCTCTCACTCTCTCGATCTCTCACTCTCTCACTTTCTTAATCGCTCGCTCTCTCACGAGAGATCGCTCCCTCGCTGTCTCACTCTCTAACTCTCTCACTCTCTCACTATCTCACTCTCTTAATCTCTCACTCGCTCACTCTCTCATTCTCTCACTCTCTCACTCTCTCACTCTCTCACTCTCTCACTCTCTCACTCTCTCACACTCTCACTCTCTCACTCTCTCACTCTCTCACTCTCTCACTCTCTCACTCTCTCACTCTCTCACTTTCTCACTCTCTCACTCTCTCACTCTCTCACTCTCTTACTCTCTCACTATCTCACTCTCTCACTCTCTCACTCTCTCACTCTCTCACTCTCTCACTCTCTCACTCTCTCACTCTCTCACTCTCTCACTCTCTCACTCTCTCACTCTCTCACTCTCTCACTCTCTCACTCTCTCACTCTCTCACTCTCTCACTCTCGCACTCTCTCACTCTCTCACTCTCTCACTCTCTTACTCTCTTACTCTCTCACTCTCTCACTCTCTCACTCTCTCACTCTCTCACTCTCTCACTCTCTCACTCTCTCACTCTCTCACTCTCTCACTCTCTCACTCTCTCACTCTCTCACTCTCTCACTTTCTCACTCTCTCTCTCTCTCACTCTCTCACTCTCTTACTCTCTCACTCTCTTAATCTGTCGATCTCTCACTCTTTTACTCTCTTACTTGTTTACTCCCTTACTCTCTTACTCTCTTACTCTCTTACTCTCTCGCTCTCTCACTCTCTCACCCTCTCACTCTCTCACTCTCTCACTCTCCCACTTTCTCACTCTCTCACTCTCTCACTCTCTCACTCTCTCACTCTTTCACTCTCTCACTCTCTCACTCTCTCACTCTCTCACTCTTTCACTCCTTCACTCTCTCACTCTCTCACTCACTTACTCTCTCACTCTCTCACTTTCCCACTCTTCCACTCTTTCACTCTACCGCTCTTTCAGTATCTCACTTTCTCACTCTCTCACTCTCTAACTCTTTCATTCTCTCACTTTCCCACTCTTCCACTCTTTCACTCTACCGCTCTCTCAATATCTCACTTTCTCACTCTCTCACTCTCTAACTCTTTCATTCTCTCACTCCCTCACTCTCTCTCTCGCTCTCAGTTTCTCACTCTCTAACTTTCTCACTCCCTTACTCTTTAACTCTCTCACTTTCTCACTCTCTTACTCTTTCACTCTCTCACTCCCTCACTCTCTCACTCTTTTGATCACTCACTCTCTTGCTCTTTCACTCCCTCACTTTCCTACTCTCTAACTCTCTCACTTTCTCACTCTTTTACATATTGACTCTCTCACTCTCACTTTTTCACTCTCTCACTCTTTCGCTGTCTCGCTCTCTCGGTCTCTCGCTCTCTCGCTCTTTCGCTCTCTCGCTCTCTTGCTCTCTCGCTCTCTCGCTCTTTCGCTCTCTTGCGCTCTCGCTCTCTTCATCTCTCACTCTCACACTCTCTTACTCTCTTACTCTCTCACTCTCTCGCTTTCTCCTTCTCTCGCTCTCTCACTCTTTTACTCTCTCACTCTCTCACTCTCTTACTCTCTTACTCTCTTACTCTCTCACTCCCTTATTCTCTTACTCTCTCACTCTCTCACTTTCTCACTCTTTTACTCTCGCACTTTCTCACTCTCTCACTCTCTCGCTCTCTCACTCTTTCATTCTCTTACTCTCTCACTCTCTCACTCTCCCACTTTCTCACTCTATCACTCCCTCACTCTCTTAATCTCTTACTTTCTCTCGATCACTCTCGCTCCCTCACTCCCTAACTCTCTTACTCACTTACTCGCTCGATCTCTTACTCTCTCATTCCTTTACTCTCTCACTCTCTCGATATTTCACTTTTTCACTCTCTCACTCTCTCACTCCTGCTTTCTCTCACTCTGTTACTCTATAACTCTCTCACTCTTTCACTCTCTTACTCTGTGACTCCCTCTCTTCCGCACTTCATTACTTTCTCACTCTCTCGCTTTCTCTCTCTCTCACTTTCTCACTCTCTGACTCTCTCACTTTCTCACTTTCTGTCTCTCACTCTCACTTTCTCACTCTCTCACTCACTTACTCTCTCGATCTCTCACTCTCTCATTCAATCACTCTCTCACTATCTCACTCTTTCACTCTATCACTCTTTCACTCTCTCACTCGCTCACTCCCTCACTCTCACTCTTTTTCTCTCTCTGTCAGTTTCTCACTCTCTCACTTTCTCACTCTCTTACTCTTTCACTCTCTCACTCCTTCACTCTCTCACTCTTTTACTCACTTGCTCTCTCGCTCTCTCACTCTCTCACTTTCCTACTCACTAACTTTCTCACTTTCTCACTCTTTCACATTTTAACTCTCCCACTCTCTACCTTTTTCACTCTCTCACTCTTTCGCTGTCTCGCTCTCTCGCTCTCTCACTCTCTTACTCTGTCGATCTCTCACTCTTTAACTCTCTTACTCTTTTACTCCCTTACTCTCTTACTCTCTTACTCTCTCACTCTCTCACTCTCTCACCCTCTTACTCTCTCACTCTCTCACTCTCTCACTCCCTCAATCTCTCACTCTCTCACTCCCTCACTCTCTCACTCTCTTACTCTGTCGATCTCTCACTCTTTTACTCTCTTACTCTTTCACTCCCTTACTCTCTTACTTACTCACTCTCTCATTCTCTCACCCTCTCACTCTCTCACTCTCCCACTCTCTTACTCTCTCACTTTCTCACTCTCTCACTCTTTCACTTTCTCACTCTCTCGCTCTCTCACTCTTTCACTCTCTCACTCTCTCACTCTCTCACTCTCTCACTTTCTCACTCTATCACTCTCTCACTCTATCACTCTCTCACTCTCTCACTCTTTCGCTCTCTCACTCTCTCACTCCTCCACTCTCTCAATCTTTGAATCTTTCACTCTGTCACTCTCTCAGTCTTACACTCTCTCACTCTCTCACTCCTTCACTCTCTCACTCTCTCACTCTCTCACTCACTCACTCTCTCACTCTCTCACTTTCCCACTCTTCCACTCTTTCATTCTTCCGCTCTCTTAGTATCTCACTTTCTCACTCTCTCACTCTCTAACTCACTAACTCTCTGATTTTCTCCCTCTCTTGCTTTCTCGCTCTCTTGCTGCCTTGCTCGCTCGCACTCTCGCGCTCTTGCTCTCTCAAGCTCTTACTCTCTCGCTGTTTCACTCTCTCACTCTCTTACTTTCTCACTCCCGGACTCTCACTCTCTTACTCTCTCACTGTCCCACTCTCTCACTCTCACGCTCGCTCTCTCTCTCTTAGTTTCTTACTCTCTCACACTCTCACTTTTTCACTCTCTTACTCTCGCACTTTCTCACTCTCTCACTCTCTCGCTCTCTCACTCTTTCATTCTCTTACTCTCTCACTCTCTCACTCTCCCACTTTCTCACTCTATCACTCCCTCACTCTCTTAATCTCTTACTTTCTCTCGATCACTCTCGCTCCCTCACTCCCTAACTCTCTTACTCACTTACTCGCTCGATCTCTTACTCTCTCATTCCTTTACTCTCTCACTCTCTCGATCTTTCACTCTTTCACTCTCTCACTCTCTCACTCCTGCTTTCTCTCACTCTGTTACTCTATAACTCTCTCACTCTTTTACTCTCTTACTCTGTGACTCCCTCTCTTCCGCACTTCATTACTTTCTCACTCTCTCGCTTTCTCTCTCTCTCACTTTCTCACTCTCTGACTCTCTCACTTTCTCACTTTCTGTCTCTCACTCTCACTTCCTCACTTTCTCACTCACTTACTCTCTCGATCTCTCACTCTCTCATTCAATCACTCTCTCACTATCTCACTCTTTCACTCTATCACTCTTTCACTCTCTCACTCGCTTACTCCCTCCCTCTCACTCTTTTTCTCTCTCTGTCAGTTTCTCACTCTCTCACTTTCTCACTCTCTTACTCTTTCACTCTCTCACTCCTTCACTCTCTCACTTTTTCACTCACTCGCTCTCTCGCTCTCTCACTCTCTCACTTTCCTACTCACTAACTTTCTCACTTTCTCACTCTTTCACATTTTAACTCTCCCACTCTCTACCTTTTTCACTCTGTCACTCTTTCGCTGTCTCGCTCTCTCGCTCTCTCACTCTCTTACTCTGTCGATCTCTCACTCTTTAACTCTTTTACTCTTTTACTCCCTTACTCTCTTACTCTCTTACTCTCTCACTCTCTCACTCTCTCACCCTCTCACTCTTTTACTCTCTCACTCTCTCACTCCCTCAATCTCTCACTCTCTCACTCCCTCACTCTCTCACTCTCTTACTCTGTCGATCTCTCACTCTTTTACTCTCTTACTCTTTCACTCCCTCACTCTCTTACTTACTCACTCTCTCATTCTCTCACCCTCTCACTCTCTCACTCTCCCACTCTCTCACTCTCTCACTTTCTCACTCTCTCACTCTTTCACTCTCTCACTCTCTCGCTCTCTCACTCTTTCACTCTCTCACTCTCTCACTCTCTCACTCTCTCACTCTCTCACTTTCTCACTCTATCACTCTCTCACTCTATCACTCTCTCACTCTCTCACTCTTTCGCTCTCTCACTCTCTCACTCCTCCACTCTCTCAATCTTTAAATCTTTCACTCTGTCACTCTCTCAGTCTTACACTCTCTCACTCTCTCACTCCTTCACTCTCTCACTCTCTCACTCTCTCACTCACTCACTCTCTCACTCTCTCACTTTCCCACTCTTCCACTCTTTCATTCTTCCGCTCTCTTAGTATCTCACTTTTTCACTCTCTCACTCTCTAACTCACTAACTCTCTGATTTTCTCCCTCTCTTGCTTTCTCGCTCTCTCGCTGCCTTGCACGCTCGCACTCTCGCGCTCTTGCTCTCTCAAACTTTTACTCTCTCGCTGTTTCACTCTCTCACTCTCTTACTTTCTCACTCCCGGACTCTCACTCTCTTACTCTCTCACTGTCCCACTCTCTTACTCTCACGCTCGCTCTCTCTCTCTTAGTTTCTCCCTCTCTCTCTCTTTTGAGTCGAGTTGAGTGTAGCTTTTTATCGCTCCTGTCAGCTTTCGTTATTTTTGGTGGATTATTTATTCTAACGAGTGACTTCGGGCTCTCATTGGCCGTCATTTTCTTCGCTGCATCGCCTGAACTATCGGGTAGGTGTTTTTTTTTCTTCCTTCTTTTCATTTTTCATCTTTTAATCTTTTAACCTAACTTTTTCTTTCGCTACTTCGGTTAACACTCTACGTCCCGTCTCACTCGGACACGACTTCGAAGTCGTTTTTTCCGTTGACTGCGCAAGCGCAACGCAAAGCACAAATCGGCGGTAGCGTCGCCGCGAAGGGTACGCACCCTAGCGGCGGTCTCGGACCGCCTAGCTAACACGACTCCTCCGGGGGTCTAGCGAGGAAGCATGGGGAACACGTCGCGTAATCACTATAATCACACTCGCCAGCAGCTACGCGCGAGCTGCCGCTGTCTGCGGCCGAGACAAAAGCAATGCGTGCGAAGCTTTTTAACATTGACAGCGAGATAATTCGAATCATGCGCAATTCGAAAGAAAGCGTAGAGAAAAAATCGGCCCTACAAGAAGCTTTTCAATATTATCAGACCGCTTTTAACACGGTTTTTGCCGCATATTCCACGTTAGCAGGAGAGATCACCTCGAACGATCGATGCGCAGAAGCAATCAAAACCGCGAAACTCGAGATAACAAGGGCATGCGTTACTAACATTAAGGAAACTTTTCAATCGTCTTTCAACGAAACCGTCAGCAATCAAATCACAGACGCGTGTACAGCAGGGGTTAAAGAGGCGGTAACAACTTTGAAACCACAATCGTCCTATGCGAGCATTGCCTCTCTGAGCTCCGTCACAAGCTCAAACAAAGTTCGCATATCCCGTGGCCCCACTGTCTCGGTCGACAAATCCACTAGTTTTTTTATCACACCAAGCGCAAGTGCCGCTACGAAATTCTCGTCATCGGAATTAACAAAAGAGGCAGTTCTGAAATGCGTCGACCCAGGGGAAGTAGGTATGAAGGTAGACCGCGTTCTTCGTTCTAAAAATAACGGCATCCGAATAATCGCAGCAGAAGCCGACATCGATAAAATCCGCTCACTCCCTGCACTTCAAGAACTCGGTCTTGAAGTAAGCCAATCAGCAAAATTAAATCCGCGTCTCATCGTACACGGCGTCCCCGAGAACCTTAGCCCGGAAGAAGTTCGAAATGATATAATTAAGCAAAACTTATCTGAGTGCGAAAATCCCGAGGTCAAAGTCGTGTATATGTCGCGGGTAAACCGCAATGCACGGGCATGCGTAATAGAAGTCTCTGCCGAAACTCGAGCTATACTCAAAACAAAACAAAAAATTTATCTTAGCTACGCTTCATGCCGTTTCGACGATCACGTACGAGTCCTGCAGTGCTACAAGTGTCTAGGCTTCGGCCATCTAGCTAAAGATTGCACAAACACCGAACACTGTGCGCACTGCTCGGAAGAGCATGAAACTTCAACGTGCAAAAATCGAACCAAAGAACCAACTTGCTACAACTGCAAGTCTTTTCTCAAAGATGCAGACCACAAGCACAGTGCGTTAGATGGCAAACGCTGCACGACCCTGTCGAAACGCATCGCAGACAAAGCCCGAAACACCGACTATGGCTAATCATGCAAGAAATGATACGCAAGATCTTTTACGCGTTTGTCATGTAAACTGCCAATCCCTGAAGTGTCACCTCGACGAATTTCGCTATCACTTTACGGAACATTTCTATCACATCATATGCATGTCAGAAACTTGGCTGAAACCGGAAATTACCGACGACTATGTCAGACTATCGAATTACTGTTTACTCCGATGTGACCGTCTTGGACGTGGGGGCGGAGGGGTAGGCATGTATGTTCATAAGTCCTTGAGAGCACGTGTGCTGACAGACTCTGGAGGGAATTACTGTGGGAAACCTGAATTTGTATTAACTGAAATCGCGATACCCAATCACCCCAAAATGCTTGTTAGCGTCGCTTACCGACCACCCCACGTTGGCTACTTATCCGAGTTCGAGGACATTTTTCTGCAATACAGCACCCAGTATCAACACTGTCTTATTCTTGGAGATTTTAATTCAGATCTAAATGCAAACACACACGATAGTACACACATTCGAAATTTTGTTAACACTGCCAACTTGTTTCTTGTACCACACGAACCGACTCACCACACTCAAAATGTATCGACGCTATTAGACTTGTGCATCAGTGACGATATGAATAAAATGACTGACCACGGGCAATATGGCGCTCCATTTCTGTCAGCACACGACTTAATATATGTTACATACAACATTAAAGTAGACAGGCCGGCTCCACGTAAATTCACCTGTCGCGATTTTCGAAACTTTAACTTAAACGGTTTTCTCACCCAACTCAGTAGACTAGATTGGCACGGTTTCTACGAAACAAAATCGATTGACATTAAAGCGACCTACTTGTGCGAAAATCTAATTTTTTGTCTCGACACGCACGCACCGAAAATCAGTGTTCATATCAAAGCATTACCGGCTCCCTGGTTGACGCCCGACATCAAAACTCAAATGTCAAACCGCGATAGAGCTCGCAGAGAATGGCGCAAGATTCGCGCAAAGAGGCAAGATGCTCGATCCATTAAAAACGCTCACGAACGGTTCAAGCTTCTGAGAAACCAAGTGCAAGAAATGGTCAGAAATGCCAAAAGCGCATTCTACAACCGCATTTTCACGTCAAATACGAACGCCTCGGCCATCTGGAAAGAATTACGAAATCTAGGCCTCATAAAATCAAGTAGAAATGAGCAACCTCTAGCCACCCCTATTACGCGTCTGAACGATCACTTCGCGTCGGTTGGGACCGACCCGACCCATACTCCGCCAGCCAGGTACTATCTTGGCGAGAACAACTATAGCGATGACAAATTTTATTTCGAGGACATCAGTTACGACACGCTGAACAAATCTCTCAAGCACTCGAAATCATCAGCTCTAGGTGTAGACGAACTCTCTATCGCAATCATCAAACTCGCTCTTCCATCCATACGGCCAATGATCCACCATCTTTTCTCATACTCGCTCATGACTGGTTTTTTCCCAACCATCTGGAAATTAGCCTTGGTAACCCCTATCTCGAAAGTGAAAACGCCTATAGGACCAAACGACTACAGACCTATTTCCATCCTTTGCGCTCTTTCAAAGGCACTGGAAAAGATAGCATTCGATCAAATCACGCGTCACCTTGAATTGTATGATCTGTTAGACCCCCGTCAATCAGCATATCGTAAAGGCCACAACACCCAAACAGCGCTTCTTCGGGTACTGGACGACGTACGTCTAGCCTCTGATTCGCGACACGTAACACTGCTGGTTCTATTCGACTTCTCTAAAGCCTTCGATCGCGTGCGCCACGAAATTCTGATAGAAAAACTTCGAACGTTAAATCTGTCACAGTCAGCTCTACGCTGGATCTGCTCCTATCTCACAGGCAGATACCAAGCTACACGCGACTCATCAACAGGCGAAACGTCCGATTGGGCAAGCGTTACAAATGGAGTTCCCCAAGGGTCCGTCCTCGGACCGTTGCTATTCGTATTGTATCTTAGTGGGTTTAGCAACGTACTCAGACATTGCAGGTATAATTTTTATGCCGACGATCTGCAAATCTACCTCCATAGCAAACCTGAAAAGATAGCCGAAAGCATAGCGATAGTAAATGAGGATATTAACTCGATCGTCGATTGGGCCACAGAGTTAGGGCTCCTGCTCAACAAGGACAAAACCAAAACCATAGTAGTTGGCACTCGCCGCTTTATCGCGAACATGCGCTTCGATGACCTCCCCCCCATCATGGTTAGTGATGTCCGGATACCTTTCTCAACCGAAGTAACATGCCTAGGTGTAACCATCAGCAGCACCCTGTCATGGAACCCGAACACAATGAAGGTTGCCAAAAAAGTGAACAGCATATTACATCAGCTAAAACTAAGCAGAAGCCTATTACCGAAAAAGCTCAGAGCAAATCTCATATCCACGTTAGTTTTTCCCCATCTAGATTACTGCTGCTTAGTCTATCTTGACATAACAGAAGAGCAAAATCTCATTCTCAGCCGCTCATTAAATGCTTGCGTTCGTTTCGTACTCGATATCAGGCGTGACGCCCACATCACAGAATACTACGAAGAACTAGAATGGCTCAACGTTAAGAACAGAAGGAGATACTTCCTCGGGTGCCAGATTTACAAGCTACTAGTCTCACATGTACCAAAGTTTCTATTCGACAGGTTAAAGACAGCAGATCAACATCGAGAAAGGAGTTCAAGGCGGCCCAAAGACTGGCTACAACCCGCAAAATGCAGAACGGATCTGTTAAAAAACTCTTTCATTGGAACCGCGCCCAACTTCTGGAACAATCTGCCCGTAGCCATTCGCGAGGCTCAAGCCATCGGACCCTTCAAGAAGCTGCTGTTCACGCACCTGCTGTCCAGCAAACAACATCTAGCCACATAAATCTTCTAGTCTAGCGATCTGTAGACGCTTGTAAATAATTAATACGTATTTTTTCCTGTAACACCCTGAAACCTTGAGACGGGCGGATCGAGTAGTTCGTCGAAGGGCGAGGGGATGTTTTTGTTTTTATCTTTGTTTTAGTTTTGTTTTACGTTTTTATACAATTAGAATGTGCAATAGTATCATTAATGTAATAATATTTTAAAATGACTCTAAATTTCTTTCCATAATTTTTATACTTATAACTTATTCTCTATACTCTAATATAACACCACCGAAAGACCTGTGATTGTATTGTACTCCACCATCTGTGATATTATATTATACACTCGATGTATTTTTGAATGCTATGCGCTTTAGGGGACTTGTCCCGGAGCGCTAAATAAATATCGCTTTCTCTCTCTCTCTCTCTCTCTCTCTCACGCGCTTACTCCTTCACACTCTCACTTCCCCACTCTCTCACACTTTTACTCACTCTCTCTTTCGCTCTCTCACTCTCTCTCTTTCCTACTCTCTAACTCTCTCACTTTCTCACTCTTTAACATTTTGACTCTCTCACTCTCTCACTCTTCTACTCTCTCACTCTTTCGCTGTCTCGCTCTCTCGCTCTTTCGCTCTCTTGCTCTCTCGCTCTCTCACTCTCCCGCTCTCTCGCGCTCTCGCTCTCTTGATCTCTCACTCTCACACTCTCTTACTCTCTCACTCTCTCACTCTCTCGCTCTCTTCTTCTCTTGCTCTCTGACTCTTTTACTCTCTGACTCTCTCACTCTCTCACTCTTTTACTCTCTTACTCTCTTACTCTCTCACTCCCTTACTCTCTTACTCTCTCACTCTCTCACTTTCTCACTCTCGCACTCTCTCACTCTCTCACTTTCTCACTCTTTCGCTCTCTCACCCTTTCATTCTCTTACTCTCTCACTCTCTCACTCTCCCACTTTCTCACTCTATCACTCTCTCACTCTCTTAATCTCTCACTTTCTCTCTCTTACTCTCACTCCCTCACTCCCTAACTCTCTTACTGACTCACTCTTTCGATCTCTTACTCTCTCATTCCTTCACTCTCTTACATCTCACTCTTTCACTCTCTCATTCTTTCACTCTTTCACTCTCTCACTCTCTCACTCTCTCACTCTCTCACTCCTGCTTTCTCTTACTCTGTCACTCTATAACTCTCTCACTTTTTCACTCTCTCACTCTGTTACTCTCTCTCTCTTCCGCACTTCATTACTTTCTCACTCTCTCGCTTTCTCTCTCTCTCACTTTCTCACTCTCTGACTGTCTCACTTTCTCACTTTCTCACTCTCTCAGTCTCTCGCTCTCTCACTATCGCGCTCTCTCGCTGTCTCGCTCTCTCGATCTCTCGCTCTCCCGCTCTCTCGCTCTCTCGCTCTCTCGCTCTCCCGCTCTCTCGCTCTCTTGCTCTCTCGCTCTCGCACTCACCCACTTTTTTACTCCTTTACTCCCTCGGTTTCTCTCTCTCTCACTCTTTCACGCTTTCACTCTCTCACTCTCTCACTCTCTCGATCTCTCACTCTCTCACTTTCTCAGTCGCTCGCTCTCTCACTCTCTCGCTCCTTCGCTGTCTCGCTGTCTCGCTCTCTCGCTCTCTCGCTCTCCCGCTCTCTCGCTCTCTCGCTCTCCCGCTCTCTCGCTCTCTCGCTCTCTCGCTCTCTTGCTCTTCTGCTCTCTCGCTTTATCGCTCTCCCGCTCTTTCCCTCTTTGATTCTCTCGCTTTCTCGCTCGCTTGATCCCTCACTTTTTCACACTCTTACTCTCTCACTCTCTCACTCTCTCGCTCTCGCACTCTCGCACTTTTTCACTCCCTCACTCTCTCACTCTCTCACTCTCTTACGCTCTCACTCCCTTACTTTCTCATTCTCTCACTTTCACGCTCTCACTCCCTCACTAACTCAGTCACTACCTTTCTCACTCTCTCACTTCCTCACTAGTTCACTAGTTCACTGTCTTACTCTCTTATTCTCTCACTCTCTCACTCTCTCACTCTCTCACTCTCTCACTCTCTCACTCTCTCACTCTCTCACTCTTTCACTCTCTCACTCTCTCACTCTCTCAATCTCTCACTCTCTCACTCTCTCACTCTCTCACTCTCTCACTTTCTCACTCTCTCACTCTCTCACTCTCTTACTCTCTCACTCTCTTACTCTCTCACTCTCTTACTCTCTCAATCTCTCACTCTCTAACTCTCTCACTCTCTCACTCTCTCACTCTCTCACTCTCTCACTCTCTCACTCTCTTACTCTGTCTCCCTCTAACTCTTTTACTCTCTTACTCTTTTACTTCCTTACTCTCTTACTCTCTTACTCTCTTACTCTCTTACTCTCTCACTTTCTCACCCTCTCACTCTCTAACTCTCTCACTCTCTCACTCTCTCACTCTCTCACTCTCTCACTCCCTCACTCTCTCACTCTCTCACTCTTTCACTCTCTCACTCTCTCACTCTCTCACTCTCTCACTCTCTCACTCTCTCACTCTCTCACTCTCCCACTCTCTCACTCTCTCACTCTCCCACTCTCTTAATCCTTAAATCTTTCACTCTCTCACTCTCTCAGTCTTACACTCTCTCACGCTCTCACGCCTTCACTCTCTCACTTTCCCACTCTTCCACTCTTTCACTCTACCGCTCTCTCAGTATCTCACTTTCTCACTCTCTCACTCTCTAACTCTTTCATTTTCTCACTCCCTCACTCTCTCTCTCTCCCTCAGTTTCTCACTCTCTCACTTTCACACTCTCTTACTCTTTTACTCTCTCACTCTTTCACTCACTCACTCTCTTGCTCGTTAACTCCCTCACTTTCCTACTCTCTAACTCTCTCACTTTCTCACTCCTTCACATTTTGACTCTCTCACTCTCACTTTTTCACTCTCTCACTCTTCCGCTGTCTCGCTCTCTCGGTCTCTCGCTCTATCGCTCTTTCGCTCTCTCGCGCTCTCGCTCTCTTTATCTCTCACTCTCACTCTCTCTTACTCTCTCACTCTCTCACTCTCCCACTCTCTCACTCTCTCACTCTCTCGCTCTCTCCTTCTTTCGCTCTCTCACTCTTTTACTCTCTCACTCTCTCACTCTCTTACTCTTTTACTCTCTCACTCCCTTACTCTCTGACTCTCTCACTCTCTCACTTTCTCACTCTCCCACTCTCGCACTTTCTCACTCTCTCACTCTCTCGCTCTCTCACTCTTTCATACTCTTACTCTCTCACTCTCTCACTCTCCCACTTTCTCACTCTATCACTGTCCCACTCTCTTAATATCTTACTTTCTCTCTCTCACTCTCGCTCCCTTACTCTCTAACTCTCTTACTCACTCACTCTCTCGATCTCGTACTCTCTCATTCCTTTACTCTCTCACTCTCTCACTCTTTGATTCTTTTACTCTTTCACTCTCTCACTCCTGCTTTCTCTCACTCTGTCACTCTATAACTCTCTCACTCTTTCACTCTCTCACTCTGTGACTCCCTCTCTTCCGCACTTCATTACTTTCTCACTCTCTCGCTTTCTCTCTCTCTCACTTTCTCACTCTCTGACTCTTTCACTTTCTCACTTTCTGTCTCTCACTCTCACTTCCTCACTCTCTCACTCACTTACTCTTTCGATCTCTCACTCTCTCACTGACTCACTCTTTCACTGTCTCACTCTTTCTCTCTCTCACTCTCTCACTCTCTCACTCCTGCTTTCTCTTACTCTGTCACTCTTTAGCTCTCTCACTCTTTCACTCTCTCACTCGCTCACTCCCTCACTCTTACTCTCTCTCTCTCTCTCTCTCTCTCAGTTTCTCACTCTTTCACTTTCTCACCCTCTTACTCTTTCACTCTCTCACTCCCTCACTCTCTCACTCTTCCACTCACTCGCTCTCTCGCTCTCTCACTCTCTCACTTTCCTACTCTCTAACTTTCTCACTTTCTCACTCTTTCACATTTTAACTCTCCCACTCTCTACCTTTTTCACTTTCTTACTCTTTCGCAGTCTCGCTCTCTCGCTCACTCGCTCTCTCGCTCTCTCGCTTCCTCGCTCTCTTGCTCTCTCGCTCTCTCGCTCTCTCACTCTTTTACTCTGTCGATCTCTCACTCTTTTACTCTCTTACTCTTTTACTCCCTTACTCTCTTACTCTCTTACTCTCTTACTCTCTCACTTTCTCACTCTCTCACTCTCTCACTCTCTCACTCTCTCACTCTCTCACTCTCTCACTCTCCCACTCTCTCACTCTCTCACTCACCCACTCTTTTAATCCTAAAATCTTTCACTCTCTCACTCTCTCAGTCTCACACTCTCTCACTCTCTCACTCCTTCACTCTCTCACTCTCTCACTCACTTACTCTCTCACTCTCTCATTTTTCCACTCTTCTACTCTTTCACTCTACCGCTCTCTCAGTATCTCACTTTCTCACTCTCTCACTCTCTAACTCTTTCATTCTCTCACTCTTTCACTCTATCACTCTTTCACTCACTCACTTTCTTGCTCTTTCACTCCCTCACTTTCCTACTCTCTAACTCTCTCACTTTCTCACTCTTTCACATTTTGACTCTCTCACTCTCACTTTTTCACTCTCTCACTCTTTCGCTGTCTCGCTCTCTCGGTCTCTCGCTCTCTCGCTCTTTCGCTCTCTCGCTCTCTTGCTTTCTCGCTCTCTCGCTCTTTCGCTCTCTCGCGCTCTTGCTCTCTTCATCTCTCACTCTCACACTCTCTTACTCTCTTACTCTCTCACTCTCTCGCTTTCTCCTTCTCTCGCTCTCTCACTCTTTTACTCTCTCACTCTCTCACTCTCTCACTCTCTTACTCTCTTACTCTCTTACTCTCTTTCTCTCTCACTCCCTTACTCTCTTACTCTCTCACTCTCTCACTTTCTTACTCTCTCTTTCTCGCACTTTCTCACTCTCTCACTCTCTCGCTCTCTCACTCTTTCATTCTCTTACTCTCTCACTCTCTCTCAATCTCTTACTTTCTCTCGATCACTCTCGCTCCCTCACTCCCTAACTCTCTTACTCACTCACTCGCTCGATCTCTTACTCTCTCATTCCGTTACTCTCTCACTCTTTCGATCTTTCACTCTTTCACTCTCTCACTCTCTCACTCTTGCTTCCTCTTACTCTGTCACTCTATAACTCTCTCACTCTTTCACTCTCTTACTCTGTGACTCCCTCTCTTCCGCACTTCATTACTTTCTCACTCTCTCGCTTTCTCTCTCTCTCACTTTCTCACTCTCTGACTCTCTCACTTTCTCACTTTCTGTCTGTCACTCTCACTTCCTCACTCTCTCACTCACTTACTCTCTCGATCTCTTACTCTCTCATTCCATTACTCTCTCACTATCTCACTCTTTCACTCTCTCACTCTTTCACTCTCTCACTCGCTCACTCCCTCACTCTCACTCTTTCTCTCTCTCTCTCAGTTTCTCACTCTCTCACTTTCTCACTCTCTCACTCTTTCACTCACTCGCTCTCTCGCTCTCTCACTCTCTCACTTTCCTCCTCACTAACTTTCTCACTTTCTCACTCTTTCACATTTTAACTCTCCCACTCTCTACCTTTTTCACTCTCTCACTCTTTCGCTGTCTCGCTCTCTCGCTCTCTCACTCTCTTACTCTGTCGATCTCTCACTCTTTTACTCTCTTACTCTTTTACTCCCTTACTCTCTTACTCTCTCACTCTGACACTCTCTTACCCTCTCGCTCTCTCACTCTCTCACTCTCTCACTCCCTCAATCTCTCACTCGCTCACTCCCTCACTCTCTCACTCTCTCACTCTCTTACTCTGTCGATCTCTCACTCTTTTACTCTCTTACTCTTTCACTCCCTTACTCTCTTACTCTCTCACTCTCTCATTCTCTCACTCTCTCACTCTCTCACTCTCTCACTCTCTCACTCTCTCACTCTCTCACTCTCTCACTTTCTAACCCTCTCACTCTCTCACTCTCTCACTCTCTCGATCTCTCACTCTCTCACTCTCTCACTCTCTCACTCTCTCACTCTCTCACTCTCTCACTCTCTCACTCTCTTACTCTCTCACTCTCTCACTCTCTCACTCTCTCACTCTCTCACTCTCTCACTCTCTCACTCTCTCACTCTCTCACTCTCTCACTCTCTCACTCTCTGACTCTCTCACTCTCTCACTCTCTCACTCTCTCACTCTCTCACTCTCTCACTCTCTCACTCGCTCACTCTCTTACTCTCTCACTCTCTTACTCTCTCACTCTCTCACTCTCTCACTCTCTCACTCTCTCACTCTCTCACTCTCTCACTCTCTCACTCTCTCACTCCTCGACTCTCTCAATCTTTGAATCTTTCACTCTGTCACTCTCTCAGTTTTACACTCTCCCACTCTCTCACTCCTTCACTCTCTCACTCTCTCACTCACTCACTCTCTTACTCTCTCACCTTCCCACTCTTCCACGCTTTCACTCTTCCGCTCTCTCAGTATCTCACTTTCTCACTCTCTCACTCTCTAACTCACTAACTCTCTGATTTTCTCCCTCTCTTGCTTTCTCGCTCTCTCGCTGCCTTGCTCGCTCGCACTCTCGCGCTCTTGCTCTCTTAAACTCTTACTCTCTCGCTATTTCACTCTCTCACTCTCTTACTTTCTCACTCCCGGACTCTCACTCTCTCACTCTCTTACTCCTTCACACTCTAACTCCCTCACTCTCTCACTCTTTCACTCACTCACTCTCTCGCTCTCTCACTCTCTCTCTTTCCTACTCTCTAACTCTCTCACTTTCTCACTCTTTCACATTTTAACTCTCTCACTCTCTCACTCTTTTACTCTCTCACTCTTTCGCTGTCTCGCTCTCTCGCTCTCTCGCTCTCTCGCTCTCTCGCTCTCTCGCTCTCTCGCTCTTTCGCTCTCTCGCTCTCTTGCTCTCTCGCTCTCTCGCTCTCTCACTCTCCCGCTCTCTCGCGCTCTCGCTCTCTTGATCTCTCACTCTCACACTCTCTTACTCTCTCACTCTCTCACTCTCTCGCTCTCTTCTTCTCTTGCTCTCTCACTCTTTTACTCTCTCACTCTTTTACTCTTTTACTCTCTTACTCTCTTACTCTCTCACTCCCTTACTCTCTTACTCTCTCACTCTCTTACTTTCTCACTCTCGCACTCTCTCACTCTCTCACTTTCTCACTCTCTCGCTCTCTCACCCTTTCATTCTCTTACTCTCTCACTCTCTCACTCCCCCCACTTTCTCACTCTATCACTCTCTCACTCTCTTAATCTCTCACTTTCTCTCTCTTACTCTCACTCCCTCACTCCCTAACTCTCTTACTGATTCACTCTCTCGATCTCTTACTCTCTCATTCCTTCACTCTCTTACTATTTAACTCTTTCACTCTCTCACTCTTTCACTCTTTCACTCTCTCACTCTCTCACTCTCTCACTCTCTCACTCTTTCACTCTCTCACTCTCTCACTCTCTCACTCTCTCACTCCTGCTTTCTCTCACTCTGTCACTCTATAACTCTCTCACTTTTTCACTCTCTCACTCTGTTACTTTCTCTCTTCCGCACTTCATTACTTTCTCACTCCCTTGCTTTCTCTCTCTCTCACTTTATCACTCTCTGACTGTCTCACTTTCTCACTTTTTAACTCTCTTAGTCTTTCGCTCTCTCACTATCTCGCTCTCTCGCTGTCTTGCTCTCTCGCTCTCTCGCTCTCCCGCTCTCTCGCTCTCTCGCTCTCCCGCTTTCTCGCTCTTTTGCTCTCTCGCTCTCGCACTCACCCACTTTTTTACTCCTTCACTCCCTCGGTTTCTCTCTCTCTCTCACTCTCTCACTCTCTTACTCTCTCACTCTCTTACTCTCTCACTCTCTCACTCTCTTACTCTCTCAATCTCTCACTCTCACTCTTTCACTCTCTCACTCTCTCACTCTCTTACTCTGTCGATCTCTCACTCTTATACTCTCTTACTCTTTTACTTCCTTACTCTCTTACTCTCTTACTCTCTCACTCTCTCACTCTCTCACTCTCTCACTCTCTCAATCTCTCACTCTCTCACTCTCTCACTCTCTCACTCTCTCACTCTCTCACTTTCTTACTCTCTCACTCTCTCACTCTCTCACTCTCTCACTCTCTCACTCTCTCAATCTCTCACTCTCTCACTCTCTCACTCTCTCACTCTCTCACTTTCTCACTCTCTCACTCTCTCACTCTCTTACTCTGTCGATCTCTCACTCTTTTACTCTCTTACTCTTTTACTTCCTTACTCTCTTACTCTCTTACTGTCTTACTCTCTCACTCTCTCACTCTCTCACCCTCTCACTCTCTCACTCTCTCACTCTCTAACTCTCTCACTCTCTCACTCTCTCACTCTCTCACTCTCTCACTCTCTCACTCCCTCACTCTCTCACTCTCTCACTCTTTCACTCTCTCACTCTCTCACTCTCTCACTCTCTCACTCTCTCACTCTCTCACTCTCTCACTCTCTCACTCTCCCACTCTCTCACTCTCTCACTCTCCCACTCTCTTAATCCTTAAATCTTTCACTCTCTCACTCTCTCAGTCTTACACTCTCTCACTCTCTCACTCCTTCACTCTCTCACTTTCCCACTCTTCCACTCTTTCACTCTACCGCTCTCTCAGTATCTCACTTTCTCACTCTCTCACTCTCTAACTCTTTCATTCTCTCACTCCCTCACTCTCTCTCTCTCCCTCAGTTTCTCACTCTCTCACTTTTACACTCTCTTACTCTTTCACTCTCTCACTCTTTCACTCACTCACTCTCTTGCTCATTAACTCCCTCACTTTCCTACTCTCTAACTCTCTCACTTTCTCACTCCTTCACATTTTGACTCTCTCACTCTCACTTTTTCACTCTCTCACTCTTCCGCTGTCTCGCTCTCTCGGTCTCTCGCTCTATCGCTCTTTCGCTCTCTCGCGCTCTCGCTCTCTTTATCTCTCACTCTCACTCTCTCTTACTCTCTCACTCTCTCACTCTCCCACTCTCTCACTCTCTCACTCTCTCGCTCTCTCCTTCTCTCGCTCTCTCACTCTTTTACTCTCTCACTCTCTCACTCTCTTACTCTTTTACTCTCTTACTCCCTTACTCTCTGACTCTCTCACTCTCTCACTTTCTCACTCTCTCACTCTCGCACTTTCTCACTCTCTCACTCTCTCGCTCTCTCACTCTTTCATTCTCTTACTCTCTCACTCTCTCACTCTCCCACTTTCTCACTCTATCACTGTCTCACTCGCTTAATATCTTACTTTCTCTTTCTCACTCTCGCTTTATTACTCTCTAAATCTCTTACTCACTCACTCTCTCGATCTCGTACTCTCTCATTCCTTTACTCTCTCACTCTCTCACTCTTTGATTCTTTTACTCTCTCACTCTCTCACTCATGCTTTCTCTCACTCTGTCACTCTATAACTCTCTCACTCTTTCACTCTCTCACTCTGTGACTCCCTCTCTTCCGCACTTCATTACTTTCTCACTCTCTCGCTTTCTCTCTCTCTCACTTTCTCACTCTCTGACTCTTTCACTTTCTCACTTTCTGTCTCTCACTCTCACTTCCTCACTCTCTCACTTACTTACTCTTTCGATTTCTCACTCTCTTACTATCTCACTCCTTCACTCTCTCACTCTTTCTCTCTCTCACTCTCTCACTCTCACTCCTGCTTTCTCTTACTCTGTCACTTTTTAACTCTCTCACTCTTTCACTCTCTCACTCGCTCACTCCCTCACTCTCACTCTCTCTCTCTCTCTCTCTCTCTCTCAGTTTCTCACTCTTTCACTTTCTCACCCTCTTACTCTTTCACTCTCTCACTCCCTCACTCTCTCACTCTTTCACTCACTCGCTCTCTCGCTCTCTCACTCTCTCACTTTCCAACTCTCTAAATTTCTCACTTTCTCACTCTTTCACATTTTAACTCTCCCACTCTCTACCTTTTTCACTTTCTTACTCTTTCGCAGTCTCGCTCTCTCGCTCACTCGCTCTCTCGCTCTCTCGCTCCCTCGCTCTCTTGCTTTCTCGCTCTCTCGCTCTCTCACTCTCTTACTCTGTCGATCTCTCACTCTTTTACTCTCTTACTCTTTTACTCCCTTACTCTCTTACTCTCTTACTCTCTTACTCTCTCACTCTCTCACTCTTTCACTCTCTCACTCTCTCACTCTCTCACTCTCTCACTCTCTCACTCTCTCACTCTCTCACTCTCCCACTCTCTCACTCTCTCACTCTCCCACTCTTTTAATCCTAAAATCTTTCACTCTCTCACTCTCTCAGTCTTACACTCTCTCACTCTCTTACTCCTTCACTCTCTCACTCTATCACTCACTTACTCTCTCACTCTCTCACTTTCCCACTCTTCCACTCTTTCACTCTACCGCTCTCTCAGTATCTCACTTTCTCACTCTCTCACTCTCTAACTCTTTCATTCTCTCACTCTTTCACTCTATCACTCTTTCACTCACTCACTTTCTTGCTCTTTAACTCCCTCACTTTCCTACTCTCTAACTCTCTCACTTTCTCACTCTTTCACATTTTGACTCTCTCACTCTCACTTTTTCACTCTCTCACTCTTTCGCTGTCTCGCTCTCTCGGTCTCTCGCTCTCTCGCTCTTTCGCTCTCTCGCTCTCTTGCTTTCTCGCTCTCTCGCTCTTTCGCTCTCTCGCGCTCTTGCTCTCTTCATCTCTCACTCTCACACTCTCTTACTCTCTTACTCTCTCACTCTCTCGCTTTCTCCTTCTCTCGCTCTCTCACTCTTTTACTCTCTCACTCTCTCACTCTCTTACTCTCTTACTCTCTTACTCTCTTACTCTCTCACTCCCTTACTCTCTTACTCCCTTACTCTCTCACTTTCTCACTCTCTCAAACTCGCACTTTCTCACTCTCTCACTCTCTCGCTCTCTCACTCTTTCATTCTCTTACTATCTCACTCTCTCAATCTCCCACTTTCTCACTCTATCACGCTCTCACTCTCTCTCAATCTCTTACTTTCTCTCGATCACTCTCGCTCCCTCACTCCCTAACTCTCTTACTTACTCACTCGCTCGATCTCTTACTCTCTCATTCCTTTACTCTCTCACTCTCTCGATCTTTCACTCTTTCACTCTCTCACTCTTGCTTCCTCTTACTCTGTCACTCTATAACTCTCTCACTCTTTCACTCTCTTACTCTGTGACTCCCTCTCTTCCGCACTTCATTACTTTCTCACTCTCTCGCTTTCTCTCTCTCTCACTTTCTTACTCTCTGACTCTCTCACTTTCTCACTTTCTGTCTCTCACTCTCACTTCCTCACTCTCTCACTCACTTACTCTCTCGATCTCTTACTCTCTCATTCCATCACTCTCTCACTATCTCACTCTTTCACTCTCTCACTCTTTCACTCTCTCACTCGCTCACTCCCTCACTCTCACTCTTTCTCTCTCTCTCTCAGCTTCTCACTCTCTCACTTTCTCACTCTCTCACTCTTTCACTCACTCGCTCTCTCGCTCTCTCACTCTCTCACTTTCCTACTCACCAACTTTCTCACTTTCTCACTCTTTCACATTTTAACTCTCCCACTCTCTACCTTTTTCACTCTCTCATTCTTTCGCTGTCTCGCTCTCTCGCTCTCTTACTCTCTTACTCTGTCGATCTCTCACTCTTTTACTCTCTTACTCTTTTACTCCCTTACTCTCTTACTCTCTTACTCTCTCACTCTGACACACTCTCACCCTCTCGCTTTCTCACTCTCTCACTCTCTCACTCCCTCAATCTCTCACTCTCTCACTCCCTCACTCTCTCACTCTCTCACTCTCTTACTCTGTCGATCTCTCACTCTTTTACTCTCTTACTCTTTCACTCCCTTACTCTCTTACTCTCTCATTCCCTCACTCTCTCACTCTCTCACTCTCTCACTCTCTCACTCTCTCACTTTCTCACCCTCTCACTCTCTCACTCTCTCACTCTCTCACTCTTTGACTCTCTCACTCTCTCACTCTCTCACTCTCTCACTTTCTCACTCTCTCACTCTCTCACTCTCTCACTCTCTCACTCTCTCACTCTCTCACTCTCTCACTCTCTCACTCTCTCACTCTCTCACTCTCTCACTCTCTCACTCTCTCACTCTCTCACTCTCTCACTCTCTCACTCTCTCACTCTCTCACTCTCTCACTCTCTCACTCTCTAACTCTCTCACTCTCTAACTCTCTCACTCTCTCACTCTCTCACTCTCTCACTCTCTCACTCTCTCACTCTCTCACTCTCTCACTCTCTCACTCTCTCACTCTCTCACTCTCTCACTCTCTCACTCTCTCACTCTCTCACTCTCTCACTCTCTCACTCTCTCACTCTCTCACTCTCTCACTCTCTCACTCTCTCACTCTCTCACTCTCTCACTCTCTCACTCTCTCACTCTCTCACTCCTCCACTCTCTCAATCTTTGAATCTTTCACTCTGTCACTCACTCAGTCTTTCACTCTCTCACTCTCTCACTCCTTCACTCTCTCACTCTCTCACTCACTCACTCTCTTACTCTCTCATTTTCCCACTCTTCGACGCTTTCACTCTTCCGCTCTCTCAGTATCTCACTTTCTCACTCTCTCACTCTCTAACTCACTAACTCTCTGATTTTCTCCCTCTCTTGCTTTCTCGCTCTCTCGCTGCCTTGCTCGCTCGCACTCTCGCGCTCTTGCTCTCTCAAACTCTTACTCTCTCGCTATTTCACTCTCTCACTCTCTTACTTTCTCACTCCCGGACTCTCACTCTCTCACTCTCTTACTCCTTTACACTCTAACTCCCTCACTCTCTCACTCTTTCACTCACTCACTCTCTCGCTCTCTCACTCTCTCTCTTTCCTACTCTCTAACTCTCTCACTTTCTCACTCTTTCACATTTTAACTCTCTCACTCTCTCACTCTTTTACTCTCTCACTCTTTCGCTGTCTCGCTCTCTCGCTCTCTCGCTCTCTCGCTCTCTCGCTCTTTCGCTCTCTCGCTCTCTTGCTCTCTCGCTCTCTCACTCTCCCGCTCTCTCGCGCTCTCGCTCTCTTGATCTCTCACTCTCACACTCTCTTACTCTCTCACTCTCTCACTCTCTCGCTCTCTTCTTCTCTTGCTCTCTCACTCTTTTACTCTCTCACTCTCTCACTCTCTTACTCTTTTACTCTCTTACTCTCTTACTCTCTCACTCCCTTACTCTCTTACTCTCTCACTCTCTTACTTTCTCACTCTCGCACTCTCTCACTCTCTCACTTTCTCACTCTCTCGCTCTCTCACCCTTTCATTCTCTTACTCTCTCACTCTCTCACTCTCCGACTTTCTCACTCTATCACTCTCTCAATCTCTTAATCTCTCACTTTCTCTCTCTTACTCTCACTCCCTCACTCCCTAACTCTTTCACTGACTCACTCTCTCGATCTCTTACTCTCTCATTCCTTCACTCTCTTACTATTTAACTCTTTTACTCTCTCACTCTTTCACTCTTTCACTCTCTCACTCTCTCACTCTCTCACTCTCTCACTCTCTCGATCTCTCACTCTCTCACTCTCTCACTCTCTCACTCTCTCACTCTCTCACTCTCTCACTCTCTCACTCTCTCACTCCTGCTTTCTCTCACTCTGTCACTCTATAACTCTCTCACTTTTTCACTTTCTCACTCTGTTACTTTCTCTCTTCCGCACTTCATTACTTTCTCACTCCCTTGCTTTCTCTCTCTCTCACTTTCTCACTCTCTGACTGTCTCACTTTCTCACTTTTTAACTCTCTCAGTCTCTCGCTCTCTCACTATCTCGCTCTCTCGCTGTCTCGCTCTCTCGCTCTCTCGCTCTCCCGCTCTCTCGCTCTCTCGCTCTCCCGCTTTCTCGCTCTTTTGCTCTCTCGCTCTCGCACTCACCCACTTTTTTACTCCTTATTTCCCTCGGTTTCTCTCACTCTCTCACTCTCTCACGCTTTCACTCTCTCACTCTCTTACTCTCTCGATCTCTCACTCTCTCACTTTCTCAGTCACTCGCTCTCTCACTCTCTCGCTCCCTCGCTGTCTCGCTGTCTCGCTCTCTCGCTCTCTCGCCCTCCCGCTCTCTCGCTCTCTCGCTCTCTCGCCCTCCCGCTCTCTCGCTCTCTCGCTCTCTCGCTCGCCCGCTCTCTTGCTCTTCTGCTCTCTCGCTTTATCGCTCTCCCGCTCTTTCCCTCTTCCGCTCTCTCGCTCTCTCGCTCGCTTGATCCCTCACTCTTTCACACTCTTACTATCTCACTCTCTCACTCTCTCACTCTCTCGCTCTCGCACTTTTTCACTCCCTCACTCTCTCACTCTCTCACTCTCTTACTCTCTCAATCCCTTACTTTCTCATTCTCTCACTTTCTCGCCCTCACTCCCTCACTCTCTCACTCTCTCACTTTCTCACTCTCTCACTCTCTCACTCTTTAACTCTTGCACTCTCTCACTCTCTCACTCTCTCACTCTCTCACTCTCTCACTCTCTCACTCTCTCACTCTCTCACTCTCTCACTCTCTCACTCTCTCACTCTCTCACTCTCTCACTCTCTCACTCTCTCACTCTCTCACTCTCTCACTCTCTCACTCTCTCACTCTCTCACTTTCTCACTCTCTCACTCTCTCACTCTCTCACTCTCTCACTCTCTCACTCTCTCACTCTCTCACTCTCTCACTCTCTCACTCTCTCACTCTCTCACTCTCTCACTCTCTCACTCTCTCACTCTCTCACTCTCTCACTCTCTCACTCTCTCACTCTCTCACTCTCTTACTCTCTCACTCTCTCACTCTCTCACTCTCTCACTCTCTCACTCTCTCACTCTCTCACTCTCTCACTCTCTCACTCTCTCACTCTCTCACTCTCTCACTCTCTCACTCTCTCACTCTCTTACTCTGTCGATCTCTCACTCTTTTACTCTCTTACTCTTTTACTCCCTTACTCTCTTACTCTCTTACTCTCTTACTCTCTTACTCTCACACTCTCTCACTCTCTCACCCTCTCACTCTCTCACTCTCTAACTCTCTTACTCTCTCACTCTCTCACTCTCTCACTCTCTCACTCTCTCACTCTCTCACTCTCTCACTCGCTCACTCTTTCACTCTCTCACTCTCTCACTCTCTCACTCTCTCACTCTCTCACTCTCTCACTCTCTTACTCTCTCACTCTCTCACTCTCCCACTCTCTCACTCTCTCACTTTCCCACTCTCTTAATCCTTAAATCTTTTACTCTCTCACTCTCTCAGTCTTACACTCTCTCACTCTCTCACTCTTTCACTCTCTCACTCTCTTACTCACTTACTCTCTCACTCTCTCACTTTCCCACTCTTCCACTCTTTCACTCTACCGCTCTCTCAGTATCTCACTTTCTCACTCTCTCACTCTCTAACTCTTTTGTTCTCTCACTCCCTTACTTTCTCTCTCTCCCTCAGTTTCTCACTCTCTCACTTTCTCACTCTCTTACTCTTTCACTCTCTCACTCCCTCACTCTCTCACTCTTTTACTCACTCACTCTCTTGCTCTTTCACTCCCTCACTTTCCTACTCTCTAACTTTCTCATTTTCTCACTCTTTCACATTTTGACTCTCCCACTCCCACTTTTTCACTTTCTCACTCTTTCGCTGTATCGCTCTCTCGGTCTCTCGCCCTCTCGCTCTTTCGCTCTCTCGCGCTCTCGCTCTCCTTATCTCTCACTCTCACACTCTCTTACTCTCTCACTCTCTCACTCTCTCACTCTCTCGCTCTCTCCTTCTCTCGCTCTCTCACTCTTTTACTCTCTTACACTCTCACTCTCTTACTCTCTTACTCTCTTACTCTCTCACTCTCTCACTTTCTCACTCTCTCACTCTCGCACTTTCTCACTCTCTCACTCTCTCGCTCTCTCACTCTTCCATTCTTTTACTCTCTCACTCTCTCACTCTCCCACTTTCTCACTCTATCACTGTCTCATTCTCTTAATCTCTTACTTGCTCTCTCTCACTCTCGCTCCCTCACTCCCTAACTCTCTTACTCACTCACTCTCTCGATCTCTTACTCTCTCATTCCTTTACTCTCTCACTCTCTCACTCTTTGACTCTTTCACTCTCTTACTCTCTCACTCCTGCTTTCTCTCACTCTGTCACTCTATAACTCTCTCACTCTTTCACTCTCTCACTCTGTGACTCCCTCTCTTCCGCACTTCATTACTTTCTCACTCTCTCGTTTTCTCTCTCTCTCACTTTCTCACTCTCTGACTCTCTCACTTTCTCACTTTCTGTCTCTCACTCTCACTTCCTCACTCTCTCACTCACTTACTCTCTCGATCTCTCACTCTCTCATTCCATCACTCTTTCACTCTCTCACTCTTTCTCTCTCTCTCACTCTCTCACTCTCTCACTCTCTCACTCTCTCACTCTCTCACTCTCTCACTCTCTCACTCTCTCACTCTCTCACTCTCTCACTCTCTCACTCTCTCACTCTCTCACTGTCTCACTCTCTCACTCCTGCTTTCTCGCACTCTGTCACTCTATAACTCTCTCACTTTTTCACTCTCTCACTCTGTTACTTTCTCTCTTCCGCACTTCATTACTTTCTCGCTCCCTTGCTTTCTCTCTCTCTCACTTTCACACTTTCTGACTGTCTCACTTTCTCACTTTTTAACTCTCTCAGTCTCTCGCTCTCTCACTATCTCGCTCTCTCGCTGTCTCGCTCTCTCGCTCTCCCGCTCTCTCGCTCTCTCGCTCTCCCGCTTTCTCGCTCTTTTGCTCTCTCGCTCTCGCACTCACCCACTTTTTTACTCCTTCACTCCCTCGGTTTCTCTCTCTCTCTTACTCTCTCACGCTTTTACTCTCTCACTCTCTTACTCTCTCGATCTCTCACTCTCTCACTTTCTCAGTCGCTCGCTCTCTCACTCTCTCGCTCCCTCGCTGTCTCGCTGTCTCGCTCTCTCGCTCTCTCGCCCTCCCGCTCTCTCGCTCTCTCGCTCTCTCGCTCTCTTGCTCTTCTGCTCTCTCGCTTTATCGCTCTCCCGCTCTTTCCCTCTTTCGCTCTCTCGCTCTCTCGCTCGCTTGATCCCTCACTCTCTCACACTCTTACTATCTCACTCTCTCACTCTCTCACTCTCTCGCTCTCGCACTTTTTCACTCCCTCACTCTCTCACTCTCTCACTCTCTTACTCTCTCAATCCCTTACTTTCTCATTCTCTCACTTTCACGCCCTCACTCCCTCACTCTCTCACTCTCTCACTCTCTCACTTTCTCACTCTCTCACTCTCTCACTCTCTCACTCTTGCACTCTCTCACTCTCTCACTCTCTCACTCTCTCACTCTCTCTCTCTCTCACTCTCTCACTCTCTCACTCTCTCACTCTCTCACTCTCTCACTCTCTCACTCTCTCACTCTCTCACTCTCTCACTCTCTCACTCTCTCACTCTCTCACTCTCTCACTCTCTCACTCTCTCACTCTCTCACTCTTTCACTCTCTCACTCTCTCACTCTCTCACTCTCTCATTCTCTCACTCTCTCACTCTCTTACTCTCTCACTCTCTCACTCTCTCACTCTCTCACTCTCTCACTCTCTCACTCTCTCACTCTCTCACTCTCTCACTCTCTCACTCTCTCACTCTCTCACTCTCTCACTCTCTCACTCTCTCACTCTCTCACTCTCTCACTCTCTTACTCTCTTACTCTCTCACTCTCTCACTCTCTCACTCTCTCACTCTCTCACTCTCTCACTCTCTCACTCTCTTACTCTGTCGATCTCTCACTCTTTTACTCTCTTACTCTTTTACTCCCTTACTCTCTTACTCTCTTACTCTCTTACTCTCTTACTCTCTTACTCTCACACTCTCTCACTCTCTCACCCTCTCACCCTCTCACTCTCTCACTCTCTAACTCTCTTACTCTCTCACTCTCTCACTCTCTCACTCTCTCACTCTCTCACTCTCTCACTCTCTCACTCGCTCACTCTTTCACTCTCTCACTCTCTCACTCTCTCACTCTCTCACTCTCTCACTCTCTCACTCTCTTACTCTCTCACTCTCTCACTCTCCCACTCTCTCACTCTCTCACTTTCCCACTCTCTTAATCCTTAAATCTTTTACTCTCGCACTCTCTCAGTCTTACACTCTCTCACTCTCTCACTCTTTCACTCTCTCACTCTCTTACTCACTTACTCTCTCACTCTCTCACTTTCCCACTCTTCCACTCTTTCACTCTACCGCTCTCTCAGTATCTCACTTTCTCACTCTCTCACTCTCTAACTCTTTTGTTCTCTCACTCCCTTACTTTCTCTCTCTCCCTCAGTTTCTCACTCTCTCACTTTCTCACTCTCTTACTCTTTCACTCTCTCACTCCCTCACTCTCTCACTCTTTTACTCACTCACTCTCTTGCTCTTTCACTCCCTCACTTTCCTACTCTCTAACTTTCTCATTTTCTCACTCTTTCACATTTTGACTCTTCCACTCTCACTTTTTCACTTTCTCACTCTTTCGCTGTATCGCTCTCTCGGTCTCTCGCCCTCTCGCTCTTTCGCTCTCTCGCGCTCTCGCTCTCCTTATCTCTCACTCTCACACTCTCTTACTCTCTCACTCTCTCACTCTCTCACTCTCTCGCTCTCTCCTTCTCTCGCTCTCTCACTCTTTTACTCTCTTACACTCTCACTCTCTTACTCTCTTACTCTCTTACTCTCTCACTCTCTCACTTTCTCACTCTCTCACTCTCGCACTTTCTCACTCTCTCACTCTCTCGCTCTCTCACTCTTCCATTCTTTTACTCTCTCACTCTCTCACTCTCCCACTTTCTCACTCTATCACTGTCTCATTCTCTTAATCTCTTACTTGCTCTCTCTCACTCTCGCTCCCTCACTCCCTAACTCTCTTACTCACTCACTCTCTCGATCTCTTACTCTCTCATTCCTTTACTCTCTCACTCTCTCACTCTTTGACTCTTTCACTCTCTTACTCTCTCACTCCTGCTTTCTCTCACTCTGTCACTCTATAACTCTCTCACTCTTTCACTCTCTCACTCTGTGACTCCCTCTCTTCCGCACTTCATTACTTTCTCACTCTCTCGTTTTCTCTCTCTCTCACTTTCTCACTCTCTGACTCTCTCACTTTCTCACTTTCTGTCTCTCACTCTCACTTCCTCACTCTCTCACTCACTTACTCTCTCGATCTCTCACTCTCTCATTCCATCACTCTTTCACTCTCTCACTCTTTCTCTCTCTCACTCTCTCACTCTCTCACTCTCTCACTCTCTCACTCTCTCACTCTCTCACTCTCTCACTCTCTCACTCTCTCACTCTCTCACTCTCTCACTCTCTCACTCTCTCACTCTCTCACTCTCTCACTCTCTCACTCCTGCTTTCTCGCACTCTGTCACTCTATAACTCTCTCACTTTTTCACTCTCTCACTCTGTTACTTTCTCTCTTCCGCACTTCATTACTTTCTCGCTCCCTTGCTTTCTCTCTCTCTCACTTTCACACTTTCTGACTGTCTCACTTTCTCACTTTTTAACTCTCTCAGTCTCTCGCTCTCTCACTATCTCGCTCTCTCGCTGTCTCGCTCTCTCGCTCTCCCGCTCTCTCGCTCTCTCGCTCTCCCGCTTTCTCGCTCTTTTGCTCTCTCGCTCTCGCACTCACCCACTTTTTTACTCCTTCACTCCCTCGGTTTCTCTCTCTCTCTTACTCTCTCACGCTTTCACTCTCTCACTCTCTTACTCTCTCGATCTCTCACTCTCTCACTTTCTCAGTCGCTCGCTCTCTCACTCTCTCGCTCCCTCGCTGTCTCGCTGTCTTGCTCTCTCGCTCTCTCGCCCTCCCGCTCTCTCGCTCTCTCGCTCTCTCGCTCTCTCGCTCTCTTGCTCTTCTGCTCTCTCGCTTTATCGCTCTCCCGCTCTTTCCCTCTTTTGCTCTCTCGCTCTCTCGCTCGCTTGATCCCTCACTCTCTCACACTCTTACTATCTCACTCTCTCACTCTCTCACTCTCTCACTCTCTCGCTCTCGCACTTTTTCACTCCCTCACTCTCTCACTCTCTCACTCTCTTACTCTCTCAATCCCTTACTTTCTCATTCTCTCACTTTCACGCCCTCACTCCCTCACTCTCTCACTCTCTCACTTTCTCACTCTCTCACTCTCTCACTCTCTCACTCTTGCACTCTCTCACTCTCTCACTCTCTCACTCTCTCACTCTCTCTCTCTCTCACTCTCTCACTCTCTCACTCTCTCACTCTCTCACTCTCTCACTCTCTCACTCTCTCACTCTCTCACTCTCTCACTCTCTCACTCTCTCACTCTCTCACTCTCTCACTCTCTCACTCTCTCACTCTCTCACTCTCTCACTCTCTCACTCTCTCATTCTCTCACTTTCTCACTCTCTTACTCTCTCACTCTCTCACTCTCTCACTCTCTCACTCTCTCACTCTCTCACTCTCTCACTCTCTCACTCTCTCACTCTCTCACTCTCTCACTCTCTCACTCTCTTACTATCTCACTATCTCACTCTCTCACTCTCTCACTCTCTTACTCTCTCACTCTCTCGCTCTCTCACTCTCTTACTCTGTCGATCTCTCACTCTTTTACTCTCTTACTCTTTTACTCCCTTGCTCTCTTACTCTCTTACTCTCTTACTCTCTTACTCTCACACTCTCTCACTCTCTCACCTTCTCACTCTCTCACTCTCTAACTCTCTTACTCTCTCACTCTCTCACTCTCTCACTCTCTCACTCTCTCAATCGCTCACTCTTTCACTCTCTCACTCTCTCACTCTCTCACTCTCTCACTCTCTTACTCTCTCACTCTCTCACTCTCCCACTCTCTCACTCTCTCACTCTCTCACTCTCCCACTCTCTTAATCCTTAAATCTTTTACTCTCTCACTTTCTTAGTCTTACACTCTCTCACTCTCTCACTCTTTCACTCTCTCACTCTCTTACTCACTTACTCTCTCACTCTCTCACTTTCCCACTCTTCCACTCTTTCACTCTACCGCTCTCTCAGTATCTCACTTTCTCACTCTCTCACTCTCTAACTCTTTCGTTCTCTCACTCCCTCACTCTCTCTCTCTCCCTCAGTTTCTCACTCTCTCACTTTCTCACTCTCTTACTCTTTCACCCTCTCACTCCCTTACTCTCTCACTCTTTTACTCACTCACTCTCTTGCTCTTTCACTCCCTCACTTTCCTACTCTCTAACTCTCTCACTTTCTCACTCTTTCACATTTTGACTCTCCCACTCTCACTTTTTCACTTTCTCACTCTTTCGCTGTGTCGCTCTCTCGGTCTCTCGCTCTCTCGCTCTTTCGCTCTCTCGCGCTCTCGCTCTCTTTATCTCTCACTCTCACTCTCTCTTACTCTCTCACTCTCTCACTCTCTCACTCTCTCGCTCTCTCCTTCTCTCGCTCTCTCACTCTTTTACTCTCTTACACTCTCACTCTTTTACTTTCTTACTCTCTTACTCTCTCACTCTCTCACTTTCTCACTCTCTTACTCTCGCACTTTCTCACTCTCTCACTCTCTCGCTCTCTCACTCTTCCATTCTTTTACTCTCTCACTCTCTCACTCTCCCACTTTCTCACTCTATCACTGTCTCATTCTCTTAATCTCTTACTTGCTCTCTCTCACTCTCGCTCCCTCACTCCCTAACTCTCTTACTCACTCACTCTCTCGATCTCTTACTCTCTCATTCCGTTACTCTCTCACTCTCTCACTCTGTGACTCTTTCACTCTCTTACTCTCTCACTCCTGCTTTCTCTCACTCTGTCACTCTATAACTCTCTCACTCTTTCACTCTCTCACTCTGTGACTCCCTCTCTTCCGCACTTCATTACTTTCTCACTCTCTCGTTTTCTCTCTCTCTCACTTTCTCACTCTCTGACTCTCTCACTTTCTCACTTTCTGTCTCTCACTCTCACTTCCTCACTCTCTCACTTACTTACTCTCTCGATCTCTCACTCTCTCATTCCATCACTCTTTCACTCTCTCACTCTTTCTCTCTCTCACTCTCTCACTCTCTCACTCCTGCTTTCTCTTACTCTGTCACTCTTTAACTCTCTCACTCTTTCACTCTCTCACTCGCTCACTCCATCACTCTCTCTCTCTCTCTCTCTCTCTCTCAGTTTCTCACTCTCTCACTTTCTCACTCTCTTACTCTTTCACTCTCTCACTCCCTCACTCTCTCACTCTTTCACTCACTCGCTCTCTTGCTCTCTCACTCTCTCACTTTCCTTCTCTCTAACTTTCTCACTTTTTCACTCTTTCACATTTCAACTCTCCCACTCTCTACCTTTTTCACTTTCTCACGATTTCGCTGTCTCGCTCTCTCGCTCACTCGCTCTCTCGCTCTCTCGCTCTCTCACTCTCTTACTCTGAAGATCTCTCACTCTTTTACTCTCTTACTCTTTTACTCCCTTACTCTCTTACTCTCTTACTCTCTCACTCTCTCACTCTCTTACTCTTTCTCTCTCTCACTCTCTCACTCTCTCACTCCTGCTTTCTCTTACTCTGTCGCTCTTTAACTCTCTCACTCTTTCACTCTCTCACTCTCTCACTCTCTCACTCTCTCACTCTCTCACTCTCTCACTCTCTCACTCTCTCACTCTCTCACTCTCTCACTCTCTCACTCTCTCACTCTCTCACTCTCTCACTCTCTCACTCTCCCACTCTCTCACTCTCTCACTCTTTTACTCTCTCACTCTCTCACTCTCTCACTCGCTCACTCTCTCACTCTCTCACCCTCTCACTCTCTCGATCTCTCACTCTCTCACTCTCTCTCTCTCTCACTCTCTCACTCTCTCACTCTCTCACTCTCTCACTCTCTCACTCTCCCACTCTCTTAATCTTTAAATCTTTTACTCTCTCGCTCTCTCAGTCTTACACTCTCTCACTCTCTCACTCCTTTACTCTCTCACTCTCTCACTCACTCACTCTCTCACTTTCCCACTCCTACAATCTTTCACTCCTCCGCTCCCTCAGTATCTGACTTTCTCACTCTCTCACTCTCTAACTCACTAACTCTCTGATTTTCTCCCTCTCTTGCTTTCTCGCTCTCTCGCTGCCTTGCTCGCTCGCACTCTCGCGCTCTTGCTCTCTCAAACTCTTACTCTCTCGCTATTTCACTCTCTCACTCTCTTACTTTCTCACTCCCGGACTCTCTTACTCTCTCACTCTCTCACTGTCCCACTCTCTCACTCTCACGCTCTCTCTCACTCTCTCTCTCAGTTTCTTACTCTCTCTTACTTTCTCACTCACTTACTCTTTCACTTTCTCACTTCTTCACTCTCTAACTCTTTCACTCACTCAATCTCTCGCTCTCTCACTCTCTCACTTTCCTACTCTCTAACTCTCTCACTTTCTCACTCTTTTAAATTTCAACTCTCTCACTCCCTCACTTTTGTACTCTTTCACTCTTTCGCTGTCCCGATCTCTCGCTCTTTCGCTCTCTCGCTCTTTCGCTTTCTCGCGCTCTCGCTCTCTTGATCTCTCACTCTCACACTCTCTTACTCTCTCACTCTCTCACTCTCTCGCTCTCTCCTTCTCTCGCTCTCTCACTTTTTTACTCTCTCACTCTCTCACTCTCTCACTCTCTTACCCTCTTACTCTCTCACTCCCTTACTCTCTTACTCTCTCACTTTCTCACTCTTTCACTTTCTCACTTTCTCACTTTCTCACTCTCTCACTCTCTCACTCTCTCACTCTCTCACTCTCTCACTCTCTCACTCTCTCACTCTCTCACTCTCTCACTCTCTCACTCTCTCGGTCTCTCGATCTCTCACTCTCTCACTCTCTCACTCTCTCACTCTCTCACTCTCTCACTCTCTCACTCTCTCACTCTCTTACTCTCTCACTCTCTCACTCTCTCACTCTCTCACTCTCTCACTCTCTCACTCTCTCACTCTCTCACTCTCTCACTCTCTCACTCTCTCACTCTCTGACTCTCTCACTCTCTCACTCTCTCACTCTCTCACTCTCTCACTCTCTCACTCTCTCACTCTCTCACTCTCTCACTCGCTCACTCTCTTACTCTCTCACTCTCTTACTCTCTCACTCTCTCACTCTCTCACTCTCTCACTCTCTCACTCTCTCACTCTCTCACTCTCTCACTCTCTCACTCTCTCACTCTCTCACTCCTCGACTCTCTCAATCTTTGAATCTTTCACTCTGTCACTCTCTCAGTTTTACACTCTCCCACTCTCTCACTCCTTCACTCTCTCACTCTCTCACTCACTCACTCTCTTACTCTCTCACCTTCCCCCTCTTCCACGCTTTCACTCTTCCGCTCTCTCAGTATCTCACTTTCTCACTCTCTCACTCTCTAACTCACTAACTCTCTGATTTTCTCCCTCTCTTGCTTTCTCGCTCTCTCGCTGCCTTGCTCGCTCGCACTCTCGCGCTCTTGCTCTCTTAAACTCTTACTCTCTCGCTATTTCACTCTCTCACTCTCTTACTTTCTCACTCCCGGACTCTCACTCTCTCACTCTCTTACTCCTTCACACTCTAACTCCCTCACTCTCTCACTCTTCCACTCACTCACTCTCTCGCTCTCTCACTCTCTCTCTTTTCTACTCTCTAACTCTCTCACTTTCTCACTCTTTCACATTTTAACTCTCTCACTCTCTCACTCTTTTACTCTCTCACTCTTTCGCTGTCTCGCTCTCTCGCTCTCTCGCTCTCTCGCTCTCTCGCTCTTTCGCTCTCTCGCTCTCTTGCTCTCTCGCTCTCTCGCTCTCTCACTCTCCCGCTCTCTTACTCTCTCACTCTCTCACTCTCTCGCTCTCTTCTTCTCTTGCTCTCTCACTCTTTTACTCTCTCACTCTTTTACTCTTTTACTCTCTTACTCTCTTACTCTCTCACTCCCTTACTCTCTTACTCTCTCACTCTCTTACTTTCTCACTCTCGCACTCTCTCACTCTCTCACTTTCTCACTCTCTCGCTCTCTCACCCTTTCATTCTCTTACTCTCTCACTCTCTCACTCCCCCACTTTCTCACTCTATCACTCTCTCACTCTCTTAATCTCTCACTTTCTCTCTCTTACTCTCACTCCCTCACTCCCTAACTCTCTTACTGATTCACTCTCTCGATCTCTTACTCTCTCATTCCTTCACTCTCTTACTATTTAACTCTTTCACTCTCTCACTCTTTCACTCTTTCACTCTCTCACTCTCTCACTCTCTCACTCTCTCACTCTCTCACTCTCTCACTCTCTCACTCTCTCACTCCTGCTTTCTCTCACTCTGTCACTCTATAACTCTCTCACTTTTTCACTCTCTCACTCTGTTACTTTCTCTCTTCCGCACTTCATTACTTTCTCACTCCCTTGCTTTCTCTCTCTCTCACTTTATCACTCTCTGACTGTCTCACTTTCTCACTTTTTAACTCTCTTAGTCTTTCGCTCTCTCACTATCTCGCTCTCTCGCTGTCTTGCTCTCTCGCTCTCTCGCTCTCCCGCTCTCTCGCTCTCTCGCTCTCCCGCTTTCTCGCTCTTTTGCTCTCTCGCTCTCGCACTCACCCACTTTTTTACTCCTTCACTCCCTCGGTTTCTCTCTCTCTCTCACTCACTCACTCTCTTACTCTCTCACTCTCTTACTCTCTCACTCTCTCACTCTCTTACTCTCTCAATCTCTCACTCTCACTCTTTCACTCTCTCACTCTCTCACTCTCTTACTCTGTCGATCTCTCACTCTTATACTCTCTTACTCTTTTACTTCCTTACTCTCTTACTCTCTTACTCTCTCACTCTCTCACTCTCTCACTCTCTCACTCTCTCAATCTCTCACTCTCTCACTCTCTCACTCTCTCACTCTCTCACTCTCTCACTTTCTTACTCTCTCACTCTCTCACTCTCTCACTCTCTCACTCTCTCACTCTCTCAATCTCTCACTCTCTCACTCTCTCACTCTCTCACTCTCTCACTCTCTCACTCTCTCACTCTCTCACTCTCTTACTCTGTCGATCTCTCACTCTTTTACTCTCTTACTCTTTTACTTCCTTACTCTCTTACTCTCTTACTGTCTTACTCTCTCACTCTCTCACTCTCTCACCCTCTCACTCTCTCACTCTCTCACTCTCTAACTCTCTCACTCTCTCACTCTCTCACTCTCTCACTCTCTCACTCTCTCACTCCCTCACTCTCTCACTCTCTCACTCTCTCACTCTCTCACTCTCTCACTCTCTCACTCTCTCACTCTCTCACTCTCTCACTCTCTCACTCTCCCACTCTCTCACTCTCTCACTCTCCCACTCTCTTAATCCTTAAATCTTTCACTCTCTCACTCTCTCAGTCTTACACTCTCTCACTCTCTCACTCCTTCACTCTCTCACTTTCCCACTCTTCCACTCTTTCACTCTACCGCTCTCTCAGTATCTCACTTTCTCACTCTCTCACTCTCTAACTCTTTCATTCTCTCACTCCCTCACTCTCTCTCTCTCCCTCAGTTTCTCACTCTCTCACTTTCACACTCTCTTACTCTTTCACTCTCTCACTTTTTCACTCACTCACTCTCTTGCTCGTTAACTCCCTCACTTTCCTACTCTCTAACTCTCTCACTTTCTCACTCCTTCACATTTTGACTCTCTCACTCTCACTTTTGCACTCTCTCACTCTTCCGCTGTCTCGCTCTCTCGGTCTCTCGCTCTATCGCTCTTTCGCTCTCTCGCGCTCTCGCTCTCTTTATCTCTCACTCTCACTCTCTCTTACTCTCTCACTCTCTCACTCTCCCACTCTCTCACTCTCTCACTCTCTCGCTCTCTCCTTCTCTCGCTCTCTCACTCTTTTACTCTCTCACTCTCTCACTCTCTCACTCTCTTACTCTTTTACTCTCTTACTCCCTTACTCTCTGACTCTCTCACTCTCTCACTTTCTCACTCTCTCACTCTCGCACTTTCTCACTCTCTCACTCTCTCGCTCTCTCACTCTTTCATTCTCTTACTCTCTCACTCTCTCCCTCTCCCACTTTCCCACTCTATCACTGTCTCACTCGCTTAATATCTTACTTTCTCTTTCTCACTCTCGCTTTATTACTCTCTAAATCTCTTACTCACTCACTCTCTCGATCTCGTACTCTCTCATTCCTTTACTCTCTCACTCTCTCACTCTTTGATTCTTTTACTCTCTCACTCTCTCACTCCTGCTTTCTCTCACTCTGTCACTCTATAACTCTCTCACTCTTTCACTCTCTCACTCTGTGACTCCCTCTCTTCCGCACTTCATTACTTTCTCACTCTCTCGCTTTCTCTCTCTCTCACTTTCTCACTCTCTGACTCTTTCACTTTCTCACTTTCTGTCTCTCACTCTCACTTCCTCACTCTCTCACTTACTTACTCTTTCGATTTCTCACTCTCTTACTATCTCACTCCTTCACTCTCTCACTCTTTCTCTCTCTCACTCTCTCACTCTCACTCCTGCTTTCTCTTACTCTGTCACTTTTTAACTCTCTCACTCTTTCACTCTCTCACTCGCTCACTCCCTCACTCTCACTCTCTCTCTCTCTCTCTCTCTCTCAGTTTCTCACTCTTTCACTTTCTCACCCTCTTACTCTTTCACTCTCTCACTCCCTCACTCTCTCACTCTTTCACTCACTCGCTCTCTCGCTCTCTCACTCTCTCACTTTCCAACTCTCTAAATTTCTCACTTTCTCACTCTTTCACATTTTAACTCTCCCACTCTCTACCTTTTTCACTTTCTTACTCTTTCGCAGTCTCGCTCTCTCGCTCACTCGCTCTCTCGCTCTCTCGCTCCCTCGCTCTCTTGCTTTCTCGCTCTCTCGCTCTCTCACTCTCTTACTCTGTCGATCTCTCACTCTTTTACTCTCTTACTCTTTTACTCCCTTACTCTCTTACTCTCTTACTCTCTTACTCTCTCACTCTCTCACTCTTTCACTCTCTCACTCTCTCACTCTCTCACTCTCTCACTCTCTCACTCTCTCACTCTCTCACTCTCCCACTCTCTCACTCTCTCACTCTCCCACTCTTTTAATCCTAAAATCTTTCACTCTCTCACTCTCTCAGTCTTACACTCTCTCACTCTCTTACTCCTTCACTCTCTCACTCTCTCACTCACTTACTCTCTCACTCTCTCACTTTCCCACTCTTCCACTCTTTCACTCTACCGCTCTCTCAGTATCTCACTTTCTCACTCTCTCACTCTCTAACTCTTTCATTCTCTCACTCTTTCACTCTATCACTCTTTCACTCACTCACTTTCTTGCTCTTTAACTCCCTCACTTTCCTACTCTCTAACTCTCTCACTTTCTCACTCTTTCACATTTTGACTCTCTCACTCTCACTTTTTCACTCTCTCACTCTTTCGCTGTCTCGCTCTCTCGGTCTCTCGCTCTCTCGCTCTTTCGCTCTCTCGCTCTCTTGCTTTCTCGCTCTCTCGCTCTTTCGCTCTCTCGCGCTCTTGCTCTCTTCATCTCTCACTCTCACACTCTCTTACTCTCTTACTCTCTCACTCTCTCGCTTTCTCCTTCTCTCGCTCTCTCACTCTTTTACTCTCTCACTCTCTCACTCTCTTACCCTCTTACTCTCTTACTCTCTCACTCCCTTACTCTCTTACTCTCTAACTCTCACTTTCTCACTCTCTCAAACTCGCACTTTCTCACTCTCTCACTCTCTCGCTCTCTCACTCTTTCATTCTCTTACTATCTCACTCTCTCAATCTCCCACTTTCTCACTCTATCACGCTCTCACTCTCTCTCAATCTCTTACTTTCTCTCGATCACTCTCGCTCCCTCACTCCCTAACTCTCTTACTTACTCACTCGCTCGATCTCTTACTCTCTCATTCCTTTACTCTCTCACTCTCTCGATCTTTCACTCTTTCACTCTCTCACTCTTGCTTCCTCTTACTCTGTCACTCTATAACTCTCTCACTCTTTCACTCTCTTACTCTGTGACTCCCTCTCTTCCGCACTTCATTACTTTCTCACTCTCTCGCTTTCTCTCTCTCTCACTTTCTCACTCTCTGACTCTCTCACTTTCTCACTTTCTGTCCCTCACTCTCACTTCCTCACTCTCTCACTCACTTACTCTCTCGATCTCTTACTCTCTCATTCCATCACTCTCTCACTATCTCACTCTTTCACTCTCTCACTCTTTCACTCTCTCACTCGCTCACTCCCTCACTCTCACTCTTTCTCTCTCTCTCTCAGCTTCTCACTCTCTCACTTTCTCACTCTCTCACTCTTTCACTCACTCGCTCTCTCGCTCTCTCACTCTCTCACTTTCCTACTCACCAACTTTCTCACTTTCTCACTCTTTCACATTTTAACTCTCCCACTCTCTACCTTTTTCACTCTCTCATTCTTTCGCTGTCTCGCTCTCTCGCTCTCTCACTCTCTTACTCTGTCGATCTCTCACTCTTTTACTCTCTTACTCTTTTACTCCCTTACTCTCTTACTCTCTTACTCTCTCACTCTGACACTCTCTCACCCTCTCGCTCTCTCACTCTCTCACTCTCTCACTCCCTCAATCTCTCACTCTCTCACTCCCTCACTCTCTCACTCTCTCACTCTCTTACTCTGTCGATCTCTCACTCTTTTACTCTCTTACTCTTTCACTCCCTTACTCTCTTACTCTCTCATTCCCTCACTCTCTCACTCTCTCACTCTCTCACTCTCTCACTCTCTCACTTTCTCACCCTCTCACTCTTTCACTCTCTCACTCTCTCACTCTCTCACTCTTTCACTCTCTCACTCTCTCACTCTCTCACTCTCTCACTTTCTCACTCTCTCACTCTCTCACTCTCTCACTCTCTCACTCTCTCACTCTCTCACTCTCTCACTCTCTCACTCTCTCACTCTCTCACTCTCTCACTCTCTCACTCTCTCACTCTCTCACTCTCTCACTCTCTCACTCTCTCACTCTCTCACTCTCTCACTCTCTAACTCTCTCACTCTCTAACTCTCTTACTCTCTCACTCTCTCACTCTCTCACTCTCTCACTCTCTCACTCTCTCACTCTCTCACTCTCTCACTCTCTCACTCTCTCACTCTCTCACTCTCTCACTCTCTCACTCTCTCACTCTCTCACTCCTCCACTCTCTCAATCTTTGAATCTTTCACTCTGTCACTCACTCAGTCTTTCACTCTCTCACTCTCTCACTCCTTCACTCTCTCACTCTCTCACTCACTCACTCTCTTACTCTCTCATTTTCCCACTCTTCGACGCTTTCACTCTTCCGCTCTCTCAGTATCTCACTTTCTCACTCTCTCACTCTCTAACTCACTAACTCTCTGATTTTCTCCCTCTCTTGCTTTCTCGCTCTCTCGCTGCCTTGCTCGCTCGCACTCTCGCGCTCTTGCTCTCTCAAACTCTTACTCTCTCGCTATTTCACTCTCTCACTCTCTTACTTTCTCACTCCCGGACTCTCACTCTCTCACTCTCTTACTCCTTTACACTCTAACTCCCTCACTCTCTCACTCTTTCACTCACTCACTCTCTCGCTCTCTCACTCTCTCTCTTTCCTACTCTCTAACTCTCTCACTTTCTCACTCTTTCACATTTTAACTCTCTCACTCTCTCACTCTTTTACTCTCTCACTCTTTGGCTGTCTCGCTCTCTCGCTCTCTCGCTCTCTCGCTCTCTCGCTCTTTCGCTCTCTCGCTCTCTTGCTCTCTCGCTCTCTCACTCTCCCGCTCTCTCGCGCTCTCGCTCTCTTGATCTCTCGCTCTCACACTCTCTTACTCTCTCACTCTCTCACTCTCTCGCTCTCTTCTTCTCTTGCTCTCTCACTCTTTTACTCTCTCACTCTCTCACTCTCTTACTCTTTTACTCTCTTACTCTCTTACTCTCTCACTCCCTTACTCTCTTACTCTCTCACTCTCTTACTTTCTCACTCTCGCACTCTCTCACTCTCTCACTTTCTCACTCTCTCGCTCTCTCACCCTTTCATTCTCTTACTCTCTCACTCTCTCACTCTCCGACTTTCTCACTCTATCACTCTCTCACTCTCTTAATCTCTCACTTTCTCTCTCTTACTCTCACTCCCTCACTCCCTAACTCTCTTACTGATTCACTCTCTCGATCTCTTACTCTCTCATTCCTTCACTCTCTTACTATTTAACTCTTTCACTCTCTCACTCTTTCACTCTTTCACTCTCTCACTCTCTCACTCTCTCACTCTCTCACTCTCTCACTCTCTCACTCTCTCACTCTCTCACTCTCTCACTCTCTCACTCTCTCACTCCTGCTTTCTCTCACTCTGTCACTCTATAACTCTCTCACTTTTTCACTCTCTCACTCTGTTACTTTCTCTCTTCCGCACTTCATTACTTTCTCACTCCCTTGCTTTCTCTCTCTCTCACTTTATCACTCTCTGACTGTCTCACTTTCTCACTTTTTAACTCTCTTAGTCTTTCGCTCTCTCACTATCTCGCTCTCTCGCTGTCTTGCTCTCTCGCTCTCTCGCTCTCCCGCTCTCTCGCTCTCTCGCTCTCCCGCTTTCTCGCTCTTTTGCTCTCTCGCTCTCGCACTCACCCACTTTTTTACTCCTTCACTCCCTCGGTTTCTCTCTCTCTCTCACTCTCTCACTCTCTTACTCTCTCACTCTCTTACTCTCTCACTCTCTCACTCTCTTACTCTCTCAATCTCTCACTCTCACTTTTTCACTCTCTCACTCTCTCACTCTCTTACTCTGTCGATCTCTCACTCTTATACTCTCTTACTCTTTTACTTCCTTACTCTCTTACTCTCTTACTCTCTCACTCTCTCACTCTCTCACTCTCTCACTCTCTCACTCTCTCAATCTCTCACTCTCTCACTCTCTCACTCTCTCACTCTCTCACTCTCTCACTTTCTTACTCTCTCACTCTCTCACTCTCTCACTCTCTCACTCTCTCACTCTCTCACTCTCTCAATCTCTCACTCTCTCACTCTCTCACTCTCTCACTCTCTCACTCTCTCACTCTCTCACTCTCTCACTCTCTCACTCTCTTACTCTGTCGATCTCTCACTCTTTTACTCTCTTACTCTTTTACTTCCTTACTCTCTTACTCTCTTACTGTCTTACTCTCTCACTCTCTCACTCTCTCACCCTCTCACTCTCTCACTCTCTCACTCTCTGACTCTTTCACTTTCTCACTTTCTGTCTCTCACTCTCACTTCCTCACTCTCTCACTTACTTACTCTTTCGATTTCTCACTCTCTTACTATCTCACTCCTTCACTCTCTCACTCTTTCTCTCTCTCACTCTCTCACTCTCACTCCTGCTTTCTCTTACTCTGTCACTTTTTAACTCTCTCACTCTTTCACTCTCTCACTCGCTCACTCCCTCACTCTCACTCTCTCTCTCTCTCTCTCTCTCTCAGTTTCTCACTCTTTCACTTTCTCACCCTCTTACTCTTTCACTCTCTCACTCCCTCACTCTCTCACTCTTTCACTCACTCGCTCTCTCGCTCTCTCACTCTCTCACTTTCCAACTCTCTAAATTTCTCACTTTCTCACTCTTTCACATTTTAACTCTCCCACTCTCTACCTTTTTCACTTTCTTACTCTTTCGCAGTCTCGCTCTCTCGCTCACTCGCTCTCTCGCTCTCTCGCTCCCTCGCTCTCTTGCTTTCTCGCTCTCTCGCTCTCTCACTCTCTTACTCTGTCGATCTCTCACTCTTTTACTCTCTTACTCTTTTACTCCCTTACTCTCTTACTCTCTTACTCTCTTACTCTCTCACTCTCTCACTCTTTCACTCTCTCACTCTCTCACTCTCTCACTCTCTCACTCTCTCACTCTCTCACTCTCTCACTCTCCCACTCTCTCACTCTCTCACTCTCCCACTCTTTTAATCCTAAAATCTTTCACTCTCTCACTCTCTCAGTCTTACACTCTCTCACTCTCTTACTCCTTCACTCTCTCACTCTCTCACTCACTTACTCTCTCACTCTCTCACTTTCCCACTCTTCCACTCTTTCACTCTACCGCTCTCTCAGTATCTCACTTTCTCACTCTCTCACTCTCTAACTCTTTCATTCTCTCACTCTTTCACTCTATCACTCTTTCACTCACTCACTTTCTTGCTCTTTAACTCCCTCACTTTCCTACTCTCTAACTCTCTCACTTTCTCACTCTTTCACATTTTGACTCTCTCACTCTCACTTTTTCACTCTCTCACTCTTTCGCTGTCTCGCTCTCTCGGTCTCTCGCTCTCTCGCTCTTTCGCTCTCTCGCTCTCTTGCTTTCTCGCTCTCTCGCTCTTTCGCTCTCTCGCGCTCTTGCTCTCTTCATCTCTCACTCTCACACTCTCTTACTCTCTTACTCTCTCACTCTCTCGCTTTCTCCTTCTCTCGCTCTCTCACTCTTTTACTCTCTCACTCTCTCACTCTCTTACCCTCTTACTCTCTTACTCTCTCACTCCCTTACTCTCTTACTCTCTAACTCTCACTTTCTCACTCTCTCAAACTCGCACTTTCTCACTCTCTCACTCTCTCGCTCTCTCACTCTTTCATTCTCTTACTATCTCACTCTCTCAATCTCCCACTTTCTCACTCTATCACGCTCTCACTCTCTCTCGATCTCTTACTTTCTCTCGATCACTCTCGCTCCCTCACTCCCTAACTCTCTTACTTACTCACTCGCTCGATCTCTTACTCTCTCATTCCTTTACTCTCTCACTCTCTCGATCTTTCACTCTTTCACTCTCTCACTCTTGCTTCCTCTTACTCTGTCACTCTATAACTCTCTCACTCTTTCACTCTCTTACTCTGTGACTCCCTCTCTTCCGCACTTCATTACTTTCTCACTCTCTCGCTTTCTCTCTCTCTCACTTTCTCACTCTCTGACTCTCTCACTTTCTCACTTTCTGTCCCTCACTCTCACTTCCTCACTCTCTCACTCACTTACTCTCTCGATCTCTTACTCTCTCATTCCATCACTCTCTCACTATCTCACTCTTTCACTCTCTCACTCTTTCACTCTCTCACTCGCTCACTCCCTCACTCTCACTCTTTCTCTCTCTCTCTCAGCTTCTCACTCTCTCACTTTCTCACTCTCTCACTCTTTCACTCACTCGCTCTCTCGCTCTCTCACTCTCTCACTTTCCTACTCACCAACTTTCTCACTTTCTCACTCTTTCACATTTTAACTCTCCCACTCTCTACCTTTTTCACTCTCTCATTCTTTCGCTGTCTCGCTCTCTCGCTCTCTCACTCTCTTACTCTGTCGATCTCTCACTCTTTTACTCTCTTACTCTTTTACTCCCTTACTCTCTTACTCTCTTACTCTCTCACTCTGACACTCTCTCACCCTCTCGCTCTCTCACTCTCTCACTCTCTCACTCCCTCAATCTCTCACTCTCTCACTCCCTCACTCTCTCACTCTCTCACTCTCTTACTCTGTCGATCTCTCACTCTTTTACTCTCTTACTCTTTCACTCCCTTACTCTCTTACTCTCTCATTCCCTCACTCTCTCACTCTCTCACTCTCTCACTCTCTCACTCTCTCACTTTCTCACCCTCTCACTCTTTCACTCTCTCACTCTCTCACTCTCTCACTCTTTCACTCTCTCACTCTCTCACTCTCTCACTCTCTCACTTTCTCACTCTCTCACTCTCTCACTCTCTCACTCTCTCACTCTCTCACTCTCTCACTCTCTCACTCTCTCACTCTCTCACTCTCTCACTCTCTCACTCTCTCACTCTCTCACTCTCTCACTCTCTCACTCTCTCACTCTCTCACTCTCTCACTCTCTCACTCTCTCACTCTCTAACTCTCTCACTCTCTAACTCTCTTACTCTCTCACTCTCTCACTCTCTCACTCTCTCACTCTCTCACTCTCTCACTCTCTCACTCTCTCACTCTCTCACTCTCTCACTCTCTCACTCTCTCACTCTCTCACTCTCTCACTCTCTCACTCTCTCACTCCTCCACTCTCTCAATCTTTGAATCTTTCACTCTGTCACTCACTCAGTCTTTCACTCTCTCACTCTCTCACTCCTTCACTCTCTCACTCTCTCACTCACTCACTCTCTTACTCTCTCATTTTCCCACTCTTCGACGCTTTCACTCTTCCGCTCTCTCAGTATCTCACTTTCTCACTCTCTCACTCTCTAACTCACTAACTCTCTGATTTTCTCCCTCTCTTGCTTTCTCGCTCTCTCGCTGCCTTGCTCGCTCGCACTCTCGCGCTCTTGCTCTCTCAAACTCTTACTCTCTCGCTATTTCACTCTCTCACTCTCTTACTTTCTCACTCCCGGACTCTCACTCTCTCACTCTCTTACTCCTTTACACTCTAACTCCCTCACTCTCTCACTCTTTCACTCACTCACTCTCTCGCTCTCTCACTCTCTCTCTTTCCTACTCTCTAACTCTCTCACTTTCTCACTCTTTCACATTTTAACTCTCTCACTCTCTCACTCTTTTACTCTCTCACTCTTTGGCTGTCTCGCTCTCTCGCTCTCTCGCTCTCTCGCTCTCTCGCTCTTTCGCTCTCTCGCTCTCTTGCTCTCTCGCTCTCTCACTCTCCCGCTCTCTCGCGCTCTCGCTCTCTTGATCTCTCACTCTCACACTCTCTTACTCTCTCACTCTCTCACTCTCTCGCTCTCTTCTTCTCTTGCTCTCTCACTCTTTTACTCTCTCACTCTCTCACTCTCTTACTCTTTTACTCTCTTACTCTCTTACTCTCTCACTCCCTTACTCTCTTACTCTCTCACTCTCTTACTTTCTCACTCTCGCACTCTCTCACTCTCTCACTTTCTCACTCTCTCGCTCTCTCACCCTTTCATTCTCTTACTCTCTCACTCTCTCACTCTCCGACTTTCTCACTCTATCACTCTCTCACTCTCTTAATCTCTCACTTTCTCTCTCTTACTCTCACTCCCTCACTCCCTAACTCTCTTACTGATTCACTCTCTCGATCTCTTACTCTCTCATTCCTTCACTCTCTTACTATTTAACTCTTTCACTCTCTCACTCTTTCACTCTTTCACTCTCTCACTCTCTCACTCTCTCACTCTCTCACTCTCTCACTCTCTCACTCTCTCACTCTCTCACTCTCTCACTCTCTCACTCTCTCACTCCTGCTTTCTCTCACTCTGTCACTCTATAACTCTCTCACTTTTTCACTCTCTCACTCTGTTACTTTCTCTCTTCCGCACTTCATTACTTTCTCACTCCCTTGCTTTCTCTCTCTCTCACTTTATCACTCTCTGACTGTCTCACTTTCTCACTTTTTAACTCTCTTAGTCTTTCGCTCTCTCACTATCTCGCTCTCTCGCTGTCTTGCTCTCTCGCTCTCTCGCTCTCCCGCTCTCTCGCTCTCTCGCTCTCCCGCTTTCTCGCTCTTTTGCTCTCTCGCTCTCGCACTCACCCACTTTTTTACTCCTTCACTCCCTCGGTTTCTCTCTCTCTCTCACTCTCTCACTCTCTTACTCTCTCACTCTCTTACTCTCTCACTCTCTCACTCTCTTACTCTCTCAATCTCTCACTCTCACTTTTTCACTCTCTCACTCTCTCACTCTCTTACTCTGTCGATCTCTCACTCTTATACTCTCTTACTCTTTTACTTCCTTACTCTCTTACTCTCTTACTCTCTCACTCTCTCACTCTCTCACTCTCTCACTCTCTCAATCTCTCACTCTCTCACTCTCTCACTCTCTCACTCTCTCACTCTCTCACTTTCTTACTCTCTCACTCTCTCACTCTCTCACTCTCTCACTCTCTCAATCTCTCACTCTCTCACTCTCTCACTCTCTCACTCTCTCACTCTCTCACTCTCTCACTCTCTCACTCTCTTACTCTGTCGATCTCTCACTCTTTTACTCTCTTACTCTTTTACTTCCTTACTCTCTTACTCTCTTACTGTCTTACTCTCTCACTCTCTCACTCTCTCACCCTCTCACTCTCTCACTCTCTCACTCTCTGACTCTTTCACTTTCTCACTTTCTGTCTCTCACTCTCACTTCCTCACTCTCTCACTTACTTACTCTTTCGATTTCTCACTCTCTTACTATCTCACTCCTTCACTCTCTCACTCTTTCTCTCTCTCACTCTCTCACTCTCACTCCTGCTTTCTCTTACTCTGTCACTTTTTAACTCTCTCACTCTTTCACTCTCTCACTCGCTCACTCCCTCACTCTCACTCTCTCTCTCTCTCTCTCTCTCTCTCAGTTTCTCACTCTTTCACTTTCTCACCCTCTTACTCTTTCACTCTCTCACTCCCTCACTCTCTCACTCTTTCACTCACTCGCTCTCTCGCTCTCTCACTCTCTCACTTTCCAACTCTCTAAATTTCTCACTTTCTCACTCTTTCACATTTTAACTCTCCCACTCTCTACCTTTTTCACTTTCTTACTCTTTCGCAGTCTCGCTCTCTCGCTCACTCGCTCTCTCGCTCTCTCGCTCCCTCGCTCTCTTGCTTTCTCGCTCTCTCGCTCTCTCACTCTCTTACTCTGTCGATCTCTCACTCTTTTACTCTCTTACTCTTTTACTCCCTTACTCTCTTACTCTCTTACTCTCTTACTCTCTCACTCTCTCACTCTTTCACTCTCTCACTCTCTCACTCTCTCACTCTCTCACTCTCTCACTCTCTTACTCTCTCACTCTCCCACTCTCTCACTCTCTCACTCTCCCACTCTTTTAATCCTAAAATCTTTCACTCTCTCACTCTCTCAGTCTTACACTCTCTCACTCTCTTACTCCTTCACTCTCTCACTCTCTCACTCACTTACTCTCTCACTCTCTCACTTTCCCACTCTTCCACTCTTTCACTCTACCGCTCTCTCAGTATCTCACTTTCTCACTCTCTCACTCTCTAACTCTTTCATTCTCTCACTCTTTCACTCTATCACTCTTTCACTCACTCACTTTCTTGCTCTTTAACTCCCTCACTTTCCTACTCTCTAACTCTCTCCTTTCTCACTCTTTCACATTTTGACTCTCTCACTCTCACTTTTTCACTCTCTCACTCTTTCGCTGTCTCGCTCTCTCGGTCTCTCGCTCTCTCGCTCTTTCGCTCTCTCGCTCTCTTGCTTTCTCGCTCTCTCGCTCTTTCGCTCTCTCGCGCTCTTGCTCTCTTCATCTCTCACTCTCACACTCTCTTACTCTCTTACTCTCTTACTCTCTCACTCTCTCGCTTTCTCCTTCTCTCGCTCTCTCACTCTTTTACTCTCTCACTCTCTCACTCTCTTACTCTCTTACTCTCTTACTCTCTCACTCCCTTACTCTCTTACTCTCTTACTCTCTCACTTTCTCACTCTCTCAAACTCGCACTTTCTCACTCTCTCACTCTCTCGCTCTCTCACTCTTTCATTCTCTTACTATCTCACTCTCTCAATCTCCCACTTTCTCACTCTATCACGCTCTCACTCTCTCTCAATCTCTTACTTTCTCTCGATCACTCTCGCTCCCTCACTCCCTAACTCTCTTACTTACTCACTCGCTCGATCTCTTACTCTCTCATTCCTTTACTCTCTCACTCTCTCGATCTTTCACTCTTTCACTCTCTCACTCTTGCTTCCTCTTACTCTGTCACTCTATAACTCTCTCACTCTTTCACTCTCTTACTCTGTGACTCCCTCTCTTCCGCACTTCATTACTTTCTCACTCTCTCGCTTTCTCTCTCTCTCACTTTCTCACTCTCTGACTCTCTCACTTTCTCACTTTCTGTCTCTCACTCTCACTTCCTCACTCTCTCACTCACTTACTCTCTCGATCTCTTACTCTCTCATTCCATCACTCTCTCACTATCTCACTCTTTCACTCTCTCACTCTTTCACTCTCTCACTCGCTCACTCCCTCACTCTCACTCTTTCTCTCTCTCTCTCAGCTTCTCACTCTCTCACTTTCTCACTCTCTCACTCTTTCACTCACTCGCTCTCTCGCTCTCTCACTCTCTCACTTTCCTACTCACCAACTTTCTCACTTTCTCACTCTTTCACATTTTAACTCTCCCACTCTCTACCTTTTTCACTCTCTCATTCTTTCGCTGTCTCGCTCTCTCGCTCTCTCACTCTCTTACTCTGTCGATCTCTCACTCTTTTACTCTCTTACTCTTTTACTCCCTTACTCTCTTACTCTCTTACTCTCTCACTCTGACACTCTCTCACCCTCTCGCTCTCTCACTCTCTCACTCTCTCACTCCCTCAATCTCTCACTCTCTCACTCCCTCACTCTCTCACTCTCTCACTCTCTTACTCTGTCGATCTCTCACTCTTTTACTCTCTTACTCTTTCACTCCCTTACTCTCTTACTCTCTCATTCCCTCACTCTCTCACTCTCTCACTCTCTCACTCTCTCACTCTCTCACTTTCTCACCCTCTCACTCTTTCACTCTCTCACTCTCTCACTCTCTCACTCTTTCACTCTCTCACTCTCTCACTCTCTCACTCTCTCACTTTCTCACTCTCTCACTCTCTCACTCTCTCACTCTCTCACTCTCTCACTCTCTCACTCTCTCAGTCTCTCACTCTCTCACTCTCTCACTCTCTCACTCTCTCACTCTCTCACTCTCTCACTCTCTCACTCTCTCACTCTCTCACTCTCTCACTCTCTCACTCTCTCACTCTCTCACTCTCTAACTCTCTCACTCTCTAACTCTCTCACTCTCTCACTCTCTCACTCTCTCACTCTCTCACTCTCTCACTCTCTCACTCTCTCACTCTCTCACTCTCTCACTCTCTCACTCTCTCACTCTCTCACTCTCTCACTCTCTCACTCTCTCACTCTCTCACTCTCTCACTCTCTCACTCTCTCACTCTCTCACTCTCTCACTCCTCCACTCTCTCAATCTTTGAATCTTTCACTCTGTCACTCACTCAGTCTTTCACTCTCTCACTCTCTCACTCCTTCACTCTCTCACTCTCTCACTCACTCACTCTCTTACTCTCTCATTTTCCCACTCTTCGACGCTTTCACTCTTCCGCTCTCTCAGTATCTCACTTTCTCACTCTCTCACTCTCTAACTCACTAACTCTCTGATTTTCTCCCTCTCTTGCTTTCTCGCTCTCTCGCTGCCTTGCTCGCTCGCACTCTCGCGCTCTTGCTCTCTCAAACTCTTACTCTCTCGCTATTTCACTCTCTCACTCTCTTACTTTCTCACTCCCGGACTCTCACTCTCTCACTCTCTTACTCCTTTACACTCTAACTCCCTCACTCTCTCACTCTTTCACTCACTCACTCTCTCGCTCTCTCACTCTCTCTCTTTCCTACTCTCTAACTCTCTCACTTTCTCACTCTTTCACATTTTAACTCTCTCACTCTCTCACTCTTTTACTCTCTCACTCTTTCGCTGTCTCGCTCTCTCGCTCTCTCGCTCTCTCGCTCTCTCGCTCTTTCGCTCTCTCGCTCTCTTGCTCTCTCGCTCTCTCACTCTCCCGCTCTCTCGCGCTCTCGCTCTCTTGATCTCTCACTCTCACACTCTCTTACTCTCTCACTCTCTCACTCTCTCGCTCTCTTCTTCTCTTGCTCTCTCACTCTTTTACTCTCTCACTCTCTCACTCTCTTACTCTTTTACTCTCTTACTCTCTTACTCTCTCACTCCCTTACTCTCTTACTCTCTCACTCTCTTACTTTCTCACTCTCGCACTCTCTCACTCTCTCACTTTCTCACTCTCTCGCTCTCTCACCCTTTTATTCTCTTACTCTCTCACTCTCTCACTCTCCGACTTTCTCACTCTATCACTCTCTCAATCTCTTAATCTCTCACTTTCTCTCTCTTACTCTCACTCCCTCACTCCCTAACTCTTTCACTGACTCACTCTCTCGATCTCTTACTCTCTCATTCCTTCACTCTCTTACTATTTAACTCTTTCACTCTCTCACTCTTTCACTCTTTCACTCTCTCACTCTCTCACTCTCTCACTCTCTCACTCTCTCGATCTCTCACTCTCTCACTCTCTCACTCTCTCACTCTCTCACTCTCTCACTCTCTCACTCTCTCACTCCTGCTTTCTCTCACTCTGTCACTCTATAACTCTCTCACTTTTTCACTTTCTCACTCTGTTACTTTCTCTCTTCCGCACTTCATTACTTTCTCACTCCCTTGCTTTCTCTCTCTCTCACTTTCTCACTCTCTGACTGTCTCACTTTCTCACTTTTTAACTCTCTCAGTCTCTCGCTCTCTCACTATCTCGCTCTCTCGCTGTCTCGCTCTCTCGCTCTCTCGCTCTCCCGCTCTCTCGCTCTCTCGCTCTCCCGCTTTCTCGCTCTTTTGCTCTCTCGCTCTCGCACTCACCCACTTTTTTACTCCTTATTTCCCTCAGTTTCTCTCACTCTCTCACTCTCTCACGCTTTCACTCTCTCACTCTCTTACTCTCTCGATCTCTCACTCTCTCACTTTCTTAGTCACTCGCTCTCTCACTCTCTCGCTCCCTCGCTGTCTCGCTGTCTCGCTCTCTCGCTCTCTCGCCCTCCCGCTCTCTCGCTCTCTCGCTCTCTCGCCCTCCCGCTCTCTCGCTCTCTCGCTCTCTCGCTCTCCCGCTCTCTTGCTCTTCTGCTCTCTCGCTTTATCGCTCTCCCGCTCTTTCCCTCTTTCGCTCTCTCGCTCTCTCGCTCGCTTGATCCCTCACTCTTTCACACTCTTACTATCTCACTCTCTCACTCTCTCACTCTCTCGCTCTCGCACTTTTTCACTCCCTCACTCTCTCACTCTCTCACTCTTTTACTCTCTCAATCCCTTACTTTCTCATTCTCTCACTTTCACGCCCTCACTCCCTCACTCTCTCACTCTCTCACTTTCTCACTCTCTCACTCTCTCACTCTTTCACTCTTGCACTCTCTCACTCTCTCACTCTCTCACTCTCTCACTCTCTCACTCTCTCACTCTCTCACTCTCTCACTCTCTCACTCTCTCACTCTCTCACTCTCTCACTCTCTCACTCTCTCACTCTCTCACTCTCTCACTCTCTCACTCTCTCACTCTCTCACTCTCTCACTCTCTCACTCTCTCACTTTCTCACTCTCTCACTCTCTCACTCTCTCACTCTCTCACTCTCTCACTCTCTCACTCTCTCACTCTCTCACTCTCTCACTCTCTCACTCTCTCACTCTCTCACTCTCTCACTCTCTCACTCTCTCACTCTCTCACTCTCTCACTCTCTCACTCTCTCACTCTCTCACTCTCTCACTCTCTCACTCTCTCACTCTCTTACTCTCTCACTCTCTCACTCTCTCACTCTCTCACTCTCTCACTCTCTCACTCTCTCACTCTCTCACTCTCTCACTCTCTCACTCTCTCACTCTCTCACTCTCTCACTCTCTCACTCTCTTACTCTCTTACTCTGTCGATCTCTCACTCTTTTACTCTCTTACTCTTTTACTCCCTTACTCTCTTACTCTCTTACTCTCTTACTCTCTTACTCTCACACTCTCTCACTCTCTCACCCTCTCACTCTCTCACTCTCTAACTCTCTTACTCTCTCACTCTCTCACTCTCTCACTCTCTCACTCTCTCACTCTCTCACTCTCTCACTCGCTCACTCTTTCACTCTCTCACTCTCTCACTCTCTCACTCTCTCACTCTCTCACTCTCTCACTCTCTTACTCTCTCACTCTCTCACTCTCCCACTCTCTCACTCTCTCACTTTCCCACTCTCTTAATCCTTAAATCTTTTACTCTCTCACTCTCTCAGTCTTACACTCTCTCACTCTCTCACTCTTTCACTCTCTCACTCTCTTACTCACTTACTCTCTCACTCTCTCACTTTCCCACTCTTCCACTCTTTCACTCTACCGCTCTCTCAGTATCTCACTTTCTCACTCTCTCACTCTCTAACTCTTTTGTTCTCTCACTCCCTTACTTTCTCTCTCTCCCTCAGTTTCTCACTCTCTCACTTTCTCACTCTCTTACTCTTTCACTCTCTCACTCCCTCACTCTCTCACTCTTTTACTCACTCACTCTCTTGCTCTTTCACTCCCTCACTTTCCTACTCTCTAACTTTCTCATTTTCTCACTCTTTCACATTTTGACTCTCCCACTCTCACTTTTTCACTTTCTCACTCTTTCGCTGTATCGCTCTCTCGGTCTCTCGCCCTCTCGCTCTTTCGCTCTCTCGCGCTCTCGCTCTCCTTATCTCTCACTCTCACACTCTCTTACTCTCTCACTCTCTCACTCTCTCACTCTCTCGCTCTCTCCTTCTCTCGCTCTCTCACTCTTTTACTCTCTTACACTCTCACTCTCTTACTCTCTTACTCTCTTACTCTCTCACTCTCTCACTTTCTCACTCTCTTACTCTCGCACTTTCTCACTCTCTCACTCTCTCGCTCTCTCACTCTTCCATTCTTTTACTCTCTCACTCTCTCACTCTCCCACTTTCTCACTCTATCACTGTCTCATTCTCTTAATCTCTTACTTGCTCTCTCTCACTCTCGCTCCCTCACTCCCTAACTCTCTTACTCACTCACTCTCTCGATCTCTTACTCTCTCATTCCTTTACGCTCTCACTCTCTCACTCTTTGACTCTTTCACTCTCTTACTCTCTCACTCCTGCTTTCTCTCACTCTGTCACTCTATAACTCTCTCACTCTTTCACTCTCTCACTCTGTGACTCCCTCTCTTCCGCACTTCATTACTTTCTCACTCTCTCGTTTTCTCTCTCTCTCACTTTCTCACTCTCTGACTCTCTCACTTTCTCACTTTCTGTCTCTCACTCTCACTTCCTCACTCTCTCACTCACTTACTCTCTCGATCTCTCACTCTCTCATTCCATCACTCTTTCACTCTCTCACTCTTTCTCTCTCTCACTCTCTCACTCTCTCACTCTCTCACTCTCTCACTCTCTCACTCTCTCACTCTCTCACTCTCTCACTCTCTCACTCTCTCACTCTCTCACTCTCTCACTCTCTCACTCTCTCACTCTCTCACTCCTGCTTTCTCGCACTCTGTCACTCTATAACTCTCTCACTTTTTCACTCTCTCACTCTGTTACTTTCTCTCTTCCGCACTTCATTACTTTCTCGCTCCCTTGCTTTCTCTCTCTTCCACTTTCACACTCTCTGACTGTCTCACTTTCTCACTTTTTAACTCTCTCAGTCTCTCGCTCTCTCACTATCTCGCTCTCTCGCTGTCTCGCTCTCTCGCTCTCCCGCTCTCTCGCTCTCTCGCTCTCCCGCTTTCTCGCTCTTTTGCTCTCTCGCTCTCGCACTCACCCACTTTTTTACTCCTTCACTCCCTCGGTTTCTCTCTCTCTCTTACTCTCTCACGCTTTCACTCTCTCACTCTCTTACTCTCTCGATCTCTCACTCTCTCACTTTCTCAGTCGCTCGCTCTCTCACTCTCTCGCTCCCTCGCTGTCTCGCTGTCTCGCTCTCTCGCTCTCTCGCCCTCCCGCTCTCTCGCTCTCTCGCTCTCTCGCTCTCTCGCTCTCTTGCTCTTCTGCTCTCTCGCTTTATCGCTCTCCCGCTCTTTCCCTCTTTCGCTCTCTCGCTCTCTCGCTCGCTTGATCCCTCACTCTCTCACACTCTTACTATCTCACTCTCTCACTCTCTCACTCTCTCGCTCTCGCACTTTTTCACTCCCTCACTCTCTCACTCTCTCACTCTCTTACTCTCTCAATCCCTTACTTTCTCATTCTCTCACTTTCACGCCCTCACTCCCTCACTCTCTCACTCTCTCACTTTCTCACTCTCTCACTCTCTCACTCTCTCACTCTTGCACTCTCTGACTCTCTCACTCTCTCACTCTCTCACTCTCTCTCTCTCTCACTCTCTCACTCTCTCACTCTCTCACTCTCTCACTCTCTCACTCTCTCACTCTCTCACTCTCTCACTCTCTCACTCTCTCACTCTCTCACTCCCTCACTCTCTCACTCTCTCACTCTCTCACTCTCTCACTCTCTCATTCTCTCACTCTCTCACTCTCTTACTCTCTCACTCTCTCACTCTCTCACTCTCTCACTCTCTCACTCTCTCACTCTCTCACTCTCTCACTCTCTCACTCTCTCACTCTCTCACTCTCTCACTCTCTCACTATCTCACTCTCTCACTCTCTCACTCTCTCACTCTCTCACTCTCTTACTCTCTCACTCTCTCGCTCTCTCACTCTCTTACTCTGTCGATCTCTCACTCTTTTACTCTCTTACTCTTTTACTCCCTTGCTCTCTTACTCTCTTACTCTCTTACTCTCTTACTCTCACACTCTCTCACTCTCTCACCTTCTCACTCTCTCACTCTCTAACTCTCTTACTCTCTCACTCTCTCACTCTCTCACTCTCTCACTCTCTCACTCGCTCACTCTTTCACTCTCTCACTCTCTCACTCTCTCACTCTCTCACTCTCTTACTCTCTCACTCTCTCACTCTCCCACTCTCTCACTCTCTCACTCTCTCACTCTCCCACTCTCTTAATCCTTAAATCTTTTACTCTCTCACTTTCTCAGTCTTACACTCTCTCACTCTCTCACTCTTTCACTCTCTCACTCTCTTACTCACTTACTCTCTCACTCTCTCACTTTCCCACTCTTCCACTCTTTCACTCTACCGCTCTCTCAGTATCTCACTTTCTCACTCTCTCACTCTCTAACTCTTTCGTTCTCTCACTCCCTCACTCTCTCTCTCTCCCTCAGTTTCTCACTCTCTCACTTTCTCACTCTCTTACTCTTTCACTCTCTCACTCCCTTACTCTCTCACTCTTTTACTCACTCACTTTCTCACTCTTTCACATTTTGACTCTCCCACTCTCACTTTTTCACTTTCTCACTCTTTCGCTGTATCGCTCTCTCGGTCTCTCGCTCTCTCGCTCTTTCGCTCTCTCGCGCTCTCGCTCTCTTTATCTCTCACTCTCACTCTCTCTTACTCTCTCACTCTCTCACTCTCTCACTCTCTCGCTCTCTCCTTCTCTCGCTCTCTCACTCTTTTACTCGCTTACACTCTCACTCTTTTACTTTCTTACTCTCTTACTCTCTCACTCTCTCACTTTCTCACTCTCTTACTCTCGCACTTTCTCACTCTCTCACTCTCTCGCTCTCTCACTCTTCCATTCTTTTACTCTCTCACTCTCTTACTCTCCCACTTTCTCACTCTATCACTGTCTCATTCTCTTAATCTCTTACTTGCTCTCTCTCACTCTCGCTCCCTCACTCCCTAACTCTCTTACTCACTCACTCTCTCGATCTCTTACTCTCTCATTCCGTTACTCTCTCACTCTCTCACTCTGTGACTCTTTCACTCTCTTACTCTCTCACTCCTGCTTTCTCTCACTCTGTCACTCTATAACTCTCTCACTCTTTCACTCTCTCACTCTGTGACTCCCTCTCTTCCGCACTTCATTACTTTCTCACTCTCTCGTTTTCTCTCTCTCTCACTTTCTCACTCTCTGACTCTCTCACTTTCTCACTTTCTGTCTCTCACTCTCACTTCCTCACTCTCTCACTTACTTACTCTCTCGATCTCTCACTCTCTCATTCCATCACTCTTTCACTCTCTCACTCTTTCTCTCTCTCACTCTTTCACTCTCTCACTCCTGCTTTCTCTTACTCTGTCACTCTTTAACTCTCTCACTCTTTCACTCTCTCACTCGCTCACTCCCTCACTCTCTCTCTCTCTCTCTCTCTCTCTCTCTCTCAGTTTCTCACTCTCTCACTTTCTCACTCTCTTACTCTTTCACTCTCTCACTCCCTCACTCTCTCACTCTTTCACTCACTCGCTCTCTTGCTCTCTCACTCTCTCACTTTCCTTCTCTCTAACTTTCTCACTTTTTCACTCTTTCACATTTCAACTCTCCCACTCTCTACCTTTTTCACTTTCTCACGATTTCGCTGTCTCGCTCTCTCGCTCACTCGCTCTCTCGCTCTCTCGCTCTCTCACTCTCTTACTCTGAAGATCTCTCACTCTTTTACTCTCTTACTCTTTTACTCCCTTACTCTCTTACTCTCTTACTCTCTCACTCTCTCACTCTCTTACTCTTTCTCTCTCTCACTCTCTCACTCTCTCACTCCTGCTTTCTCTTACTCTGTCACTCTTTAACTCTCTCACTCTTTCACTCTCTCACTCTCTCACTCTCTCACTCTCTCACTCTCTCACTCTCTCACTCTCTCACTCTCTCACTCTCTCACTCTCTCACTCTCTCACTCTCTCACTCTCTCACTCTCTCACTCTCCCACTCTCTCACTCTCTCACTCTTTTACTCTCTCACTCTCTCACTCTCTCACTCTCTCACTCTCTCACTCTCTCACTCTCTCACTCTCTCACTCTCTCACTCTCTCACTCTCTCGATCTCTCACTCTCTCACTCTCTCTCTCTCTCACTCTCTCACTCTCTCACTCTCTCACTCTCTCACTCTCTCACTCTCCCACTCTCTTAATCTTTAAATCTTTTACTCTCTCGCTCTCTCAGTCTTACACTCTCTCACTCTCTCACTCCTTTACTCTCTCACTCTCTCACTCACTCACTCTCTCACTTTCCCACTCCTCCAATCTTTCACTTCTCCGCTCCCTCAGTATCTGACTTTCTCACTCTCTCACTCTCTAACTCACTAACTCTCTGATTTTCTCCCTCTCTTGCTTTCTCGCTCTCTCGCTGCCTTGCTCGCTTGCACTCTCGCGCTCTTGCTCTCTCAAACTCTTACTCTCTCGCTATTTCACTCTCTCACTCTCTCACTTTCTCACTCCCGGACTCTCTTACTCTCTCACTCTCTCACTGTCCCACTCTCTCACTCTCACGCTCTCTCTCACTCTCTCTCTCAGTTTCTTACTCTCTCACTTTCTCACTCACTTACTCTTTCACTCTCTCACTTCTTCACTCTCTAACTCTTTCACTCACTCAATCTCTCGCTCTCTCACTCTCTCACTTTCCTACTCTCTAACTCTCTCACTTTCTCACTCTTTTAAATTTCAACTCTCTCACTCTCTCACTTTTGTACTCTTTCACTCTTTCGCTGTCCCGATCCCTCGCTCTTTCGCTCTCTCGCTCTTTCGCTTTCTCGCGCTCTCGCTCTCTTGATCTCTCACTCTCACACTCTCTTACTCTCTCACTCTCTCACTCTCTCGCTCTCTCCTTCTCTCGCTCTCTCACTTTTTTACTCTCTCACTCTCTCACTCTCTCACTCTCTTACCCTCTTACTCTCTCACTCCCTTACTCTCTTACTCTCTCACTCTCTCACTCTTTCACTTTCTCACTTTCTCACTTTCTCACTCTCTCACTCTCTCACTCTCTCACTCTCTCACTCTCTCACTCTCTCACTCTCTCACTCTCTCACTCTCTCACTCTCTCGGTCTCTCACTCTCTCACTCTCTCACTCTCTCACTCTCTCACTTTCTCACTCTCTCACTCTCTCACTCTCTCACTCTCTCACCCTCTCGCTCTCTCACCCTTTCATTCTCTTACTCTCTCACTCTCTTACTCTCCCACTTTCTCACTCTATCACTCTCTCGCTCTCTTAATCTCTCACTTTCTCTCTCTTACTCTCACTCCCTCACTCCCTAACTCTCTTACTGACTCACTCTCTCGATCTCTTACTTTTTCATTCCTTCACTCTCTCACTCTCTCACTCTTTCACTCTCTCACTCTTTCACTCTTTCACTCTCTCACTCTCTCACTCTCTCACTGTCCCACTCTCTCACTCCTGCTTTCTCTCACTCTGTCACTCTATAACTCTCTCACTCTTTCACTCTCTCACTCTGTTACTCCCTCTCTTTCGCACTTCATTACTTTCTCACTCTCTCGCTTTCTCTTTCTCTTACTTTCTCACTCTCTGACTGTCTCACTTTCTCACTTTCTCACTCTCTTAGTCTCTCGCTCTCTCACTCTCTGGCTCTCTCACTGTCTCGCTCTCTCGCTCTCTCGCTCTCCCGCTCTCTCGCTCTCTCACTCTCTCACTCTCTCACTCTCTTACTCTCTCACTCTCTTATTCTTTCGATCTCTTACTTTTTTACTCTCTTACTCTTTTACTCCCTTACTCTCTTACTCTCTTACTCTCTTACTCTCTCGGTCTCTCACTCTCTCATTCTCTCACTCTCTCACTATCTCACTCTCTCACTCTCTCACTCTCTAACTCACTAACTCTCTGATTTTCTCATTCTCTTGCTTTCTCGCTCTCTCGCTGCCTTGCTCGCTCGCGCTCTTGCTCTCTTGAACTCTTACTCTCTCGCTATTTCACTCTCTCACTCTCTTACTTTCTTACTCCCGCACTCTCTCACTCTATCACTCTCTCACTGTCCCACTCTCTCACTCTCACTCTCTCTCTCTCTCTCAGTTTCTCACTCTCTCACTTTCTCACTCTCTTACTCTTTCACTCTCTCACTCCCTTACTCTCTCAGTCTCCCACTCACCCACTCTCCCGCTCTTTCACTCCCCCCACTTTCCTACTCTCTAACTCTCTCACTTTCTCACTTTTTCACATTTTGACTCTCTCACTTTCACTTTTTCACTCTCTCACTCTTTCGCTGTCTCGCTCTCTCGGTCTCTCGCTCTCTCGCTCTCTCACTCTCTTGCTCTCTCGCTCTCTCGCTCGCTCGCTCTCTCGCGTTCTCGCTCTCTTTATTTCTCACTCTCACACTCTCTTACTCTTTTACTCTCTAACTCTCTCGCTCTCTCCTTCTCTGGCGTTCTCGCTCTTTTACTCTCTCACTCTATCACTCTCTTACTCTCTTACTCTCTTACTCTCTTACTCCCTTACTCTCTTACTCTCTCACTTTCTCACTCTTTCACTCTCTCTCTCTCACTCTCTCACTCTCCCACTTTCTCACTCACTCACTCTTTCGATCTCTTACTCTCTCATTCCTTCACTCTCTCACTCTCTCACTTTCTCACTCTTTCACTCTCTCACTCTTTCACTCTTTCACTCTCTCACTCTCTTACTCCTGCTTTCTCTCACTCTGTCACTCTATAACTCACTCTTTCACTCTCTCACTCTGTGACTCCCTCTCTTCCGCACTTCATTACTTTCTCACTCTCTCGCTTTCTCTCTCTCTCACGTTCTCACTCTCTGACTCTCTCACTTTCTCACTTTCTGTCTCTCACTCTCAGTCCCTCACTCTCTAACTCACTTACTTTCTCGATCTCTCACTTTCTCATTCCATCACTCTCTCACTATCTCACTCTTTTACTCTCTCACTCTTTTACTCTCTCACTCTCTCACTCTCTCACTCCTGTTTTCTTTTACTCTGTCCCTCTTTAACTCTCTCACTCTTTCACTCTCTCACTCGCTCACTCCCTCTGTCTCTCTCTCTCTCTCTCTCTCTGTCTCTCTCTCTCTCTCTCTCTCTCTCTCTCTCTCTCTCTCTCTTAGTTTCTCACTCTCTCACTTTCTCACTCTCTTACTCTTTCACTCTCTCACTCCCTCACTCTCTCACTCTTTCACTCACTCACTCTCTTGCTCTCTCACTCTCTCACGTTCCTAATCTCTAAGTTTCTCACTTTCTCACTCTTTCACATTTTAACTCTCCCACTCTCTACCTTTTTCACTCTCTCACTCTTTCGCTGTCTCGCTCTCTCGCTCACTCGCTCTCTCGCTCTCTCGCTCTCTCGCTCGCTTGATCCCTCACTCTCTCACACTGTTTTTCTCTCACTCTCTCACTCTCTCGCCCTCGCACTCTTGCACTTTTTCAGTCCCTCACTCTCTCACTCTCTTACTCTCTCACTCCCTTACTTTCTCATTCTCTCACTCTAACTCCCTCACTCCCTCACTAACTCACTCTCTCACTTTCTCACTCTCTCACTCTCTCACTCTCTCACTCTCTTACTCCCTCACTCTCTTACTCTCTCGGTCTCTCACTCTCTCATTCTCTCACTCTTTCACTCTCTCACTCTCTCACTCTCTCACTCTCTTACTCTTTTACTCTCTCACTCTCTCACTCTCTCACTCTCTCACTCTCTCACACTCTCACTCTCCCACTCTCCTAATCCTTTAATTTTTCACTCTCTCACTCTCTCAGTCTTACACTCTCTCACTCTCTCACTCCTTTACTCTCTCACTTTCTCACTCACTCACTCTCTCACTCTTTCACTTTCCCACTCTTCCGCTCTCTCAGTATCTGTCTTTCTCACTCTCTCACTCTCTAACTCACGAACTCTCTGATTTTCTCGCTCTCTTGCTTTCTCGCTCTCTCGCTGCCTTGCTCGCTCGCGCTCTTGCTCTCTCAAACTCCTACTTTCTCGCTATTTTAGTCTCTCACTCTCTTACTTTCTCACTTCCGCACTCTCTCACTCTATCACTCTCTCACTGTCCCACTCTCTCACTCTCACTCTCTCTCTCTCAGTTTCTCACTCTCTCACTTTCTCACTCTCTTACTCTTTCACTCTCTCACTCCCTCACTCTCTCACTCTTGCACTCACTTACTCTCCCGCTCTTTCACTCCCCCACTTTCCTACTCTCTAACTCTCTCACTTTCTCACTCTTTCACATTTTGACTCTCTCAAACTCACTTTTTCACTCTCTCACTCTTTCGCTGTCTCGCTCTCTCGGTCTCTCGCTCTCTCGCTCTTTCGCTGTCTCGCTCTCTTGCTCTCTCGCTCTCTCGCTCGCTCGCTCTCTTGCGCTCTCGCTCTCTTTATTTCTCACTCTCACACTCTCTTACTCTCTCACTCTCTAACTCTCTCGCTATCTCCTTCTCTCGCTCTCTCGCTCTTTTACTCTCTCATTCTCTCACTCTCTTACTCTCTTACTCTCTTACTCCCTTACTCTCTTACTCTCTTACTCTCTCACTCTCTCACTCTCTCACTCTCTCACTCTCTCACTCTCTCACTCTCTCACTCTCTCACTCTCTCACTCTCCCACTTTCTCACTCTCTCACTCTTTCACTCTCTTAATCTTTCACTTTCTCTCTTTCACTTTCACTCCCTCACTCCCTGACTCTCTTACTTACTCACTCTCTCGATCTCTTACTCTCTCATCCCTTCACTCTCTCACTCTCTCACTCTTTCACTCTCTCACTCTTTCACTCTTTCACTCTCTCACTCTCTCACTCCTGCTTTCTTTCACTCTGTCACTCTATAACTCACTCTTTCACTCTCTCACTCTGTGACTCCCTCTCTTTCGCACTTCATTACTTTTTCACTCTCTCGCTTTCTCTCTCTCTCACGTTTTCACTCTCTCACTCTCTCACTCTCTTATTCTCTCACTCTCTTATTCTTTCGATCTCTTACTTTTTTACTCTCTTACTCTTTTACTCCCTTACTCTCTTACTCTCTTACTCTCTTACTCTCTCGGTCTCTCACTCTCTCATTCTCTCACTCTCTCACTATCTCACTCTCTCACTCTCTCACTCTCTAACTCACTAACTCTCTGATTTTCTCACTCTCTTGCTTTCTCGCTCTCTCGCTGCTTTGCTCGCTCGCGCTCTTGCTCTCTTGAACTCTTACTCTCTCGCTATTTCACTCTCTCACTCTCTTACTTTCTTACTCCCGCACTCTCTCACTCTATCACTCTCTCACTGTCCCACTCTCTCACTCTCACTCTCTCTCTCTCTCTCAGTTTCTCACTCTCTCACTTTCTCACTCTCTTACTCTTTCACTCTCTCACTCCCTTACTCTCTCAGTCTCCCACTCACCCACTCTCCCGCTCTTTCACTCCCCCCACTTTCCTACTCTCTAACTCTCTCACTTTCTCACTCTTTCACATTTTGACTCTCTCACTCTCACTTTTTCACTCTCTCACTCTTTCGCTGTCTCGCTCTCTCGGTCTCTCGGTCTCTCGCTCTCTCGCTCTCTCGCTCTCTTGCTCTCTCGCTCTCTCGCTCGCTCGCTCTCTCGCGTTCTCGCTCTCTTTATTTCTCACTCTCACACTCTCTTACTCTCTCACTCTCTAACGTTCTCGCTCTCTCCTTCTCTGGCGTTCTCGCTCTTTTACTCCCTCACTCTCTCACTCTCTTACTCTCTTACTCTCTTACTCCCTTACTCTCTTACTCTCTCACTCTCTCACTCTTTCACTCTCTCTCTCTCACTCTCTCACTCTCCCACTTTCTCACTCACCCACTCTTTCGATCTCTTACTCTCTCATTCCTTCACTCTCTCACTCTCTCACTCTCTCACTCTTTCACTCTCTCACTCTTTCACTCTTTCACTCTCTCACTCTCTTACTCCTGCTTTCTCTCACTCTGTCACTCTATAACTCACTCTTGTGGTATTATCTTTATTTTATTTAATCGACAATAGTTAATATTGAAACTCTTTCGTTATACCCAAGATCAATTTCCGAATAGAATAATATTGTTATATTATTTAATACAGTTGAAAATCGAATTTAATACAGTTGAGAATCATCACGAACACGTCTGTTCAAGATGACTTTGGGAATCCTAGTGATGGTCGCCCCGCGATCACACCTTCGCGTACCTCAACGTACATTCCTCAACATTTCGGCAATTGTCGTGTACATTCGTCGGAACCCCCGCTATTACTACTTGTACATGGGCTCCCCACCGCTCTCGCCCTCGCTTGGCGATCGTTTATTTCTTATTATTTCACATTCCATTACATTATCCCCCTATTTTGGGTTCATCGTTTAGATTAATACAAAATCATGATTTTTACATCCATCCCACATTCATCCGTTCCACACTCATTCCACGACTCCACCCCACTAAGGGTCTCGTCCTACCTTACACTACCTATGCTAAAGCAATCAAATTGATGCATTGTTTGATATTTACATTGGATTACCAGTTCGTCTTTATTCTCTCATTATAACAAGATTCTGGGATAACGTAACCTTCCTCTCACGCTTCAACTGGTGACGGACTCGTGATATTTCCTTAAGCTCGTACGATTATAAACTCCAAGAACTTTATTATTCTCTGGATACCCCAATTCAAAAGCGTTTGATCCGATCGTGCGAAGGATTCTATATGGTCCTTCGTATAAATGGAAAAACTTATGTGTTACTCGTTCTATTTGCTTGGATAGACGCGGTACACGTAACAGTACCAAATCTTGTACCCTCAGATCGACGAGAGCTCCGACTTTCTGACTATTTTGACGACGCTTAAAACTTAGGAAGATTCTTTCCTTGGCGAGACTTATTCTTTCTTTCTGCGTAACTGGTAAATCAGGGGGAAATTTTATGATATCAAAGATTTTGTCGTTTGGCTTTTTACCGTAATGCAATTCATATGGTATGAATCCTGTGCTGCAATGTGTAGTATAATTCAACAGATTTTGTATTCTTGGAATAAATTTGGCCCATTTTGTATGCTGATCCGCGCAAAACGTTCTAAATAATCTGCCTAATTCTCTCATTATTCGCTCGGTTGGATTTGATTGTGGGTGCCTAATCGATGAATGTACGACTTTGATTCCGTGGGATTCTAGTTCTCTTTTCCATGCTGCTGACGTAAACTGCGAACCATTGTCTGCTAGAATTCTTTTCGGTTTCCCACTAGTTGGTACATAATCGTCTAATATTTTCTTCAAAACAACTCGCGTAGTAGCTTTTTTGATAGGATAGAGTTGTACTAGTTTTGAAAATGCGTCAAGGACTACAAAAATATATTGCACCCCCCCGATCGAGGTCGGTAGTGGGCCATAAAAGTCCACGGTTATGAGGTCATTGGGATGATCGGAGCGAACAAGACAGTATTCTCCTTCAACAGCTTGGGAGTAATACTTGACACGTTGACACATATCGCATCCCAATATATACTTTTTGACGTCCTTACTCATTCGTTTCCAATAGAAAAATCGTTTTAGGTGCACCAAGGTCTTAAATATGCCTAAATGTCCTAATCGGCTATGTTCCGTGAGAACGACCAATGCTTGAAGGGATTTCGGTACGATTATTGTCCAGTTGGAACACGACGAATTCTTGTGGAACCATATGCCTTGATGATTGATATGATTCTCGGCTATTTCGGTAATGTTTTTCGATTCTAATTGTCTGATTTCATCATCTTCTCGTTGGGATTTAGCAATATTTTTTAATTCTTTATTCAATTCAACATTTACTTCAAGTTGACCTATAATCGCCAACGCGTTGACTCGTATAGCGTTTTCTGAAACCGCCGTGTATCGGCGAACAATAGATATCAACAGCGATTCTTGTTCATCCCTATGAAACGTTTGATTCGGGTTCCTACTGAAGAAGTCAGCCATGATATTATCGCTCCCCTTACAGTACGATACTTCGAATGCATACTCTTGTAACAACAGACACCAACGAGATAAACGGGCTGTACGAAATGATGTTTCTCTCAGAAAGGTGAGACTCTTATGATCAGTTATGATCTCGAATGGTCTTTGTACCAAGTAAATCCTGAATTTGTTGATCGAATAAATAATGGCCAATAGTTCCTTCTCCGTTGTCGTATATCGGGTTTCAGCGGAATTCAAACAACGGCTAACTATTGAAATCAATCGATGATTCTGATCATCGTCCACTTGATACAAAATACCAGCTATCCCCCTATCCGAAGCATCAGTTTGGACCTTAAATATCTTGTTTGGTATGTAATGCGATAATTCGACAGATTTCAAAAAGTTATTTTTCAAGTCTCTAAATGCTATCGAATGATCTTTTGTCCAATGCCATTCAGCATTATTCCCGAGAAGCGAGCGGAATGAATCCACGAAATGAGCGTGAAATATGCTGAAACGGCGGTAATAATTACAAACACCCAAAAATCTCTGGAGTTGCAATTTATTACGAGGCTCTTCAAATTTCAACAGATTGTCGAGCTTTTCTGGATCGGGTACGATTCCTGTTGGCGTCAATATAAACCCCAAGAATGGTATTGACGTTTGACAGAATGCAGCTTTGCTTAGCTTTAGTGTAAAGTTATGCTGCAATAATTTTTTACATAACCGTTCGATGTGTTGCAAATGTTCATCGAAATCTTTGGACGTAATCAAAAGATCATCAACATATGTCGTTATAAATTCATTCATCTCCTCACCCAGGGCTAGACTCAAGGCTCGAATGAACCCGCTTCCTGCTGTTTTTAATCCAAACGGTATTCTACAAAATTGGTATACGGTTGAGCCGTGTAAGAATGCCGTATAGTGACGAGAGTCCTTCGACAACGGTATTTGCCAATAACTACAGGTTAGGTCGAGCTTGGACATTATTTTAATTCCATGAAATTTTTGCACTAGCTTTTCAATACGTGGTGGACCTTCATTATCTCCTTGAATCGCGTCATTCAAAAATCGTGCGTCAAGACAAATTCTAATTTTTCCATCAGATTTGCGAACTATTCTTAGCGGATTGCAGTAGGGGCTCGCCGATCTTTCGATTATACCTGCTTCGAGCATACTTTTTATTTCTTGATTAACCGCTTCACGATACGCTAATGGGACCGGATAGGAATGACGAATGAACGGTTTATTTGTAATAGGTATGATTTTGTGTTCGTAACTCGTAGTGCATCCGGGCCTATCAGAGAATAGTGATCTATACTTTTTTAATAAATTTATTAGTGCGCTAGACTGGTTCGGACTACATGCTATTAGCTTACGCGCGACAGTGTCCAAATGGTCGGAGAAGGCTTGAGAGTCATCAGTATTATTATCAGTAGGCTTTCCACTTTCATAATCGGAAGCAATATCGCAAATATTATACGATTTTTTATCGTCAAATGCATTAACAACGTGTTCATAATCACCAATCACATTATCATTATTAACCATATCCATAATATTAGTTTTATAATTCATCGTTTGAACAACATTATTCTCATCATCAATCGTATGACCAATGTCATTTTCATCATCAGTTGTATCAACGACATTATTTTCATCGTTAATTGCATCGATAATATTCGTGTCGGCATCTTCTTCACGCCTCTCATTCAATAGAGAAATTTCGCTAATGTTTACTACATTTGAATTTCCCAAAATATGGTTATTATCTTTCTTTTTGGCCTCGTTATCTGAGCATCGCGGATTATTACACGATGTCTGTATTGCCAGCATCTTAGACGCCCCCTCTCTTGACGTATCTGTAAATTTGTTTAGCGCATGATTTGCCACGAGAATGTAAATATTCATTGTATTTTGCTCGATGACTGACACAAGTCTCTCCGACGCTTCGGACTCAAATAGTACACACTCACGACCCACCCTAGCTCCATGTAAATATATCGCTTTTTCATCGTAATAAATTCTTGCCTGATTTCTGTGGAGCCAATCGTTACCCAAGATAATATCTGTCGTTAAATATGGAATGACTAGAAAAATAAATGTTAATTTACGATTATCTACAGTTATCTCAATCATTATTTGTCGATTCACAGTTGTCTTCTTTTTGCCTACCGCAACCGTTACCGATACGTTGGATACTGGCATTTCGTGTAAATTAGCAATGCCCGATAATTTCTTATAAAACTCCTCAGACACACACGTTATTTGGCTTCCAGTATCGACTAATGCCTCCACAGTTTCGCGAAACACCGAAACTTTGAGACGCGGAGAGAGTGCTATGGTTGGCAACAATTTATCGGTTTCGCTCGTATTTTCATTCTCTATTCCTTTTTTCAGGTCCTCTACAAAGTCATAAAATCGTTGGCACGATCCGGGACCATTTCGAATCGCACCGTAATTCAGTTTAAATTACGCGAATTATTTGAACCATTCGATGTTCCGCTGGTTGTATTATTTCGTTCCGAATTAAATTGACGATTTCCTATCTCCGGCGGTGGGTATCTAGTATCAGGCAACGCGTGTCTTGTATTGCGATCATTATACGGTTGGTATCGACACTGAGGTCTTCCCGCATACGCTTGGTTGTTTTGATTTTGCGGGCGATAATTCCTTGGAATATAATTGCCTCGAGAGTGATTATAGCTATAGTTAGATGATGCTTGTATAGTATTAATTCTACCCGAAAGACCTGGCTTATTGTGATGATTTGCGTTATCGTTATTTCTCCATTCCATACTTTTGTTGCTTGGTTCCCAATCGCGATTAGTACTATCCAACCGAGCGAGAGATTGAGAGAGAGAATCTGTCCTTGAAAAGTCTAACGTTGCTAATGTGGTTTGTATTTTGAACGGGAGCTGCTGAACAATTTGATAATTTACCTCATACGGCGATAAAGGTGGATCAAAATACTTGGTTTCTTGTAACTGTTTGAAAAAATACGTCTGCAGCGAACTTTCTTTCCATTTAAATTTTCGAGATTGCCACTGGTTTTTCCAACGAACCTGAGCGGGTATCGAATAAAATTCTGCTTTGAAGGCACATTTAAACTCCTCAAACGTCGTCAAATTAGCCTTATTTATATTAAACCACACCTTGACTGTACCCTCCAAAAAACTTTCAATCACCAGCATGTGGTGTTCAATCTTTACGCTTTTGAATTTAAAAAATTGTTCAATGTCTTCTAAGAAAATTAAAGGATTTTTATCCTCGTCGAATTTCGGGGTTTTGATATTGATGTGTAAGTACTGCAAATGACTCACGAGTCCGTTAACCAGTTGATGACCAATTTCATTGGTTGTTTCTCGTTCAGCCGCGTTTTGTTGATCGATTCGTTGTTGATCTTGCAGTTCTTGTAGATTTCGGAGACGTCGTATTTCTGCCGATAATTCATCAATTCGCAATCGTGCCTCTTGTAATCGTTGTCTCTCGTTATCAACACCGTCCCCCGGTGTGTTTTCATCTGAATTCTCCATTATGTTCGGTTTTCTGTTAATATTACAAGTTCTATTAGTTTTCGGAATATTTTTCAACGTGCCGTTTACCGTTCCTCTACTCGCTTTCGCGCGTATCTTGATGGTTACGGGCGACGTATTGTTCGCAGCCACGCGCGATCTCGTAATCCGCGGCAACGTTAATCCTGTGTTGATATTTTTTTTTGCAGACATGAGCGCTCAAAGTCGCGATCGTGCCTCTAGTTGGGCGCCATTTATGTGGTATTATCTTTATTTTATTTAATCGACAATAGTTAATATTGAAACTCTTTCGTTATACCCAAGATCAATTTCCGAATAGAATAATATTGTTATATTAATACAACCGAACATATATATTAAGACGTATAATAATTATCTCGGTGTTTGGATATACTTATCTTTGGATATAAGACTGGAGCAGCGAGGTTGAATTGTTGATTCGTGGACTATTACAGTTGATGGTTCGTTACGTTAACAAAATAGACTTGATATTCATTATTGCGTAAGAAATTTAATGCCATGGAATTTAATACAGTTGAGAATCGAATTTAATACAGTTGAGAATCATCACGAACACGTCTGTTCAAGACGACTTTGGGAATCCTAGTGATGGTCGCCCCGCGATCACACCTTCGCGTACCTCAACGTACATTCCTCAACATTTCGGCAATTGTCGTGTACATTCGTCGGAACCCCCGCTATTACTACTTGTACATGGGCTCCCCACCGCTCTCGCCCTCGCTTGGCGATCGTTCATTTCTTATTATTTCACATTCCATTACACTCTTTCACTCTCTCACTCTGTGACTCCCTCTCTTCCGCACTTCATTACTTTCTCACTCTCTCGCTTTCTCTCTCTCTCACGTTCTGACTCTCTGACTCTCTCACTTTCTCACTTTCTGTCTCTCACTCTCAGTCCCTCACTCTCTAACTCACTTACTTTCTCGATCTCTCACTCTCTCATTCCATCACTCTCTCATTATCTCACTCTTTTACTCTCTCACTCTTTTACTCTCTCACTCTCTCACTCTCTCACTCCTGTTTTCTTTTACTCTGTCACTCTTTAACTCTCTTACTCTTTCACTCTCTCACTCGCTCACTCCCTCAGTCTCTCTCTCTCTCTCTCTCTCTCTCTCTCTCTCTCTCTCTCTCTTAGTTTCTCACTCTCTCACTTTCTCACTCTCTTACTCTTTCACTCTCTCACTCCCTCACTCTCTCACTCTTTCACTCACTCACTCTCTCGCTCTCTCACTCTCTCACGTTCCTAATCTCTAAGTTTCTCACTTTCTCACTCTTTCACATTTTAACTCTCCCACTCTCTACCTTTTTCACTCTCTCACTCTTTCGCTGTCTCGCTCTCTCGCTCACTCGCTCTCTCGCTCTCTCGCTCTCTCGCTCGCTTGATCCCTCACTCTCTCACACTCTTACTCTCTCACTCTCTCACTCTCTCGCCCTCGCACTCTTGCACTTTTTCACTCCCTCACTCTCTCACTCTCTTACTATCTCACTCCCTTACTTTCTCATTCTCTCACTCTTACTCCCTCACTCCCTCACTAACTCACTCTCTCACTTTCTCACTCTCTCACTCTCTCACTCTCTCACTCTCTCACTCTCTTACTCCCTCACTCTCTTACTCTCTCGGTCTCTCACTCTCTCATTCTCTCACTCTTTCACTCTCTCACTCTCTCACTCTCTCACTCTCTTACTCTTTTACTCTCTCACTCTCTCACTCTCTCACTCTCTCACACTCTCACTCTCCCACTCTCCTAATCCTTTAATTTTTCACTTTCTCACTCTCTCAGTCTTACACTCTCTCACTCCTTTACTCTCTCACTTTCTCACTCACTCACTCTCTCACTCTTTCACTTTCCCACTCTTCCGCTCTCTCAGTATCTGTCTTTCTCACTCTCTCACTCTCTAACTCACGAACTCTCTGATTTTCTCGCTCTCTTGCTTTCTCGCTCTCTCGCTGCCTTGCTCGCTCGCGCTCTTGCTCTCTCAAACTCCTACTCTCTCGCTATTTAAGTCTCTCACTCTCTTACTTTTTGACTTCCGCACTCTCTCACTCTATCACTCTCTCACTGTCCCACTCTCTCACTCTCACTCTCTCTCTCTCAGTTTCTCACTCTCTCACTTTCTCACTCTCTTACTCTTTCACTCTCTCACTCCCTCACTCTCTCACTCTTGCACTCACTTACTCTCCCGCTCTTTCACTCCCCCACTTTCCTACTCTCTAACTCTCTCACTTTCGAACTCTTTCACATTTTGACTCTCTCAAACTCACTTTTTCACTCTCTCACTCTTTCGCTGTCTCGCTCTCTCGGTTTCTCGCTCTCGCTCTTTCGCTGTCTCGCTCTCTTGCTCTCTCGCTCTCTCGCTCGCTCGCTCTCTCGCGCTCTCGCTCTCTTTATTTCTCACTCTCACACTCTCTTACTCTCTCACTCTCTAACTCTCTCGCTATCTCCTTCTCTCGCTCTCTCGCTCTTTTACTCTCTCACTCTCTCACTCTCTTACTCTCTTACTCTCTTACTCCCTTACTCTCTTACTCTCTTGGTCTCTCACTCTCTCACTCTCTCACTCTCTCACTCTCTCACTCTCTCACTCTCTCACTCTCTCACTCTCCCACTTTCTCACTCTCTCACTCTTTCACTCTCTTAATCTCTCACTTTCTCTCTTTCACTTTCACTCCCTCACTCCCTAACTCTCTTACTTACTCACTCTCTCGATCTCTTACTCTCTCATTCCTTCACTCTCTCACTCTCTCACTCTTTCACTCTCTCACTCTTTCACTCTTTCACTCTCTCACTCTCTTACTCCTGCTTTCTTTCACTTTGTCACTCTATAACTCACTCTTTCACTCTCTCACTCTGTGACTCCCTCCCTTCCGCACTTCATTACTTTCTCACTCTCTCGCTTTCTCTCTCTCTCACGTTCTCACTCTCTGACTCTCTCCTTTTCTCACTTTCTGTCTCTTACTCTCACTCCCTCACTCTCTCACTCACTTACTCTCTCGATCTCTCACTCTCTCATTCCATCACTCTCTCACTATCTCACCCTTTCACTCTCTCACTCTTTCACTCTCTTACTCTCTCACTTTCTCACTCCTGTTTTCTTTTACTCTGTCACTCTTTAACTCTCTCACTCTTTCACTCTCTCACTCGCTCACTCCCTCACTCTCACTCTCTCTCTCTCTCTCTCTCTCTCAGTTTCTCACGCTCTCACTTTCTTACTCTCTTACTCTTTCACTCTCTCACTCCCTCACTCTCTCACTATTTCACTCACTCACTCTCTCGCTCTCTCACTCTCTCACGTTCCTATTCTCTAACTTTCTGACTTTCTCACTCTTTCACATTTTAACTCTCCCACTCTCTACCTTTTTCACTCTCTCACTCTTTCGCTGTCTCGCTCTCTCGCTCACTCGCTCTCTCGCTCTCTCGCTCCCTCGCTCTCTTGCTCTCTCGCTCTCTCGCTCTCTCGCTCTCTCGCTCTCTCGCTCTCTCGCTCTCTCGCACTCTCGCTCTCTCGATCTCTCACTCTCACACTCTCTTACTCTTTCACTGTCTCACTCTCTCGCTCTCTCACTCTTTTACTCTCTTACTCTCTTACTCTCTCACTCTCTTACTTTTTTACTCTCTCACTCCCTTACTCTCTTACTCTCTTACTTTCTCACTCCCTCACTCTCGCACTCTCTCACTCTCTCACTGTCTCGCACTCTCACTCTTTCATTCTTTTACTCTCTAACTCTCTCACTCTCCCACTTTCTTACTCTATCACTCTCTAACTCTCTTAATCTCCCACTTTCTCTCTCTCACTCTCACTCCCTCACTCTCTAACTCTTTTACTCACTCACTCTCTCGATCTCTCACTCTCTCACTTACTCACTCTCTCACTCTCTCACTCCTTTTCTCTTTCACTCTCTTACTCTCTCACTCTCCCACTCTCTCTTGCTCTCACTCTCTTACTTTCTCACTCTCTCACTCTCTCACTCTCTCACTCTCTCACTCTCTCACTCTCTCACTCTCTCACTCTTTCACTCTCTCACTCTCTCACTCTCTCACTCTCTCACTCTCTCACTCTTTCACTCTCTCACTCTCTCACTCTCTCACTCTCTCACTCTCTCACTCTCTCACTCTCTCACTCTCTTACCCTGTCGATCTCTCACTCCCATACTCTTTCACTCCCTTACTCCCTTACTCTCTCACTCTCTTCCTCTCACACCCTCACACTCTCTCACTCTCTTCCTCTCACACCCTCACACTCTCTCACTCTCTCACTCTCTCACTCTCTCACTCTCTCACTCTCTCACTCTCTCACTCTCTCACTCTCTCACTCTCTCACTCTCTCACTCTCTCACTCTCTCACTCTCTCACTCTCTCACTCTCTCACTCTCTCACTCTCTCACTCTCTCACTCTCTCACTCTCTCACTCTCTCACTCTCTCACTCTCTCACTCTCTCACTCTCTCACTCTCTCACTCTCTCACTCTCTCACTCTCTCACTCTCTCACTCTCTCACTCTCTCACTCTCTCACTCTCTCACTTTCTCACTCTCTCACTCTCTCACTCTCTCACTCTCTCACTCTCTCACTCACTCACTCTCTTACTTTCTCACTCTCTTACTCTCTCACTCTCTCACTCCTTCACTCTTTTACTCTCTCACTCTCTAACTCGCTCACTCTAACTCTCTCACTTTCTCACTCTCTCACTATTTCACTCAATCACTCTCTCACTCTCGTACTTTCTCACTGTTTCACTCTTTCACTCTTTCACTCTTTCACTCTTCCACTCTCTTACTCTCTCACTCCTGCTTTCTATCACTCTGTCACTCTATAACTCTCTCACTCTTTCACTCTCTCACTCTGTGACTCCCTCTCTTCCGCACTTCATTACTTTCTCACTCTCTCGCTTTCTCTCTCTCTCGGGTTCTCACTCTCTGACTCTCTCACTTTCTCACTTTCTGTCTCTCACTCTCACTTCCTCACTCTCTCACTCACTTACTCTCTCGATCTCTCACTCTCTCATTCCATCACTATCTCACTATCTCACTCTTTCACTCTCTCACTCTTTCTCTCTCTCACTTTCTCACTCTCTCACTCCTACTTTCTCTTACTCTGTCACTCTTTAACTCTCTCACTCTTTCACTCTCTCACTCTTTCACTCTCTCACTCGCTCACTCCCTCACTCTCACTCTCTCTCTCTCTCTCTCTCAGTTTCTCACCCTCTCACTTTCTCACTCTCTTACTCTTTCACTCTCTTTTACTCCCTCACTCTCTCACTCTTTCGCTCACTCGCCCTCTCGCTCTCTCACTCTCTCACTTTCCTACTCTCTAACTTTCCCACTTTCTCACTCTTTCACATTTTAACTCTCCCACTCTCTACCTTTTTCACTCTCTCACTCTTTCGCTGTCTCGCTCTCTCGCTCACTCGCTCTCTTGCTCTCTCGCTCCCTCGCTCTCTTGCTCTCTCGCTTTCTCGCTCTCTCACTCTCTTACTCTGTCGATCTCTCACTCTTTTACTCTCTTACTCTTTTACTCCCTTACTCTCTTACTCTCTCACCCTCTCACTTTCTCACTCTCTCACTCTCTCACTTTCTCACTCTCTTACTCTCTCACTCTCTCACTCTCTTACTCTCTCACACTCTCACTCTTTTACTCTCTAACTCTCTCACTCTCTCACTCTCCCACTCTCTCAATCTTTAAATCTTTCACTCTCTCGCTCTCTCAGTCTTACACTCTCTCACCCTCTCAATCCTTTACTCTCTTACTCTCTTACTTACTCACTCTCTCACTTTCTCACTTTCCCACTCTTCCACTCTTTCACTCTTCCGCTCTCTCAGTATCTCACTTTCTTGCGCGCTCGCACTCTCGCGCTCTTGCTCTCTCAAACTCTTACTCTCTCGCTATTTCACTCTCTCACTCTCTTACTTTCTCACTCCCGGACTCTCTTACTCTCTCACTCTCTCACTGTCCCACTCTCTCACTCTCACGCTCTCTCTCTCTCTCTCTCTCTCTCAGTTTCTTACTCTCTCACTTTCTCACTCTCTCGCTCTCTCACTCTTTTACTCTCTCACTCTCCCACTCTCTCACTCTCTCACTCTTTCACTCTCTCACTCTCTCACTCTCTTACTCTCTCACTCCCTTACTCTCTTACTCGCTCACTCTCTCACTTTTTCACTCTCTCACTTTCTCACTCTCTCACTCTCTCACTCTCTCACTCTCTCACTCTCTTACTCCCTCACTCTCTTACTCTCTCGGTCTCTCACTCTCTCATTCTCTCACTCCTTCACTCTCTCACTCTCTCACTCTCTTACTCTTTCACTCTCTCACTCTCTCACTCTCTCACTCTCTCACTCTCTCACTCTCTCACTCTCCCACTCTCCTAATCCTTTAATCTTTCACTCTCTCACTCTCTCAGTGTTACACTCTCTCACTCTCTCACTCCTTTACTCTCTCACTTTCTCACTCACTCACTCTCTCACTCTTTCACTTTCCCACTCTTCCGCTCTCTCAGTATCTGTCTTTCTCACTCTCTCACTCTCTAACTCACTAACTCTCTGATTTTCTCGCTCTCTCGCTGCCTTGCTCGCTCGCGCTCTTGCTCTCTCAAACTCCTACTCTCTCGCTATTTTAGTCTCTCACTCTCTTACTTTCTCACTTCCGCACTCTCTCACTCTATCACTCTCTCACTGTCCCACTCTCTCACTCTCACTCTCTCTCTCTCTCTCTCAGTTTCTCACTCTCTTACTTTCTCACTCTCTTACTCTTTCACTCTCTCACTCCCTCACTCTCTCACTCTTGCACTCACTTACTCTCCCGCTCTTTCACTCCCCCACTTTCCTACTCTCTAACTCTCTCACTTTCTCACTCTTTCACATTTTGACTCTCTCAAACTCACTTTTTTACTCTCTCACTCTTTCGCTGTCTCGCTCTCTCGGTCTCTCGCTCTCTCGCTCTTTCGCTCTCTCGCTCTCTTGCTCTCTCGCTCTCTCGCTCGCTCGCTCTCTCGCGCTCTCGCTCTCTTTATTTCTCACTCTCACACTCTCTTACTCTCTCACTCTCTAACTCTCTCGCTATCTCCTTCTCTCGCTCTCTCGCTCTTTTACTCTCTCACTCTCTCACTCTCTTACTCTCTTACTCTCTTACTCCCTTACTCTCTTACTCTCTTACTCTCTCACTCTCTCACTCTCTCACTCTCTCACTCTCTTACTCTCTCACTCTTCCACTTTCTCACTCTCTCACTCTTTTACGCTCTTAATCTCTCACTTCCTCTCTCTCACTTTCACTCCCTCACTCCCTAACTCTCTTACTTACTCACCCTCTCGATCTCTTACTCTCTCATTCCTTCACTCTCTCACTCTCTCACTCTTTCACTCTCTCACTCTTTCACTCTTTCACTCTCTCACTCTCTCACTCCTGCTTTCTCTCACTCTGTCACTCTATAACTCACTCTTTCACTCTCTCACTCTGTGACTCCCTCTCTTCCGCACTTCATTACTTTCTCCCTCCCTCGCTTTCTCTCTCTCTCACGTTCTCACTCTCTGACTCTCTCACTTTCTCACTTTCTGTCTCTCACTCTCACTCCCTCACTCTCTCAATCACTTACTCTCTCGATCTCTCACTCTCTCATTCCATCACTCTCTCACTATCTCACTCTTTCACTCTCTCACTCTTTCACTCTCTCACTCTCTCCCTTTCTCACTCCTGTTTCCTTTTACTCTGTCACTCTTTTACTCTCTCACTCTTTCACTCTCTCACTCGCTCACTCCCTCACTCTCACTCTCTCTCTCTCTCTCTCTCAGTTTCTCACTCTCTTACTCTTTCACTTTCTCACTCTCTTACTCTTTCACTCTCTCACTCCCTCACTCTCTCACTCTTTCACTCACTCACTCTCTCGCTCTCTCACTCTCTCACGTTCCTACTCTCTAACTTTCTCACTTTCTCACTCTTTCACATTTTAACTCTCCCACTCTCTACCTTTTTCACTCTCTCACTCTTTCGCTGTCTCGCTCTCTCGCTCACTCGCTCTCTCGCTCTCTCGCTCCCTCGCTCTCTCGCTCTCTCGCTCTCTCGCTCTCTCGCTCTCTCGCTCTCTCGCTTTCTCGCGCTCTCGCTTTCTCGATCTCTCATTTTCACACTCTCTTACTCTTTCACTGTCTCACTCTCTCGCTCTCTCCTTCTCTCGCTCTCTCACTCTTTTACTCTCTTACTCTCTTACTCTCTCACTCTCTTACTTTTTTACTCTCTCACTCCCTTACTCTCTTACTCTCTTACTTTCTCACTCCCTCACTCTCGCACTCTCTCACTCTCTCACTGTTTCGCACTCTCACTCTTTCATTCTTTTACTCTCTAACTCTCTCACTCTCCGACTTTCTCACTCTATCACTCTCTTACTCTCTTAATCTCCCACTTTCTCTCTCTTACTCTCACTGCCTCACTCTCTAACTTTTTTACTCACTCACTCTCTCGATCTCTCACTCTCTCACTTACTCACTCTCTCACTCCTTTTCTCTTTCACTCTCTCACTCTCTCACTCTCCCACTCTCTCTTCCTCTCACTCTCTTACTTTCTCACTCTCTCACACTCCCACTCTCTCACTCTCTCACTCTCTCACTCTCTCACTCTCTTACTCTCTCACTCTTTCACTCTCTCACTCTCTCACTCTCTCACTCTCTCACTCTCTCACTCTCTCACTCTCTCACTCTCTTACCCTGTCGATCTCTCACTTTCTTACTCTTCCACTCCCTTACTCCCTTACTCTCTCACTTTCTTCCTCTCTCACCCTCACACTCTCTCACTCTCTCACTCTCTCACTCTCTCACTCTCTCACTCTCTCACTCTCTCACTCTCTCACTCTCTCACTCTCTCACTCTCTCACTCTCTCACTCTCTCACTCTCTCACTCTCTCACTTTCTCACTCTCTCACTCTCTCACTCTCTCACTCTCTCACTCTCTCACTCTCTCACTCTCTCACTCTTTCACTCTCTCACTCTCTCACTCTCTCACTCTCTCACTCTCTCACTCTCTCACTCTCTCACTCTCTCACTCTCTCACTCTCTCACTCACTCACTCTCTTACTCTCTCACTCTCTTACTCTCTCACTCTCTCACTCCTTCACTCTTTTACTCTCTCACTCTCTAACTCGCTCACTCTAACTCTCTCACTTTCTCACTCTCTCACTATTTCACTTAATCACTCTCTCACTCTCTTACTTTCTCACTGTTTTACTCTTTCACTCTTTCACTCTTTCACTCTTTCACTCTCTCACTCTCTTACTCCTGCTTTCTATCACTCTGTCACTCTATAACTCACTCACTCTTTCACTCTCTCACTCTGTGACTCCCTCTCTTCCGCACTTCATTACTTTCTCACTCTCTCGCTTTCTCTCTCTCTCGGGTTCTCACTCTCTGACTCTCTCACTTTCTCACTTTCTGTCTCTCACTCTCACTTCCTCACTCTCTCACTCACTTACTCTCTCGATCTCTCACTCTCTCATTCCATCACTCTCTCACTATCTCACTCTTTCACTCTCTCACACTTTCTCTCTCTCACTTTCTCACTCTCTCACTCCTACTTTTTCTTACTCTGTCACTCTTTAACTCTCTCACTCTTTCAATCTCTCACTCGCTCACTCCCTCACTCTCACTCTCTCTCTCTTTCTCTCAGTTTCTCACCCTCTCACTTTCTCACTCTCTTACTCTTTCACTCTCTCACTCCCTCACTCTCTCACTCTTTCACTCACTCGCCCTCTCGCTCTCTCACTCTCTCACTTTCCTACTCTCTAACTTTCTCACTTTCTCACTCTTTCACATTTTAACTCTCCCACTCTCTACCTTTCTCACTCTCTCACTCTTTCGCTGTCTCGCTCTCTCGCTCACTCGCTCTCTTGCTCTCTCGCTCCCTCGCTCTCTTGCTCTCTCGCTTTCTCGCTCTCTCACTCTCCTACTCTGTCGATCTCTCACCCTTTTACGCTCTTACTCTTTTACTCCCTTACTCTCTTACTCTCTCACCCTCTCACTCTCACTCTCTCACTCTCTCACTTTCTCACTCTCTCACTCTCTCACTCTCTCACTCTCTCACAATCTCACTCTTTTACTCTCTAACTCTCTCACTCTCTCACTCTCCCACTCTCTCAATCGTTAAATCTTTCACTCTCTCGCTCTCTCAGTCTTACACTCTCTCACCCTCTCAATCCTTTACTCTCTTACTCTCTTACTTACTCACTCTCTCACTTTCTCACTTTCCCACTCTTTCACTCTTTCACTCTTCCGCTCTCTCAGTATCTCACTTTCTTGCGCGCTCGCACTCTCGCGCTCGTGCTCTCTCAAACTCTTACTCTCTCGCTATTTCACTCTCTTACTCTCTTACTTTCTCACTCCCGGACTCTCTTACTCTCTCACTCTCTCACTGTCCCACTCTCTCACTCTCACGCTCTCTCTCTCTCTCTCTCTCTCTCTCTCTCTCTCTCAGTTTCTTACTCTCTCACTTTCTCACTCTCTCGCTCTCTCACTCTTTTACTCTCTCACTCTCTCACTCTCTCACTCTCTCACTCTCTCACTCTCTCACTCTCTCACTCTCTCACTCTCTCACTCCCTTACTCTCTTACTCGCTCACTCTCTCACTCTTTCACTCTCTCACTCTCTCACTCTCTCACTCTCTCACTCTCTCACTCTCTCACTCTCTCACTCTCTCACTCTCTCACTCTCTCACTCTCTCACTCTCTCACTCTCTCACTCTCTCACTCTCTCACTCTCTCACTCTCTCACTCTCTCACTCTCTCACTCTCTCACTCTCTCACTCTCTCACTCTCTCACTCTCTCACTCTCTCACTCTCTCACTCTCTCACTCTCTCACTCTCTCACTCTCTCACTCTCTCACTCTCTCACTCTCTCACTCTCTCACTCTCTCACTCTCTCACTCTCTCACTCTCTCACTCTCTCACTCTCTCACTCTCTCACTCTCTCACTCTCTCACTCTCTCACTCTCTCACTCTCTCACTCTCTCACTCTCTCACTCTCTCACTCTCTCACTCTCTCACTCTCTCGCTCTCTCACCCTTTCATTCTCTTACTCTCTCACTCTCTTACTCTCCCACTTTCTCACTCTATCACTCTCTCACTCTCTTAATCTCTTACTTTCTCTCTCTTACTCTCACTCCCTCACTCCCTAACTCTCTTACTGACTCACTCTTTCGATCTCTTACTCTCTCATTCCTTCACTCTCTCACTCTCTCACTCTGTCACTCTTTCACTCTCTCACTCTTTCACTCTCCCACTTTCTCACTCCTGCTTTCTCTCACTCTGTCACTCTATAACTCTCTCACTCTTTCACTCTCTCACTCTGTTACTCCCTCTCTTCCGCACTTCATTACTTTCTTACTCTCTTGCTTTCTCTTTCTCTCACTTTCTCAATCTCTGACTGTCTCACTTTCTCACTTTCTCACTCTCTCAGTCTCTCGCTCTCTCACTCTCTGGCTCTCTCGCTGTCTCGCTCTCTCGCTCTCTCGCTCTCTCGCTCTTGCACTCACCTACTTTTTTACTCCTTCACTCCCTCGGTTTCTCTCTTTCTCAGTCTCTCACGCTTTCACTCTCTCACTCTCTTACTCTCTCGATCTCTAACTCTCTCACTTTTTCAGTCGCTCGCTCTCTCACTCTCTGGCTCCCTCGCTGTTTCGCTGTCTCGCTCTCTCGCTCTCTCGCCCTCCCGCTCTCTCGCTCTCTCGCTCTCTCGCTCTCTTGCTCTCTTGCTCTCTCGCTTAATCGCTCTCCCGCTCTCTCCCTCTTTCGCTCTCTCGCTCTCTCGCTCGCTTGATCCTTCACTCTCTCACACTCTTACTCTCTCACTCTCTTACTCTCTCGCTCTCGCACTCTTGCACTTTTTCACTCCCTCACTCTCTCACTCTCTCACTCTCTCACTCTCTCACTCTCTTACTCTCTCGCTCCCTTACTTTCTCATTCTCTCACTCTTACTCCCTCACCCCCTCACTAACTCACTCACTCACTCTCTTACTCTCTCACTCTCTCACTTTCTCACTCTCTCACTCTCTCACTCTCTCACTCTCTCACTCTCTTACTCTCTCACTCCCTTACTCTCTCACTTTCTCACGCTCTCACTCTCTCACTCGCTCACTCTCTCACGCTCTCACTCTCTCACTCTCTTACTCTCTCACTCTCTTACTCTGTCGATCTCTTACTTTTTTACTCTCTTACTCTTTTACTCTCTTACTCTCTTACTCTCTCGGTCTCTTACTTTCTCATTCTCTCACTCTCTCACTCTCTCACTCTCTCACTCTCTCACTTCCTCACTCTCTCACTCTCTCACTCTCTTACTCTTTCATTCTCTCACTTTCTCACTCTCTCACTCTCTCACTCTCTCACTCTCTCACTCTCTCACTCTCTCACTCTCTCACTCTCTTACTCTCCCACTCTCTTAATCCTTAAATCTTTCACTCTCTCACTCTCTCAGTCTTACACTCTCTTACTCTCTCACTCACTTACTCTCTCACTCTTTCAATTTCCCACTCTTCCGCTCTCTCAGTATCTGTCTTTCTCACTCTCTCACTCTCTAACTCACTAACTCTCTGATTTTCTCACTCTCTTGCTTTCTCGCTCTCTCGCTGCCTTGCTCGCTCGCGCTCTTGCTCTCTCAAACTCTTACTCTTTCGCTATTTCACTCTCTCACTCTCTTACTTTCTTACTTACGCACTCTCTCACTCCATCACTCTCTCACTGTCCCACTCTCTCACTCTCACTCTCTCTTTCTCTCTCTCTCAGTTTCTCACTCTCTCACTTTCTCACTCTCTTACTCTTTCACTCTCTCACTCCCTCACTCTCTTACTCTTCCACTCACTCCCTCTCCCGCTCTTTCACTCCCTTACTTTCCTACTCTCTAACTCTCTCACTTTCTCACTCTTTTCCATTTTGACTCTCTCACTCTCACTTTTTCACTCTCTCACTCTTTCGCTGTCTCGCTCTCTCGGTCTCTCGCTCTCTTGCTCTTTCGCTCTCTCGCTCTCTTGCTCTTTCGCTCTTTCGCTCTCTTGCTCTCTCGCTCTCTCGCTCGCTCGCTCTCTCGCGCTCTCGCTCTCTTCATTTCTCACTCTCACACTCTCTTACTCTTTCACTTTCTAACTCTCTCGCTCTCTCCTTCTCTCGCTCTCTCGGACTTTTACTCTTTCACTCTCTCACTCTCTTACTCTCTTACTCTCTTACTCCCTTACTCTCTTACTCTCTTACTCTTTCACTCTCTTAATCTCTCACTTTCTCTCTCTTTCTCTCACTCCCTCACTCCCTAACTCGCTTACTCACTCACTCTCTCGATCTCTTACTCTCTCATTCCTTCACTCTCTCACTCTCTTACTCTTTCACTCTCTCACTCTTTCACTCGTTCACTCTCTCACTCTCTCACTCCTGCTTTTTCTCACGCTGTCACACTATAACTCTCTCACTCTTTCACTCCCTCACTCTGTGACTCCCTCTCTTCCGCACTTCATTACTTTCTCACTCTTTCGCTTTCTCTCTCTCTCGTGTTCTCACTCTCTGACTCTCTCACTTTCTCACTTTCTGTCTCTCACTCTCACTCCCTCACTCTCTTACTCACTTACTCTCTCGATCTCTCACTCTCTCATTCCATCACTCTCTCACTATCTCACTCTTTCACTCTCTCACTCTTTCACTCTCTCACTCTCTCACTCTCTCAATCCTGTTTTCTTTTACTCTGTCACTCTTTATCTCTCTCACTCTTTCACTCTCTCACTCGCTGACTCCCTCACTCTTACTCTCTCTCTCTCTCTCGATCTCTCAGTTTCTCACTCTCTCACTTTCTCACTCTCTTACTCTTTCACTCTTTCACTCCCTCGCTCTCTCACTCTCTCACGTTCCTACTCTTTAACTTTCTCACTTCTCACTATTTCACATTTTAACTCTTCCACTCTCTACCTTTTTCACTCTCTCACTCTTTCGCTGTCTCGCTCTTTCGCTCACTCGCTCTCTCGCTCTCTCGCTCCCTCGCTCTCTTGCTCTCTCGCTCTCTCGCTCTCTTGCTCTCTGGCGCTCTCGCTCTCGTGATCTCTCACTCTCACACTCTCGTACTCTTTCACTCTCTCACTCTCTCGCTCTCTCCTTCTCTCGCTCTCTCACTCTTTTACTCTCTTACTCTCTCACTCTCTCACTCTCTCACTCTCTTACTCTCTTACTCTCTTACTCTCTTACTCTCTCACTCTCTTACTCTCTTACTCTTTTACTCTCTTACTCTCTCACTCCCTCACTCTCGCACTCTATCACTCTCTCACTGTCTCGCACTCTCACTCTTTCATTCTCTTACTCTCTAACTCTCTCACTCTCCCACTTTCTCACTCTATCACTCTCTAACTCTCTTAATCTCCCACTTTCTCTCTCTCACTCTCACTCCCTCACTCCCTAACTCTTTTACTCACTCAATCTCTCGATCTCTCACTCTCTCACTTACTCACTCTCTCACTCTCTCACTCCTTTTCTCTTCCACTCTCTCACTCTCTCACTCTCCCACTCTCCCTTCCTCTCACTCTCTTAATCTCTTACTCTCTCACTCTCTCACTCTCTCACTCTCTCACTCTCTCACTCTCTCACTCTCTCACTCTCTCACTCTCTCACTCTCTCACTCTCTCACTCTCTCACTCTCTTACTCTCTTACTCTGTCGATCTCTTACTCTCTTACTCTTTCACTCCCTTACTCCCTTACTCTCTCACTCTCTCACTCTCTCACCCTCACACTCTCTTACTCTCTCACTCTATCACTCTCTTGCTCTCTCACTCTCTCACTCTCTCACTCTCTCACTCTCTCACTCTCTCACTCTCTCACTCTCTCACTCTCTTACTCTCTCACTCTCTCACTCTCTTACTCTCTCACTCACTCACTCTCTCACTCTTTTACTCTCTCACTCTCTCACTCTCTCACTCTCTCACTCTCTCACTCTCTCACTCTCTCACTCTCTCACTCTCTCACTCTCTCACTCTCTTACTCTCTCACTCTCTCACTCTCTCACTCTCTCACTCTCTCACTCTCTTACTCTTTTACTCTTTTACTCTCTCACTCCTTTACTCTTTTACTCTTTCACTCTCTAACTCTCTCACTCTCTCACTCAATCACTCTCTCACTCTCTTACTTTCTCACTCTTTTACTATCTCACTCTTTCACTCTTTCACTCTCTCACTCTCTCACTCCTGCTTTCTCACACTCTGTCACTCTATAACTCTCTTACTCTTTCACTCTCTCACTCTGTGACTTCCTCTTATCCGCACTTCATTACTTTCTCACTCTCTCGCTTTCTCTCACTCTCGGGTTCTCACTCTCTGACTCTCTTACTTTCTCACTTTCTGTCTCTCACTCTCACTCCCTCACTCTCTCACTCACTTACTCTTTCGATCTTTCACTCTCTCATTCCATCACTCTCTTACTCCCTCACTCTCTCACTCTTTCACTCACTCACTCTCTCACTCTTTCACTCTCTCACTCCTGTTTTTTTTTACTCTGTCACTATTTAACTCTCTCACTCTTTCACTCTCTCACTCGCTCACTCCCTTACTCTCACTCTCCCTCTCTCTCTCTCTCAGTTTCTCACTCTCTCACTTCCTTACTCTCTTACTCTTTCACTCTCTCACTCCCTTACTCTCTCACTCTTTCACTCACTCACTCTCTCGCTCTCTCACTCTCTCTAACTCTTTCACTTTCTCAGTCGCTCGCTCTTTCACTCTCTGGCTCCCTCGTTGTTTCGCTGTCTTGCTCTCTCGCTCTCTCGCTCTCCCGCTCTCTCGCTCTCTCGCTCTCTTGCTCTCTTGCTCTCTTGCTCTCTCACTTAATCGCTCTCCCGCTCTCTCCCTCTTTCGCTCTCTCGGTCTCTCGCTTGCTTGATCTTTCACTCTCTCACTCTCTCGCTCTCGCACTCTTGCACTTTTTCAGTCCCTCACTCTCTCACTCTTTCACTCTCTCACTCTCTCACTCTCACACTTTCTCACTCCTGTTTTCTTTTACTCTGTCACTCTTTAACTCTCTCACTCGCTCACTCCCTTACTCTCACTCTCCCTCTCTCTCTTTCTCAGTTTCTCACTCTCTCACTTCCTCACTCTCTTACTCTTTCACTCTCTCACTCCCTTACTCTCTCACTCTTTCACTCACTCACTCTCTCGCTCTCTCACTCTCTCTAACTCTGTCACTTTCTCACTCTCTCACTCTCTCACTCTCTTACTCTCTTACTCTCTCACTCCCTCAATTTCTCACTCTCTCACTCTCTCACTCTCTCACACTCTCACTCTCTCACTCTCTCATTCTTTCACTATCTCACTCTCTTACTCTCTCACTCTCTCACTCTCTCACTCTCTCACTCTCTTACTCTGTCGATCTCTTACTTTTTTACTCTCTTACGCTCTTACTCCCTTACTCTCTTACTCTCTTACTCTCTTACTCTCTCGGTCTCTTATTCTCTCGCTCTCTCACTCTCTCACTCTCTCTCCCTTTCTCACTCTCTCACTCTCTTACTTTCTCAGACTCTTACTCTTTTACTCTCTCACTCTCTCACTCTTTCACTTTCTCACTCCCTCACTCTCTCACTCTTTCACTCTCTCGCTCTCTCACTCTCCCACTCTCTTAATCCTTTAATCTTCCACTCTCTCACTCTCTGAGTCTTATGTACACTCTCTTACTCTCTCACTCCTTCACTCTCTTACTCTCTCACTCACTCACTCTCTTACTCTTTCACTTTCCCACTCTTCCGCTCTCTCAGTATCTGTCTTTCTCACTCTCTCACTCTCTAACTCACTAACTCTCTGATTTTCTCACTCTCTTGCTTTCTCGCTCTCTCGCTGCCTTGCTCGCTCGCGCTTTTGCTCTCTCAAACTCTTACTCTCTCGCTGTTTCACTCCCTCACTCTCTTACTTTCTTACTCACGCACTCTCTCACTCTATCACTTTCTCGCTGTCCCATTCTCTCACTCTCACTCTCTCTCTCTCTCTCTCTCAGTTTCTCACTCTCTCACTGTCTCACGCTCTTACTCTTTCACTCTCTCACTCCCTCACTCTCTCACTCTTCCACTCACTTACTCTCCCGCTCTTTCCCTCCCCCACTTTCCTACTTTCTAACTCTCTCACTTTCTCACTCTTTCACATTTTGACTCTCTCACTCCCACTTTTTCACTCTCTCACTTTTTCGCTGTCTCGCTCTCTCGGTCTCTCGCTCTCTCGCTCTTTCGCTCTCTCGCTCTCTTGCTCTCTCGCTCTCTCGCTCGCTCGCTCTCTCGCGCTCTCGCTCTCTTCATTTCTCACACTCACACTCTCTTATTCTCTCACCCTCTAACTCTCTCGCTCTCTCCTTCCCTCGCTCTCTCGCTCTTTTACTCTCTCACTCTCTCACTCTCTTACTCTCTTACTCTCTTACTCCCTTACTCTCTTACTCTCTCACTCTCTTACTCTCTCACTCTCTCACTCTCTCACTCTCTCACTCTCTCACTCTCTCACTCTCTCACTCTCTCACTCTCTCACTCTCTCACTCTCTCACTCTCTCACTCTCTCACTCTCCCACTTTCTTACTCTCTCACTCTTTCACTCTCTTAATCTCTCACTCTCACTCCCTCACTCCCTAACTCTCTTACTCACTCACTCTCTCGATCTCTTACTCTCTCATTCCTTCACTCTCTCACTCTCTCACTCTTTCACTCTCTCACTCTTTCACTCTTTCACTCTCTTACTCTCTCACTCCTGCTTTCTCTCACTCTGTCACTCTATAACTCTCTCACTCTTTCACTCTCTCACTCTGTGACTCCCTCTCTTCCGCACTTCATTACTTTCTCACTCTCTCGCTTTCTCTCTCTCTCACGTTCTCACTCTCTGACTCTCTCACTTTCTCACTTTCTGTCTCTCACTCTCACTCCCTCACTCTCTCACTCGCTTACTCTCTCGATCTCTCACTCTCTCATTCCATCACTCTCTCACTATTTCACTCTTTCACTCTTTCACTCTTTCACTCTCTCACTCTCTCACTCTCTCACTGTTGTTTTCTTTTACTCTGTCACTCTTGAACTCTCTCACTCTTTCACTCTCTCACTCGCTCACTCCCTCACTCTCACTCTCTCTCTCTCTCTCTCTCTCTCTCTCTCTCTTTCTCAGTTTCTCACTCTCTCACTTTCTCACTCTCTTACTCTTTCACTCTCTTACTCCCTCACTCTCTCACTCTTTCACTCACTCACTCTCTCGCTCTCTCACTCTCTCACGTTCCTACTCTCTAACTTTCTCATTTCTCACTCTTTCACATTTTAACTCTCCCACTCTCTACCTTTTTCACTCTCTCACTCTTTCGCTGTCTCGCTCTTTCGCTCACTCGCTTCCTCGCTCCCTCGCTCTCCTGCTCTCTCGCTCTCTCGCTCTCTAGCTCTCTCGCGCTCTCGCTCTCTTGATTTCTCACTCTCACACGCTCTTACTTTTTCCCTCTCTCACTCTCTCGCTCTCTCCTTCTCTCGCTCTCTCACTCTTTTACTCTCTTACTCTCTCACTCTCTCACTCTCTTACTCTCTTACTCTCTTACTCTCTCACTTCCTTACTCTCTTACTCTCTTACTCTCTGACTCCCTTACTCTCGCACTCTCTCACTCTTTCGCTGTCTCGCACTCTCACTCTTTTATTCTCTTACTCTCTAACTCCCTCACTCTCCCACTTTCTCACTCTATCACTCTCTAACTCTTCTAATCTCCCACTTTCTCTCTCTCACTCTCACTCCCTCACTCCCTAACTCTTTTACTCACTCACTCTCTCGATCTCTCACTCTCTCACTCACTCACTCTCTCACTCTCTCACTCCTTTTCTCTTTCACTCTCTCACTCTCTCACTCTCCCACTCTCTCTACCTCTCACTCTCTTACTCTCTCACTCTCTCACTCTCTCACTCTCTCACTCTCTCACTCTCCCACTCTCTCACTCTCTCACTCTCTCACTCTCTCACTCTCTCACTCTCTCACTCTCTCACTCTCTTACTCTCTCACTCTCTCACTCTCTCACTCTCTCACTCTCTCAATCTCTCACTCTCTCCCTCTCTCACTCTCTTACTCTGTCGATCTCTCACTCTCTTACTCTTTTACTCCCTTACTCCTTTATTCTCTCACTCTCTCACTCTCTCACCCTCACACTCTCTCACTCTCTCACTTTCTCACTCTCTCACTCTCTCACTCTCTCACTCTCTCACTCTTGTAAGCTTAAATATTTCTTTTTAGTTTAATATTAAGCAAACTCTATTTTTTGTTATATATGTGTAATTTATTTTAACAAGTTATTTAAAACAAGCATGGATGATTAATATAATTTCTTTTCCGACATCATTTCAATACGAAAGCATACAGTTTGGTACCACACTAAGTCACACCCACACTCTGCATTCATTCTAAACATTCTTCTCGACTTTTGGGGAATCGATATGATTTTTAACGTCCTCACAATTTCGATGTAATATAATATAATTTGTTGGAATACTTATCAGAGTTCTTTTCTATTTTGGAGCGCTGGTATTCTAATGATGGCTCATTCTCCCCTGGAGTCGGATATCTTGATTATGGCTTTCGACTTGTTTTCCATGCGCTCGAGAGATGACGGGCTAGGCCTTGTAAGCGAGCAGTTGCGACGGAGTTCCAGGGAAGAAGAGATTGAGATACACGGAGTGATTAAACATGTACCCACGGCACCTTGTCCGACACTTGCGCACTTGGGGTTTCGGTAATCGCGCGTGCGTGACAATATCGATCACTATGATCGATATTCCGCGCTGTTAGATCCCTGCTCCGACCACGTGTTAACGCGGGATATTTGAAGCAGGTCATGATCTTACAACATCCCCCTTTTCTGCGGAGGGCTGTTCTGCCATGTAGCAGAAACCGAGAGTCGAGTCTACCTCTCAACCCGTTACATGCGATAATTGAGATAATATTGTTTCTCTTTGCGTACATATGTTTTACACACTTGCCGTGTATCTATCTACATACCAGTAGAGGGTTAGACATAAACTCATTTTATTATTTTACATCGTGGACCTTCTCATATTCCTTTTCATCCATACCACCTTAATCGGTAATTTATCATGCCTTCACTCATTCCCCGTCGAAATTCATCCCTTGAGCTTACTTTGTCAAGCTGTCTTCCCTATTTCGCCACCTTTAAAATATCATTTCATTTTCTCGAGTATTAAAATTTCATTATTTTTACATTTTACAATTACGTCAAATTAAATTTCACACTTTCATTATTTTTACATTTTACAATTACGCCATATTCACTCTTACACTTTCGTCCTTTTTACATTTTACAATTACGTCAAATTAAATTTCACACTTTTTTTATTTTTACATTTTACAATTACGCCATATTCAATTTACAATCGCTCTTTACTTTTGGTGCGTTTTTCTCAAATCCATGCCCTGCAAGGAGATTTAGCGAGGGCTTGTACCTGAGACTGTCGATCTGATACAGCCAACAGGGCCCTCTGGGTCAGCTGGCGAAAGATATTTTCTGAGATTTAGGCGATTATAAATTCCGATCTCTTTCATTTTATTATTCGGATCGGCTAAGAGGAACGCGTTGTCTCCTACTTTTTTTACAATCTCGTATGGTCCCTCGAATAAATGGAAGAACTTTTTGATTACTTTTTCAATCTTATTTGACAGATGTGGTACGCGAACTAGAACCCGATCGCCCACATCCAATCTAATTTGTGACACTGTTTTTTGAAACCTTTTCCTACTTTCAAAACTTTTCTTCATGTTTTCACGAGCTAATGTTATAATGTAATCGTGAGATTGAGCATGCGTTTCCGGAAAATGTACAGCCCTGTGGAGCTCCTCTACAATAGATTCTCCAAAATGGAGTTCGTGAGGTGAGAACTGCGTACTTTGATGCACCGTGATATTAAGAATTTTTTCGATCTTGGGAACATATTCGACCCACTTGGTATGTTTGTTCGAGCATACCGTCCTGAAAAGCCTTCCTAATTCCCGCATTACCCGCTCAGTAGGGTTAGACTGGGGATGTCTTATTGAGCTATATAAAACTTTGATTCCGTTGGATTCTAAATCTGTTTTCCACCTATGGGACGTAAATTGCGTTCCATGATCTGAGAGAATACGGGTCGGTTTTCCAAACTTGGGAATGAATTGTGTAAATATTTTTTTTAACGTCATTCGAACAGTTGCATGCTTCATAGGATAAAGGCTCACATATTTTGAAAACGCGTCAAGCATTACAAATATGTATTGCATTCCACCCCGAGCCATTGGAAGAGGTCCAAAAAAATCTACCGTTATGAGATCATTAGGTTTTTCTGACGAGACGAATTTATGTTCCCCCTCCATGGAAATTGACAAATACTTAACCCTCTGGCACAAGTCACATCGAGTGACTGTACGTTTGACCTGAACGGCAATTCCCCTCCAGTAATAGAATTTTTTTAAGTGATTCAACGTCTTAAAAACTCCCGGATGCCCCAATTTCACGTGAATGGCTTCAATGAGCTTTAACTGAAGGCGTTCTGGAATCACTATCTTCCAATCTTTATTATCTTTTTCTCTGTGGAATAATATATCCTCATGTATTATAAAATCAGCGGAGTCTGAAGTGAAATCGTAATTTTCAATTATTTTTAGTATATTCACATCGTTCTTTTGTAATAGTGCGAGTTTGCAAAAATTTTTCTTAAGTTCGGGATTGCTTTCCATCAATGCGACCATCATCAATGTTGTAAACTCAGTCGGAACTTTCACGACTGGCAAACATTGATGCACGGCTGCGATGATTATCCTTTCTAAGTTTTCGTCTCCGAACTTCCCTTCTGGGTTTCTACTAAAAAAATCTGCCACTACATTATCTATCCCCCTGCAATATTGTATGGTAAATGTGTATTGTTGCAACAAAAGGCTCCATCTAGCAATTCGCGAGTTATGAAACGCTGCCTGGTGAAGAAACGTGAGGCACTGATGATCCGTGATCAAACAGAAAGGGTTATTAATAAGATAGACTCGGAACTTAACGATTGAATATACTACAGCCAATAATTCTTTCTCCGTAGTCGTGTAATTTATTCCTGATTTTGTCAAGCATCGACTAACAATATTTACCACACTATGACAGCCTGCCTCATCTAACTGGTACAAAATCCCACTAATTCCGCGGTCGCACGCGTCGGTTTGTACTCTGAACTGAGCATTCGGGATAATGTGTTTGAGCATTATACAATTTGACAAATCCTTTTTCAGGTTGTCAAACGCTATAGAGTGGTCGTCAGACCACAACCACGTTTTATCTTTAAGCAGCAGATTTCGAAGCCGATCCATAGATTTACTTTGATTCACGTTAAACTGTCGATAGTAGTTGCAGACTCCCAAAAACTGTTGTAATTGTTTTTTATTTCGAGGTTGTTCGAACTCTACAATATCTTTAAGCTTTCTGGGTTCCGGAGTAATTCCTTCCCCCGAAATTACGAAACCCAAAAAAGGTACTGTTACTTGAAGGAATTGACATTTGCTAATTTTTATTGTAAAATTAAAATTCATCAGTCTTTTGAAAATTGCCGAAAGGACATTTATATGCTCCTGAAACGTTTTTGTGCCGATTAAAATATCGTCAATATAACACGACGTGCACGATTCGAATTCATTTTCCAGGGCAAAACTGAGTGCTCGCATGAAACCGCTACCTGCAGTTTTTAGTCCAAAAGGTATTCGACAAAATTGATACAACCTTGAATTGAAAAGAAATGAGGTATATTGCCTAGAATCTTTATGAAGAGGTACTTGCCAATATCCCTGTGTCAGATCTAATTTAGAAAACCACCGTGCTCCATGAAATTTCTGCAACAGCTCATTTATTAACGGTGGTGACTCTTGATCATCCTCGATACATTTGTTAACGAATCTCGCGTCTAAGCATACTCGAACAGTGTTATCTTTTTTCATTATAACCCTTAAAGGGTTACAATATTGGCTAACCGCCCTTTCAATAACACCGTTTTCCAGCATATCATCAATTGCTTTTTGTGTATTTTTCCGCAGCTTGAATGGTATAGGATACGTGTGTCTAATATTTGGCCTCTCCGTAATTAACGTTAATTTATGCTGGTAACCTCGGGCGCATCCTGGCTTATTTGAGAACAAAAATCTAAACTGCTTCAGTGTATTAAGAATTATTTCCTTTTCGGACTCCGTCAACGGTGCTAGTGTACACGCGATCGCTCGAAGGCCATCTGAAAACTCTTCGGTGCTCCCGATTTCATCGAACTTCCCTTCGTTATCGCTTAAAACATTTTCATTCGTTTTTATTTTTTCAAAATCGTCATTCCCCACTAAATTATCATTATCGTCAGTACTTTTATCATATTCATCCATTATTTCGTTATTACACTCAATTTGATTAATTTCATCAATTAAATCTTTTTCATTTACTTCTTCATTATTATTTTTTGCTGACATTTCATTTACATTTATTATATATACGAATGTTTCTTCATCTGCTCGCGAACACAGAAGAGTTTCCGACGACCCTCGATCGAACACCACTGCTGAAGCCGAAAGTACTCTTCCCGAAACTTCTACAGTACGGTTTTTATAATCCAATATGACCTTGTTCCTTAACATCCAGTCATTTCCGAGAATTACGGTGGAAGTCAAATATGGAATGATCAAAACCGGCGATCCTACTTGATTACCCTCAATATCTATGTTCAACCACGCTTGGTGTTTCACGGTAGTTGCTTTTTTTCCGATTGCCGCCGTTACATGTACATGTGACACCGGTAAAATATCTATATGCGATCGTGTCTTCAATTCTTTGTAAAAATCTTCTGAAATTGCCGTGATCTGACTACCTGAATCTAATAGAATAATATATTCCCTTCCCACAATGCTGACTTTCAGATGCGGGCATCGAGCTAATGTCCCAAATGACATAGTTTCACTATTTTGGTCCGGCCTTCCTTCGACGCCTAACGACAATTCTTCTATAAAATCAAAATCCTGCCGACGCGTGGGCGGACCATTGTTCAACGCGCCGAACTCTAGTTTAAATGTCGATTATTCGTCTCGGCCGGATAACTTGTGCTACTGCCCTGAGTGTTGGATATCATCGGAGTAGTACTAGGTGGGGGGAAACGCGTATCGGGCAATTGAACCCGAGAATGTAAATATCGCGCGTCTCTATTATAACCGTTGGTATTTCTATATCCATAACCACTGCGAGGCGAATTATTATAATATTTATTTCGATCATTCGAGCTAGCTATTGTTACGTTTCTATTACCTGCACGGGGTCCCGAAGTATGTATATTCATTTGACGGACTCGGTTCGGAGCCGTGTACCTGTAGCCTTCATTACCCGTGGCTTGTTTACATTCGCGATTCTTCGCTCGATCTCTCCGAATTTCGTCGAGGCTGGCTAAAGTTTGGCCTATATTGGCATCATCATTGAAATTTACGGTAACTAACGTCTCTCTGACCCATATTGGGTATTGCTGGATAATTTGATAATTTACTTCATACGACGATAGTTTGGGCTCGAAATATCGCGCATCCCGGACTTGTTTATAATAATATGTTTGTAATGACTCGCCCGTATTATATCGCCGCTCCATCCATTGATTTTTGAATAAGATTCTCACCGGGATCGAATAAAATTCTATAAGAAATAGTTCTTTGAACTTCTCAAAATTCTCAAACACCGGCTTAAGTTCGAACCACAGCGCTGCTTTTCCCCGCAACGCATGCTCCGCTATCAACATTTTCCTACTGTTTGCAATATTTTTTATTTTAAAAAATCTTTCCAATTCTTCCAGGAACTCAATCGGATTTTTATCATTTTCATTATCAAAAGTAGGCATTTTTGCCTCGATATGTAAATTCTGCACATTACTCACGATCGCCGAAATCTCTTCGATATTCGCACCTTGCCGGCCCTGATTGCCCGCTGTATGTTGGCCAATAAGAGCTGATGACTGTTCTTGTTGTCGTCTCTGCATCTCCAGAGACACTCGCTGAGCTTCTAAGCTTTCTCGTAACAGCTCAAGGTCCTTTTGCTTCCTCGCTAAATCTTCCTGCTGCGCCTGTATTTGCTGTCTTTGAGTCGCTTCGCTCCCGCAAACTCTTTCGTCCGCCATGATCGGCATGGATGTTTTTTGCCTTTTGGACCTGCTTTGGAATTGAAAGTTATATTTTCGTTTCGATATTCGACCTGATCTTGTCATATAAATGCTGTTCTCACTCTCTGCCATATACCATTTGCTTGATTTTATTTAAACCTTCAATTTATGTTCAACCTTGAAATTGTGCCATCATTCAATCTGTTTTTAACATTAATTTTATGCGACCATTCCTCGTCATCAATCTCTTACTGATCTATTTTCTAAAAAAGACAATAAAAACGAAAGTAAAAAAAAATATATATATATATAATGTTTTTCGTGTCAATGTTCGGGCGCCATTTGTAAGCTTAAATATTTCTTTTTAGTTTAATATTAAGCAAACTCTATTTTTTGTTATATATGTGTAATTTATTTTAACAAGTTATTTAAAACAAGCATGGATGATTAATATAATTTCTTTTCCGACATCATTTCAATACGAAAGCATACAGTTTGGTACCACACTAAGTCACACCCACACTCTGCATTCATTCTAAACATTCTTCTCGACTTTTGGGGTATCGATATGATTTTTAACGTCCTCACAATTTCGATGTAATATAATATAATTTGTTGGAATACTTATCAGAGTTCTTTTCTATTTTGGAGCGCTGGTATTATAATGATGGCTCATTCTCCCCTGGAGTCGGATATCTTGATTATGGCTTTCGACTTGTTTTCCATGCGCTCGAGAGATGACGGGCTAGGCCTTGTAAGCGAGCAGTTGCGACGGAGTTCCAGGGAAGAAGAGATTGAGATACACGGAGTGATTAAACATGTACCCACGGCAACTTGTCCGACACTTGCGCACTTGGGGTTTCGGTAATCGCGCGTGCGTGACAATATCGATCACTATGATCGATATTCCGCGCTGTTAGATCCCTGCTCCGACCACGTGTTAACGCGGGATATTTGAAGCAGGTCATGATCTTACACTCTCTTACTCTCTCACTCTCTCACTCTCTCACTCTCTCACTCTCTCACTCTCTCACTCTCTCACTCTCTCACTCTCTCACTCTCTTACTCTCTCACTCTCTCACTCTCTCACTCTTTCACTCTCTCACTCTCTCACTCTCTCACTCTCTCACTCTCTCACTCTCTCACTCTCTCACTCTCTCACTCTCTCACTCTCTCACTCTCTCACTCTCTTACCCTCTCACTCTCTCACTCCTTTACTCTTTTACTCTCTTACTCTCTAACTCGCTCACTTCAACTCTCTCACTCTCTCACTCAATCACTCTCTCACTCTCTTACTTTCTCACTCTTTCACTCTCTCACTCTTTTACTCTTTCACTCTCTCACTCTCTCACTCCTGCTTTCTCTCACTCTGTCACTCTATAACTCTCTCACTCTTTCACTCTCTCACTTTGTGACTTCCTCCCTTTCGCACGTCATTACTTTCTCAAACTCTCGCTTTCTCTCTCTCTCGGGTTCTCACTCTCTGACTCTCTCACTTTCTCACTTTCTGTCTCTCACTCTCACTCCCTCACTCTCTCACTTACTTACTCTCTCGATCGCTCACTCTCTTATTCCATCACTCTCTCACTATCTTACTCTTTCACTCTCTCACTCTTTCACTCTCTCACTCTTTCACTCTCTCACTCTCTCACTCTCACACTCATGTTTTCTTTTACTCTGTCACTCTCTAACTCTCTCACTCTGTCACTCTCTTACTCGCTCACTCCCTCGCTCTCACTCTCCCTCTCTCTCTCTCTCAGTTCCTCACTCTCTCACTTCCTCACTCTCTTACTCTTTCACTCTTTCACTCCCTCACTCTCTAACTCCTTCACTCACTCACTCTCTCGCTCTCTCACTCTCTCACGTTCCTACTCTCTAACTTTCTCACTTTCTCACTCTTTCACATTTTAACTCTCCCACTCTCTACCGTTTTTACTCTCTCACTCTTTCGCTGTCTCGCTCTCTCGCTCACTCGCTCTCTCGCTCTCTCGCTCCCTCGCTTTCTTGCTCTCTCGCTCTCTCGCTCTCTCGCTCTCTCGCGCTCTCGCTCTCTTGATCTCTCACTCTCACACTCTCTTACTCTTCCACTCTCTTACTCTCTCGCTCTCTCCTTCTCTCGCTCTCTCACTCTTTTACTCTCTCACTCTCTCACTCTCTCACTCTCTCACTCTCTTACTCTCTTACTCTCTCACTCCCTTACTCTCTCACTCTCTCACTTTCTCACTCTCGCACTTTCTCACTCTCGCACTTTCTCACTCTCCCACTGTCTCGCACTCTCACTCTTTCATTCTCTTACTCTCTAACTCTTTCACCCTCCCACTTTCTCACTCCATCACTGTCTAACTCTCTTAAGCTTCCACTTTCTCTCTCTCACTCTCACTCCCTCACTCCCTAACTCTCTTACTCACTCACTCTCTCGATCTCTCACTCTCTCACTCACTCACTCTCTCACTCTCTCACTCCTTTTCTCTTTCACTCTCTCACTCTCGCACTCTCTCACTCTCCCACTCTCTCTTCCTCTCACTCTCTCACTCCCTCACTCTCTCACTCTCTCACTCTCTCACTCTCTCACTCTCTCACTCTCTCACTCTCTCACTCTCTCACTCTCTCAATCTCTCACTCTCTCACTCTCTCACTCTCTCACTCTCTCACTCTCTCACTCTCTCACTCTCTCACTCTCTCACTCTCTCACTCTCTCACTCTCTCACTCTCTCACTCTCTCACTCTCTCACTCTCTCACTCTCTCACTCTCTTACTCTGTCGATCTCTCACTCTCTTACTCTTCCACTCCCTTACTCCCTTACTCTCTTACTCTCTCACTCTCTCACCCTCACACTCTTTCACCCTCTCACTCTCTCACTCTCTCACTCTCTCACTCTCTCACTCTCTCACTCTCTCACTTTCCCTCTCTTTCACTCTTCCACTCTTCAACTCTCTCAGTATCTTACTTTCTCACTCTCTCACTCTCTAACTCACTAACTCTCTGATTTTCTCACTCTCTTGCTTTCTCGCTCTGTCGCTGCCTTGCTCTCTCGCGCTCTCGCGCTCCTGCTCTCTCAATCTCTCACTCTCTCGCTATTTTACTCTCTCACTCTCTTACTTCTCACTCTCGCACTCTCTCACTCTCTTACTCTATCACGCTCTTACTGTTCCACTCTCTCACTCTTACTCTCTCTCTCTGTCTCTCTCTCTCTTACTTTCTCACTCTCTCACTTTCTCACTCTCTTACTTTCTCACTCTCTCACTCCCTCACTCTCTCACTCTTTCACTAACTCACTCTCTCGCTTTCTCACTCTCTCACTCTCTCACTTTCCTACTTTCTAACTCTCTCACTTTCTCACTCTTTTACATTTTAACTCTCTCGCTCTCTCACTTTTTCACTCTCTCACTTTTTCGCTGTCTCGCTCTCTCGCTCTTTCGCTCTCTCGCTCTCTTGCTCTCTCGCTCTCTCGCTTTATCGCTCTCTCGCTCTCTCGCTCTCTCGCTCTATCGCTCTCTCGCGCTCTCGCTTTCTTGATCTCTTATGCTCGCACTCTCTTACTCTCTCACTCTCTCACTCTCTCGCTCCCTCCCTCTCTCGCTCTCTCACTCTCTTACCCTCTTACTCTCTCACTCCCTTACTCTCTTACTCTCTCACTCCTTTACTCTCTCATTCTCTTACTCTCTTACTCTCTCACTCTCCCACTTTCTCAATCTCTCACTCTCTCACTCTCTCAATGTCTCACTTTCTGTCTCTCACTCTCACTCCCTCACTCTCGCACTCACTCACTCTCTCGATCTCTCACTCTCTCATTCCATCACTCTCTCACTATCTCACTCTTTCTCTCTTTCACTCTTTTACTCTCTCACTCTCTCACTCTCTCACTCTCTCACGCTCTCACTCTCTCACTCTCTCACTCTCTCACTCTCTCACTCTCTCACTCTCTTACTTTCTCACTCTCTCACTCTCTCACTCTCTCACTCTCTCACTCTCTCACTCTCTCACTCTCTCACTCTCTCACTCTTTCACTTTCTCACTTTCTCACTCTCTCACTCTCTAACTCACTAACTCTCTGATTTTCTCACTCTCTTGCTTTCTCGCTCTCTCGCTGCTTTGCTCGCTCGCGCTCTTGCGCTCCTGTTCTCTCAAACTCTTACCCTCTCGCTATTTCACTCTCTGACTCTTTTACTTTCTCACTCCCGCACTCTCTCACTCTCTCACTCTCTCACTGTCCCACTCTTTCACTCTCACTCCCTCTCTCTCTCTCTCAGTTTCTCACTCTCTCACTTTCGCGGTCTCTCACTCTTTCACTCTCTCACTCCCTCACTCTCTCACTCTTCAACTGACTCACTCTCTCGCTCTTTCACTCTCTCGGTTTCCTACTCTCTAACTCTCTCACTTTCTCACTCTTTCACATTTTAACTCTCTCACTCTCTCACTTTTTCACTCTCTCAGTTTTTCGCTGTCTCGCTCTCTCGCTCTCTCGCTTTCTCGCTCTTTCGCTTACTCGCTCTCTTGCTCTCTCGCTCTCTCGCTCTCTCGCTCTCTCGCTCTCTCGCGCTCTCGCTCTCTTCATCTCTCACTCTCACACTCTCTTACTCTCTCACTTTCTCACTCTCTCGCTCTCTCCTTCTCTCGCTCTCTCACTCTTTTCCTATCTCACTCTCTCACTCTCTCACTCTCTCACTCTCTTACTCTTACTCTCTCACTCCCTTACTCTCTTACTCTCTCACTCTCTCACTCTCTCACTCTCTCACTCTCTTACTCTCGCACTTTCTCACTTTCTCACTCTCTCGCTTTCTCACTCTTCCATTCGCTTGCTCTCTCACTGTCCCACTCTCCCACTTTCTCACTCTATCACTCTCTCACTCTCTTAATCTCTCACTTTCACTCCCTCACTCCCTAATTCTCTTACTCACTCCCTCTCTTTCTCTCTCAGTTTCTCACTCTCTCACTTTCGCACTCTCTTACTCTTTCACTCTCTCACTCCCTCACTCTTCAACTGACTCACTCTCTCGCTCTTTCACTTTCTCGGTTTCCTACTCTCTAACTCTCTCACTTTCTCACTCTTTCACATTTTAACTCTCTCACTCTCTTTTTTTTTTACTCTCTCAGTCTTTCGCTGTCTCGATCTCTCGCTCTCTCGCTTTCTCGCTCTTTCGCTCTCTCGCTCTCTTGCTCTCTCGCTCTCTCGCTCTCTCGCTCTCTCGCTCTCTCGCGCTCTCGCTCTCTTCATTTCTCACTCTCACACTCTCTTACTCTCTCACTCTCTTACTCTCTCGCTCTCTCCTTCTCTCGCTCTCTCACTCTTTTACTCTCTCACTCTCTCACTCTCTCACTCTCTCACTCTCTCACTCTCTCACTCTCTCACTCTCTCACTCTCTTACTCTTACTCTCTCACTCCCTTACTCTCTTACTCTCTTACTCTCTCACTCTCTCACTCTCTTACTCTCGCACTTTCTCACTCTCTCACTCTCTCGCTCTCTCACTCTTCCATTCTCTTGCTCTCTCACTGTCTCACTCTCCCACTTTCTCACTCTATCACTCTCTTACTCTCTTAATCTCTCACTTTCTCTCTCTCACTTTCACTCCCTCACTCTCTAATTCTCTTACTCACTCACTCTCTTGATTTCTTACTCTCTCATTCCTTCACTCTCTCACTTTCTCACTCATTCACTCTCTCACTCTTTCACTCTTTCACTCTCTCACCCTCTCACGCTCTCACTTTCTTACTCCTGCTTTCTCTCACTCTGTCACTCTATAACTCTATCACTCTTTCATTCTCTCACTCTGTTACTCCCTCCCTTCCGCACTTTATTACTTTCTTACTCTCTCGCTTTCTCTTTTTCTCACTTTCTGTCTCTCACTCTCACTCCCTCACTCTCTCACTTACTCACTCTCTTGATCTCTCACTCTCTCAGTCCATCACTCTCTCACAATCTCACTCTTTCACTCTCTCACTCTTTCACTCTCTCACTCTCTCACTCTCTCACTAGTGCTTCCTCTTACTCTGTCAATCTTTAACTCTCTCACTCTTTCATTCTCTCACTCTCTCACTCCCTCACTCTCACTCTCTCTCTCTATCTCTCAGTGTCTCACTCTCTTACTTCCTCACTCTCTTACTCTTTCACTCTCTCACTCCCTCACTCTCTCACTCTTTCACTTACTCAATCTCTCGCTCTCTCACTCTCTCACTTTCCTACTCTCTAACTTTCTCACTTTCTCACTCTTTCACATTGTAACTCTCCCACTCTCTACCTTTTTCACTCTCTCACTCTTTCGCTGTCTCGCTTTCTCGCTCTCTCGCTCTCTCGTTCTCTCGCTCTCTTGCTCTCTCGCGCTCTCGCTCTCTTGATCTCTCACTCTCACACTCTCTTACTCTCTCACTGTCTCACTCTCTCGCTCTTTCCGTCCCTCGCTCTCTCACTCTTTGATTTTCTTACTTTCTCACTCTCTCACTCTCCCACTTTCTCACTCTATCACTCTCTCACTCTCTTAATCTCCCACTTTCTCTCTCTTACTCTCACTCCCTCACTCCCTGACTCTCTTACTCGCTTACTCTCTCGATCTCGCACTCTCTCACTCACTCAATCTCTCACTCTCTCACTCCTTTTCTCTTTCACTCTCTCACTCTCTCACTCTCTTACTCTCTCACTCTCTCGGTCTCTCACTCTCTCACTCTATTACTCTCTCACTCTCTCACTCTTCCACTTTTTGACTCTCGCACATTCTCAGATTCTCACATTCTCACATTTTCACATCTTCACATGCTCACATTCTCACATTCTCACATTTTTACATGCTTACATTCTCACATTCCAGATTTTCACACGCTTAGCCTCTCACGCTCTCACTCTCTTACTCTCTCACTCTCTTACTTGCCCACTCTCTCACTCTCGCACTCTCTTACTCTCACATTCTTTCACATTTTTAAATTCTTACTCTCTTACTTTTTCACATTCCCACATTTTCACATTCTCACATTCTCAAATTTTCACACTTCCAAATTTTCACATTCTCACATTCACACTCTCAGACTCGCTCACCTTCTCACTCTCTCACTTCCCCACTCTTTCACTCTTCCAATCTTCTACTCTCTCGGTATCTTACTTTCTCACTCTCTCACTCTCTAACTCACTAACTCTCTGATTTTTTCACTCTCTTGCTTTCTCGCTCTCTCGCTGCCTTGCTCTCTCGCGCTCTCGCGCTCTTGCTCTCTTAATCTCTCACTCTCTCGCTATTTCACTCTCTCACGCTCTCACTTCTCACTCTCGCACTTTCTCACTCTCTTACTCTCTTACTTTCTTACACTCTCACTGTCCCACTCTCTCACTCTTACTCTCTCTCTCTCTCTCTCTCTCACTTTCTCACTCTCTCACTTTCTCACTCTCTTACTCTTTTACTCTCTCACTTCCTGACTCTCTCACTCTTTGTGGTCTGCGGGGCTTGGATGGGATGAGCAGCTTCCGGATGAGCTCGCAGCTCGCTGGAGGAAAGATGTAGACGAGCTGCAAGCCGTCTCAACGCTCTCGATACCGAGATGGCTGGGGTCTCGCGAGTCAGGCGTCGCGGTGGAGCTCCACGGGTTCTCGGACGCATCGCAAGCGGCGCTCGGTGCGGTCATTTACCTTCGCGTCATGGCGGATTTCGACGATATTCGAGTCTCTCTCGTCTCCGCAAAAACGAGGGTTGCACCGCTGAAACGCGTAACCATACCGCGTCTCGAGCTATCCGCAGCGGTGCTACTCGTACGGCAAATGACGCACACTCGAAAGGTTCTCGACCTTGAGACCGTTCCAGTGCATCTATGGACGGACTCCACGGTCGCGCTCGCGTATATCGAAGGACAACCCGATCGATGGGCGGATTACGTAAGGAACCGGGTAACAGAGATTAAGGAGCTTTCGAACTCGAGGTGGCGCCACGTTCCTGGCAAGGAGAACCCCGCGGATTGCGCCTCGCGTGGCTCTCCTCCACAGCAGCTGAAGAATCACCGACTCTGGTGGACTGGACCCGATTGGCTTCGGAAGCACTCATCGTTTTGGCCTTCGTCGGCTCCTCCGCTTTCGTCCGATGTAGTGTTCGAGACGCGAGCACGATCGGCGGCCACTGCGACGACGGACGAGCGGGAGGAGGAGTGGGAGTTGATAAAGCGCTTCTCGACGCTGAAAACCTTGCTTCGTGTTACGGCATGGTGCCGGCGAGCCGCGAGTCGTCTCAAATCACGGGAGGGCGCTCCGAATCGGTTTACGCCCCTTACACCGGCCGAGTTGCATAGCGCTCGACAGTTGTGGATTCGCGGAACGCAAAAATCATATTTTTCGGCGGAAATCAAGCGTCTCAACGGCGGACAACAACTTTCGCGCTCGAGTTCTCTCGTGCGTTTAGCACCATTCGTCGACGGTCAGGGGTTTCTGCGAGTCGGTGGCCGGCTCCGGCACTCGTTACTGGATTACGACGAGAAGCATCCGCTTATCCTTCCGCGGGAGTCTGCGCTCACTACGCTTGTCATAGACCACGCGCATCGTAGCACGCTGCACGGTGGGACGCAAGTTACTCTCGTGAGGCTAAGGGCGCGGTATTGGATCCTGGGCGGCCGAGTTCCGGTTCGCGGGTTTATTCATCGGTGCATCCGGTGCACGCGGTATCGGGCGGCTACGGGGCAGCAACGCATGGGTCAACTTCCGCCGTCCCGTACTCGCTGTTCTCGTCCATTCCTTCATTCCGGGGTGGATTACGCCGGACCGATCGCGGTCTCAACGTTCCGTGGACGAGGGGCGAAAAGGTTAAAAAGTTACATCGTCGTTTTCGTTTGCCTATGCACTTCTGCGGTGCATCTCGAGCTTGTCAGCGACTACTCGACGGATGGGTTTCTCGCCGCGTTTAAACGCTTCACCAGTCGCCGAGGGATCTGCGCAACACTCACGAGCGACTGTGGGACGAATTTCGTCGGAGCTGATCGGGAATTACGAAAGCTTTTCGAAGCCTCGTCTCAAGAATTCGCTGCTCTCGCTAATTCGCTCGCGAATGACGGAACGCAGTGGAGGTTCAACCCACCCTCAGCGCCACATTTCGGCGGTAAATGGGAGGCGGCGGTAAAATCCGTCAAGTTTCATCTTAAACGTGTCATCGGGGATACTCTTCTCACGTTCGAGGAATATTCGACGCTGCTCGCGCAGATCGAGGCGGTGCTGAACTCTCGTCCGCTATGCCCGCTTTCGGACGACCCGTCGGATTTGACGGCTCTTACACCGGGTCATTTTCTCATCGGCAGCGCGCTCAACACCGTTCCGGAACCGACCTTGTCCGACCTGCCGCGGTCCAGGCTGTCTCGCTGGCAACTGCTCCGTCAAATGCTGGAGCATTTTTGGCGACGATGGTCCTCGGAGTATCTGCAAAAGTTGCAAACGCTGCCGAAGTGGCAGCAACAGCAGGAGTCCGTAAAAATCGGTCGTCTCGTGCTCGTAAAGGACGAACGCTACCCACCATCGAAATGGGCTTTGGCACGGATCGTCGACGTCCACCCGGGCGCCGACGGGCTGGTCCGAGTAGCCACCGTACGAACGCAATCGTCCACGTATAAGCGTCCGATTGTAAAGTTGTGCCTGCTTCCGGTCTCATCGCTGGAGGATAAAGAAGAGGGGGTTCGAACGGGGCAAATCGACGCTTCAACCGGTTAAATGGGCAATCTCGTGGAGTTTGCCAAGGCGGGGGGGAATGTTCCGGCAACGCGTCGAACGTCGGTACGCTTAGCGTTGAGCGTCGCTCCGAATTTTGCGGGGTTAACGAACGGGGGCTTGCTGGTGTGAAACCGAGCCTCGCCCTTGTACCGGTCTCGTTATATTTGTATAGCTATATTTCTATTATCTATATTCTATATTATCTATATTTCGGGCGCCAACCGTTATCGTCGACGGCACGGGCTTTTGCCCTTGCGAGGACAGTTACCCTCTGACCGCGAAGCCTTTCGCATCTCGCTTGTAACGGTCTCACAAATAAATCGGCATCGCAACGTCTATCGAGTTAAAAAGTTTGTTCTCCCCGCTCCGAACCGCTCTAATCCTAGCTCCTCCGGTTGGACCGCAAAACCTCTGATTACTCAACACACTCACTCACTCTTTTGCTCTCTCACTCTCTCACTCTCTCACTTTCCTACTTTCTAACTCTCTCACTTTCTCACTCTTTTACATTTTAACTCTCTCTTTCTCTCACTTTTTCGCTGTCTCGCTCTCTCGCTCTTTCGCTCTCCCTCTCTCTTGCTCTCTCGCCCCCCCCCGCTTTATCGCTCTCTCGCTCTCTCGCTCTCTCGCTCTTTCGCTCTCTCGCGCTCTCGCTCTCTTGATCTCTTACTCTCACACTCTCTTACTCTCTCACTCTCTTACTCTCTCACTCTCTCACTCTCTCACTCTCTCACTCTCTCGCTCTCTCCCTCTCTCACTCTCTTAATCTCTTACTCTCTCACTCTCCCACTTTCTCACTCTTTGAATCTTTCACTCTCTCACTCTCTCAGTCTGACACTTTCTCACTCTCTTACTCTCTCGCTTTCTCACTCTCTCACTGTCCCGCTCTCTCACTCTTACTCTCTCTTTCTCTCTCTCTCTCACTTTCTCGCTCTCTCACTCTCTCACTCTCTTGATCTTTCACTCTCTCACTCCCTCACTCTCTCACTCTTCCATTCACTCACTGTCTCGCTATCTCACTCTCTCACTCTCTCACTTTCCTACCCTCTAACTCTCTCACTTTCTCACTGTTTCACATTTTAACTCTCTCACTCTCTCACTTTTTCACTCTCTCGCTCTTTCGCTGTCTCGCTCTCTCGCTCTTTCGTTCTCTCGCTCTTTCGCTCTCTTGCTCTCTTGCTCTCTCGCTCTCTCGCCTTATCGCTCTCTCGCTCTCTCGCTCCCTCGCTCTTTCGCTCTCTCGCTCTCTCGCTCTCTCGCGCTCTCGCTCTCTTTATCTCTTACTCTCACACTCTCTTACTCTCTCACTCTCTCGCTCTCTCCCTCTCTCGCTCTCTTACTCTTCTGCTCTCTCACTCTCTCACTCTCTTACTCTTTTACTCTCTTACTCCCTTACTCTCTCATTCTCTTACTCTCTCACTCTCTGTCTCTCCCACTCTCTCACTCTCTCAGTCTTACACTCTCTCACTCTCTCACTCCCTCACTCTCTCACTCTCTCACTCACTCACTCTCTCACTCTCTCACTCCTTTTCTCTTTTACCCTCTCACTATCCCTCTCTCTCTCTTCCTCTCACTCTCTCACTCTCTCACTCTCTCACTCTCTCACTCTCTCACTCGCTCACTCTCTCACTCTCTCACTCTCTCACTCTCTCACTCTCTCACTCTCTCACTCTCTCACTCTCTCACTCTCTCACTCTCTCACTCTCTCACTCTCTCACTCTCTTACTCTCTCACTCTCTCACTCTCTCACTCTCTCACTCTCTCACTCTCTCACTCTCTCACTCTCTCACTCTCTCACTCTCTTACTCTGTCGATCTCTCACTCTCTTACTCGCTTACTCCCTTAGTCTCTCACTCTCTCACTCATTCACTCTCTCACTCTCTCACTCCTGTTTTCTTTTACTCTGTCACTCTTTAACTCTCTCACTCGCTCACTCCCTTACTTTCATGCTCCCTCTCTCTCTCTCTCAGTTTCTCACTCTCTCACTTCCTCACTCTCTTACTCTTTCACTCTCTCACTCCCTCACTCTCTCACTCTTTCACTCACTCACTCTCTCGCTCTCTCACTCTCTCTAACTCTCTCACTTTCTCACTCTCTCACTCTCTCACTCTCTCACTCTCTTACTCTCTTACTCTCTCACTCCCTCACTTTCTCACTCTCTCACTCTCTCACTCTCTCACTCTCTCACTCTCTCACTCTCTCACTCTCTTACTATCTCACTCTCTTACTCTCTCACTCTCTCACTCTCTCACTCTCTTACTCTGTCGATCTCTTACTTTTTTACTCTCTTACGCTTTTACTCCCTTACTCTCTTACTCTCTTACTCTCTTACTCTCTCGGTCTCTCAATCTTTCATTCTCTCACTCTCTCACTCTCTCACTCTCTCACTTTCTCACTCTCTCACTCTCTTACTTTCTCAGACTCTTACTCTTTTACTCTCTCACTCTCTCACTCTTTCACTCTCTCACTCTCTCACTCTCTCACTCTTTCACTCTCTCACTCTCTCACTCTCCCACTCTCTTAATCCTTAAATCTTCCACTCTCTCACTCTCTGAGTTTTACACTCTCTTACTCTCTCACTCCTTCACTCTCTTACTCTCTCACTCACTCACTCTCTTACTCTTTCACTTTCCCACTCTACCGCTCTCTCAGTATCTGTCTTTCTCACTCTCTCACTCTCTAACTCACTAACTCTCTGATTTTCTCTTTCTCTTGCTTTCTCGCTCTCTCGCTGCCTTGCTCGCTCGCGCTCTTGCTCTCTCAAACTCTTACTCTCTCGCTATTTCACTCCCTCACTCTCTTACTTTCTTACTCACGCACTCTCTCACTCTATCACTTTCTCACTGTCCCATTCTCTCACTCTCACTCTCTCTCTCTCTCTCTCTCTCTCAGTTTCTCACTCTCTCACTGTCTCACTCTCTTACTCTTTTACTCTCTCACTCCCTTACTCTCTCACTCTTCCACTCACTCACTCTCCCGCTCTTTCACTCCCCTACTTTCCTACTCTCTAACTCTCTCACTTTCTCACTCTTTCACATTTTAACTCTTTCACTCCCACTTTTTCACTCTCTCACTTTTTTGCTGTCTCGCTCTCTCGGTCTCTCGCTCTCTCGCTCTTTCGCTCTCTCGCTCTCTTGCTCTCTCGCTCTCTCGCTCTCTCGCTTGCTTGATCTCTCACTCTCTCACTCTCTCGCTCTCGCACTCTTGCACTTTTTTAGTCTCTCACTCTCTCACTCTTTCACTCTCTCACTTTCTCACTCTCTCACTCTCTCACTCCTGTTTTCTTTTACTCTGTCACTCTTTAACTCTCTCACTCGCTCACTCCCTTACTCTCACTCTCCCTCTCTCTCTCTCTCAGTTTCTCACTCTCTCACTTCCTCACTCTCTTACTCTTTCACTCTCTCACTCCCTCACTCTCTCACTCTTTTACTCACTCACTTTCTTGCTCTCTCACTCTGTCTAACTCTCTTACTTTTTCACTTTCTCGCTCTCTCACTCTCTTACTCTCTTACTCTCTCACTCCCTCACTCTCTCACTCTCTCACTCTCTCACTCTCTCACTCTCTCACTCTCTCACTCTCTCACTCTCTCACTCTCTCACTATCTCACTCTCTCACTCTCTCACTCTCTCACTCTCTCACTCTCTTACTTTTTTACTCTCTTACGCATTTACTCCTTTACGCTTTTACTCCCTTACTCTCTTACTCTCTTACTCTCTTATTCTCTCGGTCTCTCAATCTCTCATTCTCTCACTCTCTCACCCTCTCACTCTCTCACTTTCTCACTCTCTCACTCTCTTACTTTCTCAGACTCTTACTCTTTCACTCTCTCACTCTCTCACTCTTTCACTATCTCACTCTCTCACTCTCTCACTCTTTCACTCTCTCACTCTCTCACTCTCCCACTCTCTTAATCCTTAAATCTTTCACTCTCTCACTCTCTGAGTCTTACACTCTCTTACTCTCTCACTCCTTCACTCTCTTACTCTCTCACTCACTCACTCTCTTACTCTTTCACTTTCCCACTCTTCCGCTCTCTCAGTATCTGTCTTTCTCACTCTCTCACTCTCTAACTCACTAACTCTCTGATTTTCTCACTCTCTTGCTTTCTCGCTCTCTCGCTGCTTTGCTCGCTCGCGCTCTTGCTCTCTCAAACTCTTACTCTCTCGCTATTTCACTCCCTCACTCTCTTACTTTCTTACTCACGCACTCTCTCGCTCTATCACTTTCTCACTGTCCCAATCTCTCACTCTCACTCTCTCTCTCTCTCTCTCAGTTTCTCACTCTCTTACTGTCTCACTCTCTTACTCTTCCACTCTCTCACTCCCTCACTCTCTCACTCTTCCACTCACTCACTCTCCCCCTCTTTCACTCCCCCACTTTCCTACTCTCTAACTCTCTCACTTTCTCACTCTTTCACATTTTGACTCTCTCACTCCCACTTTTTCACTCTCTCACTTTTTCGCTGTCTCGCTCTCTCGGTCTCTCGCTCTCTCGCTCTTTCGCTCTCTCGCTCTCTTGCTCTCTCGCTCTCTCGCTCGCTCGCTCTCTCGCGCTCTTGCTCTCTTCATTTCTCACTCTCACACTCTCTTATTGTCTCACTCTCTAACTCTCTCGCTCTCTCCTTCTATCGCTCTCTCGCTCTTTTACTCTCTCACTCTCTCACTCTCTTACTCTCTTACTCTGTTACTCCCTTACTCTCTTACTCTCTCACTCTCTTACTCTCTCACTCTCTCACTCTCTCACTCTCTCACTCTCTCACTCTCTCACTCTCTCACTCTCTCACTCTCTCACTCTCTCACTCTCCCACTTTCTTACTCTCTCACTCTTTCACTCTCTTAATCTTTCACTCTCACTCCCTCACTCCCTAACTCTCTTACTCACTCACTCTCTCGATCTCTTACTCTCTCATTCCTTCACTCTCTCACTCTCTCACTCTTTCACTCTCTCACTCTTTCACTCTTTCACTCTCTTACTCTCTCACTCCTGCTTTCTCTCACTCTGTCACTCTATAACTCTCTCACTCTTTCACTCTCTCACTCTGTGACTCCCTCTCTCCCGCACTTCATTACTTTCTCACTCTCTCGCTTTCTCTCTCTCTCACGTTCTCACTCTCTGACTCTAAAACTTTCTCACTTTCTGTCTCTCACTCTCACTCCCTCACTCTCTCACTCACTTACTCTCTCGATCTCTTACTCTCTCATTCCATCACTCTCTTACTATTTCACTCTTTCACTCTCTCACTCTTTCACTCTCTCACTCTTTCACCCTCTCACTGTTGTTTTCTTTTACTCTGTCACTCTTGAACTCTCTCACTCTTTCACTCTCTCACTCGCTCACTCCCTCACTCTCACTCTCTCTCTCTCTCTCTCTCTCTCTCTCTCTTTCTCAGTTTCTCACTCTCTCACTTTCTCACTCTCTTACTCTTTCACTCTCTTACTCCCTCACTCTCTCACTCTTCCACTCACTCACTCTCTCGCTCTCTCACTCTCTCACGTTCCTACTCTCTAACTTTCTCACTTCTCACTCTTTCACATTTTAACTCTCCCACTCTCTACTTTTTTCACTCTCTCACTCTTTCGCTGTCTCGCTCTCGCGCTCACTCGCTTTCTCGCTCCCTCGCTCTCCTGCTCTCTCGCTCTCTTGCTCTTTCGCGCTCTCGCTCTCTTGATTTCTCACTCTCACACGCTCTTACTCTTTCCCTCTCTCACTCTCTCGCTCTCTCCTTCTCTCGCTCTCTCACTCTTTTACTCTCTTACTCTCTCACTCTCTCACTCTCTCACTCTCTCACTCTCTTACTCTCTTACTCTCTCACTTCCTTACTCTCTCACTCTCTTACTCTCTGACTCCCTCACTCTCGCACTATCTCACTCTTTCGCTGTCTCGCACTCTCACTCTTTCATTCTCTTACTCTCTAACTCCCTCACTCTCCCACTTTCTCACTCTATCACTCTCTAACTCTTTTAATCTCCCATTTTCTCTCTCTCACTCTCACTCCCTCACTCCCTAACGCTTTTACTCACTCACTCTCTCGATCTCTCAGTCTCTCACTCACTCACTCTCTCACTCTCTCACTCCTTTTCTCTTTCACTCTCTCACTCTCTCACTCTCCCACTCTCTCTACCTCTTACTCTCTTACTCTCTCACTCTCTCACTCTCTCACTCTCTCACTCTCTTACTCTCTCACTCTCTCACTCTCTCACTTTCTCACTCTCTCACTCTCTCACTCTTTCATTCTGTCACTCTCTCACTCTCTCACTCTCTCACTCTCTCACTCTCTCACTCTCTCCCTCTCTTACTCTCTTACTCTGTCGATCTCTCACTCTCTTACTCTTTTACTCCCTTACTCCCTTATTCTCTCACTCTCTCACTCTCTCACCCTTACACTCTCTCACTCTCTCACTCTCTCACTCTCTCACTCTCTCACTCTCTCACTCTCTCACTCTCTCACTCTCTCACCTTCTCACTCTCTCACTCTCTCACTCTCTCACTCTCTCACTCTCTCACTCTCTCACTCTCTCACTCTCTCACTCTCTCACTCTCTCACTCTCTCACTCTCTTACTCTCTCACTCTCTCACTCTCTCACTCTTTCACTCTCTCACTCTCTCACTCTCTCACTCTCTCACTCTCTCACTCTCTCACTCTCTCACTCTCGCACTCTCTTACTCTCTCACTCTCTCACTCCTTTACTCTTTTACTCTCTCACTCTCAACTCGCTCACTCTAACTCTCTCACTCAATCACTCTCTCACTCTCTTACTTTCTCACTCTTTCACTCTCTCACTCTTTTACTCTTTCACTCTCTCACTCTCTCACTCCTGCTTTCTCTCACTCTGTCACTCTATAACTCTCTCACTCTTTCACTCTCTCACTTTGTGACTTCCTCTCTTTCGCACGTCGTTACTTTCTCAAACTCTCGCTTTCTCTCTCTCTCGGGTTCTCACTCTCTGACTCTCTCACTTTCTCACTTTCTGTCTCTCACTCTCACTCCCTCACTCTCTCACTCACTTACTCTCTCGATCGCTCACTCTCTTATTCCATCACTCTCTCAGTCTTTCACTCTCTCACTCTTTCACTCTCTCACTCTCTCACTCTCTCACTCCTGTTTTCTTTTACTCTGTCACTCTTTAACTCTCTCACTCTTTTACTCTCTTACTCGCTCACTCCCTCGCTCTCACTCTCCCTCTCTCTCTCTCTCAGTTCCTCACTCTCTCATTTCCTCACTCTCTTACTCTTTCACTCTTTCACTCCCTCACTCTCTAACTCCTTTACTCACTCACTCTCTCGCTCCCTTACTCTCTCACGTTCCTACTCTCTAACTTTCTCACTTTCTCACTCTTTTACATTTTAACTCTCCCACTCTCTACCTTTTTCACTCTCTCACTCTTTCGCTGTCTCGCTCTCTCGCTCACTCGCTCTCTCGCTCTCTCGCTCCCTCGCTTTCTTGCTCTCTCGCTCTCTCGCTCTCTCGCTCTCTCGCTCTCTCGCGCTCTCGCTCTCTTGATCTCTTACTCTCACACTCTCTTACTCTTCCACTCTTTCACTCTCTCGCTCTCTCCTTCTCTCGCTCTCTCACTCTTTTATTCTCTCACTCTCTCACTCTCTCACTCTCTTACTCTCCTACTCTCTCACTCCCTTACTCTCTCACTCTCTCACTCTCTCACTCTCTCACTTTCTCACTCTCGCACTTTTTCACTCTCTCACTGTCTCGCACTCTCACTCTTTCATTCTCTTACTCTCTAACTTTTTCACCCTCCCACTTTCTCACTCCATCACTGTCTAACTCTCTTAAGCTCCCACTTTCTCTCTCTCACTCTCACTCCCTCTCTCCCTAACTCTCTTACTCACTCACTCTCTCGATCTCTCACTCTCTCACTCACTCACTCTCTCACTCTCTCACTCCTTTCCTCTTTCACTCTCTCACTCTCTCACTCTCTCACTCTCCCACTCTCTTTTCCTCTCACTCTCTCACTCCCTCACTCTCTTACTCTCTCACTCTCTCACTCTCTCACTCTCTCACTCTCTCACTCTCTCACTCTCTCACTCTCTCACTCTCTCACTCTCTCACTCTCTCACTCTCTCACTCTCTCACTCTCTCACTCTCTCACTCTCTCACTCTCTCACTCTCTCACTCTCTCACTCTCTTACTCTGTCGATCTCTCACTCTCTTACTCTTCCACTCTCTTACTCCCGTACTCTCTTACTCTCTCACTCTCTCACCCTCACACTCTCTCACTCTCTCACTCTCTCACTCTCTCACTCTCTCACTCTCTCACTTTCCCTCTCTTTTACTCTTCCACTCTTCCACTCTCTCAGTATCTTACTTTCTCACTCTCTCACTCTCTAACTCACTAACTCTCTGATTTTCTCACTCTCTTGCTTTCTCGCTCTGTCGCTGCCTTGCTCTCTCGCGCTCTCGCGCTCCTGCTCTCTCAATCTCTCACTCTCTCGCTATTTTACTCTCTCACTCTCTTACTTCTCACTCTCGCACTCTCTCACTCTCTTACTCTCTCACGCTCTCACTGTTCCACTCTCTCACTCTTACTCTCTCTCTCTGTCTCTCTCTCTCTTACTTTCTCACTCTCTCACTTTCTCACTCTCTTACTTTCTCACTCTCTCACTCCCTCACTCTCTCACTCCCTCACTCTCTCACTCTTTCACTCACTCACTCTCTCGCTTTCTCACTCTCTCACTCTCTTACTTTCCTACTTTCTAACTCTCTCACAATCTCACTCTTTTACATTTTAACTCTCTCGCTCTCTCACTTTTTCACTCTCTCACTTTTTCGCTGTCTCGCTCTCTCGCTCTTTCGCTCTCTCGCTCTCTTGCTCTCTCGCTCTCTCGCTTTATCGCTCTCTCGCTCTCTCGCTCTCTCGCTCTATCGCTCTCTCGCGCTCTCGCTCTCTTGATCTCTTATGCTCGCGCTCTCTTACTCTCTCACTCTTTCACTCTCTCGCTCCCTCCCTCTCTCGCTCTCTCACTCTCTTAGCCTCTTACTCTCTCACTCCCTTACTCTCTTACTCTCTCACTCCCTTACTCTCTCATTCTCTTACTCTCTTACTCTCTCACTCTCGCACTTTCTTAATCTCTCACTCTCTTACTCTCTCAATGTCTCACTTTCTGTCTCTCACTCTCACTCCCTCACTCTCGCACTCACTCACTCTCTCGATCTCTCACTCTCTCATTCCATCACTCTCTCACTATCTCACTCTTTCACTCTTTCACTCTTTTACTCTCTCACTCTCTCACTCTCTCACTCTCTCACTCTCTCACTCTCTCATTCCATCACTCTCTCACTATCTCACTCTTTCACTCTTTCACTCTTTTACTGTCTCACTCTCTCAATCTCTCACTCTCTCACTCTCTCAATGTCTCACTTTCTGTCTCTCACTCTCACTCCCTCACTCTCGCACTCACTCACTTTCTCGATCTTTCACTCTCTCATTCCATCACTCTCTCACTATCTCACTCTTTCACTCTTTCACTCTTTTACTCTCTCACTCTCTTACTTTCTCACTCCCGCACTCTCTCACTCTCTCACTGTCCCACTCTTTCACTCTCACTCCCTCTCTCTCTCTCTCAGTTTCTCACTCCCTCACTTTCGCACTCTCTCACTTTTTCACTCTCTCACTCCCTCACTCTCTCACTCTTCAACTGACTCACTCTCTCGCTCTTTCACTCTCTCGGTTTCCTACTCTCTAACTCTCTCACTTTCTCACTCTTTCACATTTTAACTCCCTCACTGTCTTACTTTTTTACTCTCTCAGTCTTTCGCTGTCTCGCTCTCTCGCTCTCTCGCTTTCTCGCTCTTTCGCTCTCTCGCTCTCTTGCTCTCTCGCTCTCTTGCTCTCTCGCTCTCTCGCTCTCTCGCTCTCTCGCTCTCTCGCGCTCTCGCTCTCTTCATCTCTCACTCTCACACTCTCTTACTCTCTCACTATCTCACTCTCTCGCTCTCTCCTTCTCTCGCTCTCTCACTTTTTTACTATCTCACTCTCTCACTCTCTCACTCTCTCACTCTCTCACTCTCTTACTCTTACTCTCTCACTCCCTTACTCTCTTACTCTCTCACTCTCTCACTCTCTCACTCTCTTACTCTCGCACTTTCTCACTCTCTCACTCTCTCGCTCTCTCACTCTTCCATTCTCTTGCTCTCTCACTGTCTCACTCTCCCACTTTCTCTCTCTATCACTCTCTCACTCTCTTAATCTCTCTCTCACTTTCACTCCCTCACTCCCGAATTCTCTTACTCACTCCCTCTTTTTCTCTCTCAGTTTCTCACTCTCTCACTTTCGCACTCTCTTACTCTTTCACTCTCTCACTCCCTCACTCTCTCACTCTTCAACTGACTCACTCTCTCGCTCTTCCACTCTCTCGGTTTCCTACTCTCTAACTCTCTCACTTTCTCACTCTTTCACATTTTAACTCTCTCACTCTCTTACTTTTTCACTCTCTCAGTCTTTCGCTGTCTCGCTCTCTCGCTCTCTCGCTTTCTCGCTCTTTCGCTCTCTCGCTCTCTTGCTCTCTCGCTCTCTCGCTCTCTCGCTCTCTCGCTCTCTCGCTCTCTCGCGCTCTCGCTCTCTTCATCTCTCACTCTCCCACTCTCTTACTCTCTCACTCTCTCACTCTCTTACTCTCTCCCTCTCGCTCTCTCACTCTTTTACTCTCTCACTCTCACTCTCTCACTCTCTCACTCTCTTACTCTTACTCTCTCACTCCCTTACTCTCTTACTCTCTCACTCTCTCACTCTCTCACTCTCTTACTTTCGCACTTTCTCACTCTCTCACTCTCTCGCTCTCTCACTCTTCCATTCTCTTGCTTTCTCACTGTCTCACTCTCCCACTTTCTCACTCTATCACTCTCTCACTCTCTTATTCTCTCACTTTCTCTCTCTCACTTTCACTCCCTCACTCCCTAATTCTCTTACTCACTCACTCTCTTGATTTCTTACTCTCTCATTCCTTCACTCTCTCACTTTCTCACTCATTCACTCTCTCACTCTTTCACACTTTCACTCTCTCACTCTCTCACGCTCTCACTTTCTTACTCCTGCTTTCTCTCACTCTGTCACTCTATAACTCTATCACTCTTTCATTCTCTCACTCTGTTACTCTCTCCCTTCCGCACTTTATTACTTTCTTACTCTCTCGCTTTCTCTTTTTCTCACTTTCTGTCTCTCACTCTCACTCCCTTACTCTCTCACTTACTCACTCTCTTGATCTCTCACTCTCTCATTCCATCACTCTCTCACTATCTCACTCTTTCACTCTCTCACTCTTTCACTCTCTCACTCTCTCACTCTCTCACTAGTGCTTTCTCTTACTCTGTCACTCTTTAACTCTCTCACTCTTTCATTCTCTCACTCTCTCACTCCCTCACTCTCACTCTCTCTCTCTATCTCTCAGTGTCTCACTCTCTCACTTCCCCACTCTCTTACTCTTTCACTCTCTCACTCCCTCACTCTCTCACTCTTTCACTTACTCAATCTCTCGCTCTCTCACTCTCACTTTCCTACTCTCTAACTTTCTCACTTTCTCACTCTTTCACATTGTAACTCTCCCACTCTCTACCTTTTTCACTCTCTCACTCTTTCGCTGTCTCGTTTTCTCGCTCTCTCGCTCTCTCGTTCTCTCGCTCTCTTGCTCTTTCGCGCTCTCGCTCTCTTGATCTCTCACTCTCACACTCTCTTACTCTCTCACTGTCTCACTCTCTCGCTCTTTCCGTCTCTCGCTCTCTCACTCTTTGATTTTCTTACTCTCTCACTCTCTCACTCTCCCACTTTCTCACTCTATCACTCTCTCACTCTCTTAATCTCCCACTTTCTCTCTCTCACTCTCACTCCCTTACTCCCTGACTCTCTTACTCACTCACTCTCTCGATCTCGCACTCTCTCACTCACTCAATCTCTCACTCTCTCACTCCTTTTCTCTTTCACTCTCTCACTCTCTCACTCTCCCACTCTCTCACTCTCTCACTCTCTCACTCTCTTACTCTCTCACTCTCTCACTCTCTTACTCTCTCACTCTCTCACGCTCTCACTCTCTCACTCTCTCACTCTCTCACTCTCTCACTCTTTTAGTCTGTCGATCTCTCACTCTCTTACTCTTTCACTCTCTCACTCCTTTACTTTCTCACTCTCTCACTCTCTCACCCTGACAATCTCTCACTCTTTCACTCTTTCACTCTCTCACTCTCTCATTCTCTCACTCTCTCACTCTCTCACTCTTTCACTCTCTCACTCTCTCACTCTCTCACTCTCTCACTCTCTTACTCTCTCACTTTCTCGGTCTCTCACTCTCTCACTCTCTTACTCTCTCACTCTCTCACTCTATCACTTTTTGACTCTCGCACATTCTCAGATTCTCACATTCTCACATTTTCACATCTTCACATGCTCACATTCTCACATTCTCACATTTTTACATGCTCACATTCTCACATTCCAGATTTTCACACGCTCAGCCTCTCACGCTCTCACTCTCTTACTCTCTCACTCTCTTACTTGCCGACTCTCTCACTCTCGCACTCTCTTACTCTCACATTCTTTTACATTTTTAAATTCTTACTCTCTTACTTTCTCACATTCCCACATTTTCACATTCTCACATTCTCAAATTTTCACACTCCCAAATTTTCACATTCTCACATTCACACTCTCAGACTCGCTCACCTTCTCACTCTCTCACTTCCCCACTCTTTCACTCTCTCAATCTCTCACTCTCGCGCTATTTCACTCTCTCACTCTCTCACTTCTCACTCTCGCACTCTCTCACTCTCTTACTCTCTTACTCTCTCACGCTCTCACTGTCCCACTCTCTCACTCTAACTCTCTCTCTCTCTCTCTCTCTCACACACTTTCTCACTCTCTCACTTTCTCACTTTCTCACTCCCTTACTCTTTTACTCTCTCACTTCCTGACTTTCTCACTCTTTCACTCACTCACTCTTTTGCTCTCTCACTCTCTCACTCTCTCACTTTCCTACTTTCTAACTCTCTCACTTTCTCACTCTTTTACATTTTAACTCTCTTACTCTCTCACTTTTTCGCTGTCTCGCTCTCTCGCTCTTTCGCTCTCCCTCTCTCTTGCTCTCTCGCCCTCTCGCTTTATCGCTCTCTCGCTCTCTCGCTCTCTCGCTCTTTCGCTCTCTCGCGCTCTCGCTCTCTTGATCTCTTACTCTCACACTCTCTTACTCTCTCACTTTCTTACTCTCTCACTCTGTCACTCTCTCACTCTCTCACTCTCTCGCTCTCTCCCTCTCTCACTCTCTTAATCTCTTACTCTCTCACTCTCCCACTTTCTCACTCTTTGAATCTTTCACTCTCTCACTCTCTCAGTCTGACACTTTCTCACTCTCTTACTCTCTCGCTTTCTCACTCTCTCACTGTCCCGCTCCCTCACTCTTACTCTCTCTTTCTCTCTCTCTCTCACTTTCTCGCTCTCTCACTCTCTCACTCTCTTGATCTTTCACTCTCTCGCTCCCTCACTCTCTCACTCTTCCATTCACTCACTGTCTCGCTATCTCACTCTCTCACTTTCTCACTTTCCTACCCTCTAACTCTCTCACTTTCTCACTGTTTCACATTTTAACTCTCTCACTCTCTCACTTTTTCACTCTCTCGCTCTTTCGCTGTCTCGCTCTCTCGCTCTTTCGTTCTCTCGCTCTTTCGCTCTCTTGCTCTCTTGCTCTTTCGCTCTCTCGCCTTATCGCTCTCTCGCTCTCTCGCTCTTTCGCTCTCTCGCTCTCTCGCTCTCTCGCGCTCTCGCTCTTTTTATCTCTTACTCTCACACTCTCTTACTCTCTCACTCTCTCGCTCTCTCCCTCTCTCGCTCTCTTACTCTCCTGCTCTCTCACTCTCTCACTCTCTTACTCTCTTACTCTCTTACTCCCTTACTCTCTCAATCTCTTACTCTCTCACTCTCTTTCTCTCCCACTCTCTCACTCTCTCAGTCTTACACTCTCTCACTCTCTCACTCCCTCACTCTCTCACTCTCTTACTCACTCACTCTCTCACTCTCTCACTCCTTTTTTCTTTTACCCTCTCACTATCCCTCTCTCTCCCTTCCTCTCACTCTCTCACTCTCTCACTCTCTCACTCTCTCACTCTCTCACTCTCTCACTCTCTCACTCTCTCACTCTCTCACTCTCTCACTCTCTCACTCTCTCACTCTCTTACTCTCTCACTCTCTCACTCTCTCACTCTCTCACTCTCTCACTCTCTCACTCTCTCACTCTCTCACTCTCTCACTCTCTCACTCTCTCACTCTCTCACTCTCTCACTCTCTCACTCTCTCACTCTCTCACTCTCTCACTCTCTCACTCTCTCACTCTCTCACTCTCTCACTCTCTCACTCTCTCACTCTCTCACTCTCTCACTCTCTCACTCTCTCACTCTCTCACTCTCTCACTCTCTCACTCTCTTACTCTGTCGATCTCTCACTCTCTTACTCCCTTACTCCCTTAGTCTCTCACTCTCTCACTCATTCACTCTCTCACTCTCTCACTCTCTCACTCTCTCACTCTCTCACTGTCTCACTCTCTCACTCTCTCACTCTCTCACTCTCTCAATCTCTCACTCTCTCACTCTCTCAATCTCTCACTCTCTCACTCTCTTACTTTCTTACTTTCTCACTCTCTCACTCTCTCACTCTCTCACTCTCTCACTCTCTCACTCTCTCACTCTCTCACTCTCTCATTCTCTCACTCTCTCACTCTCTCACTCTCTCACTCTCTCACTCTCTCACTCTCTCACTCTCTCACTCTCTCACTCCCTCACTCTCTCACTCTCTCACTCTCTCACTCTCTCACTCTCTCACTCTTACTCTCTCACTGTCTTACTCTCTCACTCTCTCACTCTCTCACTCTCTCACTCTCTCACTCTCTCACTCTCTCACTCTCTCACTCGCTTACTCTCTTACTCTCTCACTCTCTCACTCTCTCGCTCTCCCATTCTCTCACTCTTCAAATCTCTCACTCTCTCACTCTCTCAGTCTTACACTCTCTCACTCTCTCACTCTTTCACTCTCTCACTCTCTAACTCGCTCACTCTCTCTTTCTCTCACTCTCTCACTCTCTCACTCTCCCACTCTCCTACTCTCTAACTCACTAACTCTCTGATTTTCTCACTCTCTTCCTTTCTCGCTCTCTCGCTGCCTTGCTCTCTCACTCTTTCGCTCTCTCGCTCTCTTGCTCTCACTCTCTCGCTTTATCGCTCTCTCGCTCTCTCGCTCTTTCGCTCTCTCGCGCTATTGCTCTCTTTATCTCTTACTCTCACACTCTCTCACTGTCTCACTCTCTCACTCTCTCACTCTCTCACTCTCTCACTCTCTCACTCTCTCACTCTCTCACTCTCTCACTCTCTCACTCTCTCACTCTCTCACTCTCTTACTCTCTCACTCTCTTACTCTCTCACTCTTCACTCTCTCACTCTCTCACTCTCTCACTCTCTCACTCTCTCACTCTCTCACTCTCTCACTCTCTCACTCTCTCACTCTCTCACTCTCTCACTCTCTCGCTCTTTCCCTCTCTCGCTCTCTCACTCTCTTACTCTCTTACTCTCTCACTCCCTTTTTCTCTCATTCTCTTACTCTCTCACTCTCTCACTCTCCCACTTTCTCACTCTCTCACTCTCTTAATCTCTCACTTTCTGTCTCTCACTCTCACTCCCTCACTCTCTCACTCACTTACTCTCTCGATCTCTCACTCTCTCATTCCATCACCCTCTCACTATCTCACTTTTTCACTCTCTCACTCTTCCACTCTCTCACTTCTGCTGTCTCTTACTCTGCCACTCTGTAACTCTCTCACTCTTTCACTCTCTCACTCTCTCACTCCCTCACTTTCTCACTCTCTCACTCTCTCACTCTTTCACTTTCTCACTCCTTCTCTCTTCTACTCTCTCACTCTCTCACTCACTCACTCTCTCACTCTGTCACTCTCTCACTCTCTCACTCTCTTACTCTCTTACTCTCTCACTCTCTCCCTCTCTCTTTCTCTCACTCTCTCACTCTCTCACTTTCTCACTCTCTCACTCTCGCACTCTCTTACTCTGTCGATCTCTTACTCTTTTACTCTCTTACTCTTTCACTCTCTCACTCTCTTACTCTCTTACTCTCTTACTTTCTCACTCTCTCACTCCCTCACCCTCTCACTCTCTCACTCTCTCACTCTCTCACTCTCTTACTCTTTCACTCTCTCACTCTCTCATTCTCTCACTCTCTCACTCTCTCACTTTCTCACTCTCTCACTCTCTCACTCTCTCACTCTCTCACTCTCTCACTCCCTCACTCTCTCACTCTTTCACTCTCTCACTCTTTTACTCTCTCACTGTCTCACTCTCTCACTCTCTCACTCTCTCACTCTCTCACTCTCTCACTCTCTCACTCTCTCACTCTCTCACTCTCTCACTCTCTCACTCTCTCACTCTCTCACTCTCTCACTCTCTCACTCTCTCACTCTCTCACTCTCTCTCTCTCCTACTCTCTCAATCTTTCAATCTTTTACTTTCTCACTCTCTCACTCTCTCACTCTCTCACTCTCTCACTCTCTCACTCTCTCACTCTCTCACTCTCTCACTCTCTCACTCTTTCACTCTCCCACTCTCTCACTCTCTCACTCTCTCACTTTCTCGCTCTCTCACTCTCTCACTCTCTCACTCCCTCACTCTCTTACTCTTTTACTCTCTCACTCTCTCACTCTCTCACTCTTACACTCTCTCAGTCTCTCACTCCTTCACTCTCTCACTCTCTCACTCACTCACTCTTTCACTCTCTCACTCTCTCACTTTCTCACCCTTCCACTCTTTCACTCTTCCGCTCTCTCAGTATCTCACTTTCTCACTCTCTTACTCTCTAACTCACTAACTCTCTGATTTTCTCACTGTCTTGCTTTCTCGATCTCTCGCTGCCTTGCTCGCTCGCGCTCTCGCGCTCTTGCTCTCTCAAACTCTTACTCTCTCGCTATTTCACTCTTTCACTCTCCTACTTTCTCACTCCCGCACTCTCTCACTCTCTCACTCTCTCACTCTCTCACTCTCTCACTCTCTCACTCTCTCACTCTCTCACTCTCTCACTGTCCCACTCTTTCACTCTCACTCTCTCTCTCTTTCTCAGCTTTTCACTTTCTCACTTCCTCACTCTCTTACTCTTTCACTCTCTCACTCCCTTACTCTCTCACTCTTTCACTCACTCACTCTCTCGCTCTCTCACTCTCTCACTTTCTTACTATCTAACTCTCTCACTTTCTCACTCTTCCACATTTTAACTTTCTCACTCACTCACTTTTCCACTCTCTCACTCTTTCGCTGTCTCGCTCTCTCGCTCTCTCACTCTTTCGCTCTCTCGCTGTCTTGCTCTCTCGCTCTCTCGCTCTCACGCTCTCTCGCGCTCTCGCTCTCTTGATCTCTCACTCTGACGCTCTCTTACTCTCTCACTCTCTCACTCTCTCACTTTCTCCTTCTCTCGCTCTCGCACTCTTTTACTCTCTCACTCTCTCACTCTCTCACTCTCTTACTCTCTTACTCGGTCACTCCCTTACTCTCTCACTCTCTCACTCTCTCACTCTCTCACTCTCGCACTCTCTCACTCTCTCACTCTTTCGCTCTCTCACTCTTTCATTTTCTTACTCTCTCACTATCTCACTCTATCACTCTCTCACTCTCTTAATCTCTTACTTTCTCTCTCTCACTCTCACTCCCTCACTCCCTAACTCTCTTACTCACTCGGTCTCCGATCTTTCACTCTCTCATTTCTTCACTCTCTCACTCTCTCACTCTTTCACTCTCGCACTCTTTCACCCTTTCACTCTCTCACTCTCTCACTCTCTGACTCTCTGACTCTCTCACTTTCTCACTCTCTTACTCCTGCTTTCTCTCACTCTGTCACGCTTTAACTCTCTCACTCTTTCACTCTCTCACTCTGTTACTTCCTCTCTTCCGCACTTCATTACTTTCTCACTCTCTCGCTTTCTCTCTCTCTCACTTTCTCACTCTCTGACTCTCTCACTTTCTCATTTTCTCACTCTCTCAGCCTCTCGCTCTCTCACTCTCTCGTTCTCTCGCTGTTTCGCTGTCTCGCTCTCTCGCTCTCCCGCTCTCCCGCTCTCCCGCTCCCTCGCTCTCTCGCTCTCCCGCTCTCTCGCTTTCTCGTTCTCTTGCTTTCTCTCGCTTTCGCACTCTCCTACTTTTTTACTCCCTCATTCTCTAACTCTCTCACTCTCTTACTCTCTCACTCTCTTACTCTCTCACTCTCTCACTCTCTCACTCTCTCTATCTCTCACTCTCTCTTTCTTTCACTCTCTTACTCCCTAACTCCCTTACTTTCTCACTCTCTTACTCTCTCCCTCTCTCACTCTCTCAATCTCTCACTCCCTCACTCTCTCACTCTCTCACTCTCTCACTTTCTCACTCTTTCACTCTCTCACTCTCCCACTCTCTTAATCTCCCACTCTCTTAATCTTTAAATCTTCTACTCTCTCAATCTCTCACTCTCCCATGCTCTCAATCTTTGAATCTTTTACTCTCTCACTCTCTCACTCTCTCACTCTTTCGCTGTTACGCTCTCTCGCTCTCTCGCTCTCTCGCTCTCTCGCTCTTTCGCTCTCTCGCTGTCTTGCTCTCTCGCTCTCTCGCGCTCTCGCTCTCTCGCGCTCTCGCTCTCTTGATCTCTTACTCTTACGCTCTTTTACTCTCTCACTCTCTCACTCTCTCCTTCTCTCGCACTCGCACTCTTTTACTCTCTCACTCTCTCACTCTCTCACTCTCTTACTCTCTTACTCTCTCACTCCCTTACTCTCTCACTCTCTCACTCTCTCACTCTCTCACTCTCGTACTCTCTCACTCTCTCACTCTTTCGCTCTCTCACTCTTTCATTTTCTTACTCTCTCACTCTCTCACTTTCTCACTCTATCACTCTCTCACTCTCTTAATCTCTTACTTTCTTTCTCTCACTCTCACTCCCTCACTCCCTAACTCTCTTACTCACTCACTCTCCGATCTTTTACTCTCCCATTCCTTCACTCTCTTACTTTCTCACTCTTTCACTCTCGCACTCTTTCACTCTTTCACTCTCTCACTTTCTCAATCTCTCACTTTCTCACTTTCTCACTCCTGCTTTCTCTCACTCTGTCACTCTATAACTTTCTCACTCTTTCACTCTCTCACTCTGTTACTTCCTCTCTTCCGCACTTCATTACTTTCTCACTCTCTCGCTTTCTCTCTCTCTCACTTTCTCACTCTCTGACTCTCTTATTTTCTCACTTTCTCACTCTCTCAGTCTCTCGCTTTCTCACTCTCTCGCTCTCTCGCTGTCTCGCTGTCTCGCTCTCTCACTCTCTCGCTCTCCCGCTCTCTCGCTCCCTTGTTCTCTCGCTTTCCCGCTCTCTCGCTCTCTCGCTCTCTTGCTTTCTCTCGCTTTCGCACTCTCCCATTTTTTTACTCCCTCATTCTCTCACTCTCTCACTCTCTTACTATCTTACTCTCTTACTCTCTCACTCTCTCACTCTCTCACTCTCTCACTCTCTCACTCTCTCACCCTCTCACTCTTTCTATCTCTCACTCTCTCTTTCTCTCACTCTCTCACTCTCTCACTCTCTCGCTCTCTTACTCTCTCACTCCCTCACTCCCTAACTTTCTCACTTTCTCACTCTCTCACTCTTTCTCTTACTCTCTCACTCTCTTACTTTCTCACTCTCTCACTCTTTTACTCCCTCACTCTCTCACTTTCTTACTCTCCTTCTCTTCCATTCTCCCACTTTTCCACTCTCTCACTTTTTCACTCTCTTACTTACTTACTCTCTTACTCTCTCACGCTCTCACATTCTGACATTCTGACATTCTCACATCCTTACATTCTCACGTTTCCACATTCTTACATTCTTACATTCTCACATTCTCACATCTTCACATTCTCACATTCTCACATTCGCACATTCTCACATACTCACATTCTCACATTCTCACTCGCTCACTCTCTTACTCCCGTACTCCTTTACTCCCTCACTCCCTTACTCTCTCACTCACTTACTCTCTTACTCGGTCACTCTTTTACTCTCTCACTCTCTCGATCTCTCACTCTCCCACTCTCTCAGTCTCTTACTCTCTCAGTCTCTCACTCTTTTACTCCTTTACTCCCTCACGCCTTCACTTCCTCACTCACTCACTCTTTCACTCTCCCACTTTCTCACTCTTGTACTCTCTCGCTCTCCCGCTCTCTCGCTCTCTCGCTATCTCGCTCTCTCGCTCTCTTGCTCTCCCGCTCTCTCGCTTTCTTGCTCTCTCGCTCTCTCGCTTTCTCGCTCTCCCGTTTTCTCGCTGTCTCGTTCTCTCGCTCTCTTGCTCTCTCACTCTATCAATTTCTTACCCTCGCACATTTTCACCTTCTCACATTCTCAAATTTCCACACTCTCAAATTTTCACATTCTCACATTCTCACTCTCTCACTCGTTCACCCTCTCACTATCTTAGGCCCTCACTCTCTCACTCTCTTACTCTCTCACTCTCTCATTCTCTCACTTTCTCACTCTTCAAATCTTTCACTCTCTCACTCTCTCAGTCTTACACTCTCTCACTCTCTCACTCCCTCACTCTCTCACTCTCTCACTCTCTCACTCACTCACTCTCTCACTCCCTCACTCCTTTTCTCTTTTACTCTCTCACTCTCCCACTCTCTCTTCCGCTCACTCTCTCACTCGCTCACTCTCTCACTCTCTCACTCTCTCACTCACTCTTTCTCTCACTCTCTCACTCTATCACTCTATCACTTTCTCACTCTCGGACATTCTTACATTCTCACATTTTTACATGCTCGCATTCTCACATTCTCACATTTTCACATGCTCACATTCTCACATTCCAGATTTTCACACGCCCACCCTCTCACGCTCTCACTCTCTCACTCTCTTACTCTCTTGCTTTCCCACTCTCTCACTCTCGCACTCTCTTACTCTCGCATTCTTTCACATCTTTGAATTCTTACTTTCTCAAATTCTCACATTCTCACATTCCCACATTTTCACATTCTCAAATTTTCACCTTCTCACATTCTCACATTCACACTGTCAGACTCGCTCACCCTCTCACTCTCTCACTTCCCCACTCTTTCACTCTTCCACTCTTCCACTCTCTCAGTATCTCACTTTCTCACTCTCTTACTCTCTAACTCACTAACTCTCTGATTTTCTCACTCTCTTGCTTTCTCGCTCTCTCGCTGCCTTGCTCTCTCGCGCTCTCGCGCTCTTGCTCTCTCAATCTCTCACTCTCTCGCTATTTCACTCTCTCACTCTCTTACTTTCTTACTCTCGCACTTTCTCACTCTCTTACTCTCTCACGCTCTCACTGTTCCACTCTCTCACTCTTACTCTCTCTTTCTCTCTCTCTCTCTCTCTCTCTCGCTCACTTTCTCACTTTCTCACTCTCTTACTCTTTCACTCTCTCACTCCCTCACTCTCTCACTCTTTCACTCACTCACTCTCTTGCTCTCTTACTCTCTCACGTTCCTACTTTCTAACTCTCTTACTTTCTCACTCTTTTACATTTCAACTCTCTCAGTCTCTCACTTTTCCACTCTCTCACTCTTACTCTCTCTTTCTCTCTCTCTCTCTCTCTCTCGCTCACTTTCTCACTTTCTCACTCTCTTACTCTTTCACTCTCTCACTCCCTCACTCTCTCACTCTTTCACTCCCTCACTCTCTTGCTCTCTTACTTTCTCATGTTCCTACTTTCTAACTCTCTCACTTTCTCACTCTTTTACATTTCAACTCTCTCAGTCTCTCACTTTTCCACTCTCTCACTTTTTCGCTGTCTCGCTCTCTCGCTCTCTCGCTCTTTCGCTCTCTCGCTCTCTTGCGCTCTCGCTCTCTCGCTTTGATGCTCTCTTGCTCTCTCGCTCTCTCGCTCTCTCGCTCTTTCGCTCTCTCGCACTCTCGCTCTCTTGATCTCTTACTCTCACACTCTCTTACTCTCTCACTCTCCCACTTTCTCACTCTTTTACTCTCTTACTCTCTTACTCTCTCACTCCCTTACTCTCTCACTCTTTCACTCCCTTACTCTTTCATTCTCTTACTCTCTCACTCTCTCACTCTCTCACTCTCTCACTCTCTTACTCTCTCACTCTCTCACTCTCTCACTCTCCCACTTTCTCACTCTCTCACTCTCTCACTCTCTCAATCTCTCACTTTCTGTCTCTCACTCTCACTCCCTCACTCTCTCACTCACTCACTTTCTCGATCTCTCACTCTCTCATTTCATTACTCTCTCACTTTTTCACTCTCTCACTCTTTCACTCTCTCACTCTCTCACTCCTGCTTTCTCTTACTCTGCCACTCTTTAACTCTCTCACGCTTTCACTCTCTCACTCTCTCACTCCCTCAGTCTCTCACTCTCTCACTCACCCACTCTCTCAATCCTACTCTCTTTTACTCTCTCACTCTCTCACTCTCTCCCTCTCTCTTTCTCTCACTCTCTCACTCTCTCACTCTCTCACTCTTTCACTCTCTCACTCTCTCACTCTCTCACTCTCTCACTCTCTCACTCTCTCACTCTCTCACTCTCTCACTCTCTCACTCTCTCACTCTCTCACTCTCTCACTCTCTCACTCTCTCACTCTCTCACTCTCTCACTCTCTCACTCTCTCACTCTCTCACTCTCTTACTCTGTCGATCTCTCACTCTTTTACTCTCTTACTCTTTCACTCCCTTACTCTCTTACTCTCTTACTCTCTTACTCTCTCACTCTCTCACTCTCTCACTCTCTCACCCTCTCACTCTCTCACTCTCTCACTCTCTCACTCTCTCACTCTCTCACTCTCTCACTCTCTCACTCTCTCACTCTCTCACTCTCTCACTCTTTCGTTCTCTCACTCTCTTACTCTCTCACTCTCTCACTCTCTTACTCTCTCACTCTCTCACTCTCTCACTCTCTTACTCTCTCACTCTCTCAATCTTTAAATCTTTCACTCTCTCACTCCCTCAGTCTTACACTCTCTCACTCTCTTACTCCTTCACTCTCTCACTCTCTCACTTACTTACTCTCTCACTTTCTCACTTTCCGACTCTTCTACTCTTTCACTCTTCCGCTCTCTCAGTATCTCACTTTCTCACTCTCTTACTCTCTAACTTACTAACTCTCTGATTTTCTCACTCTCTTGCTTTCTCGCTCTCTCGCTGCCTTGCTCGCTCGCGCTCTCGCGCTCTTGCTCTCTCAAACTCTTACTCTCTCGCTATTTTACTTTCTCACTCTCTCACTCCCGCACTCCCGCACTCTCTCACTCTCTCACTCTCTCACTGTCCCACTCTCTCTCTCTCTCTCTCTTAGTTTTTCACTCTCTCACTTTCTCACTCTCTTACTCTTTCACTCTCTCACTCCCTCATTCTCTCATTTTTTCGCTCACTCACTCTCTCGCTGTCTCACTTGCTCACTTTCCTACTCTCTAACTTTCTCACTTTCTCACTCTTTCACATTTTACCTCTCTCACTTTCTCACTTTTTCACTCTTTCGCTGTCTCGCTCTCTCGCTCTCTCGCTCTTTCGCTCTCTCGCTCTCTTGCTCTCTCGCTCTCTCGCTCTCTCGCTCTCTCGCTCTCTCGCTCTCTCGCGCTCTCGCTTTCTTGATCTCTCACTCTCACACTCTCTTACTCTCTCACTTTCTCGCTCTCTCCTTCTCTCGCTCTCTCGCTCTTTTACTCTCTCACTCTCTCACTCTCTTACTCTCTTACTCTCTTACTCTCTTACTCTCTTACACTCTCACTCCCTTACTTTCTTACTCTCTAACTCTCTCACACTCTCACTCTTTCACTGTCGCACTTTCTCACTCTCTCGCTCTCTCGCTTTCTCACTCTTTTATTCTCTTACTCTCTTACTCTCTCACTTTCTCACTCTATCACTCTCTCACTCTCTTAATCTCTCACTTTCTCTCTCTCACTCTCGATTCCTCACTCCCTAACTCTCTTACTCACTCACTCTCTCGATCTCTCACTCTCTCATTCCTTCACTCTCTCACCCTCTCACTCTTTCACTCTCTCACTCTTTCACTCTTTCACTCTCTCACTCTCTCACTCTTTTACTCTCTCACTCTCTTACTTCTGCTTTCTCTCACTCTGTCACTCTTTAACTCTCTCACTCTTTCACTCTCTCACTCTGTTACTCCCTCTCTTCCGCACTTCATTACTTTCTCACTTTCTCGCTTTCTCTCTCTCTCACTTTCCCACCTTCTGACTCTCTCACTCTCTAAGTCTCTCTCTCTCTCACTTTCTTGCTCTCTCGCTGTCTCGCTGTCCCGCTCTCTCGCTCTCTTGCTCTCTCGCTCTCTCGCTCTCTCGCTCTCTCGCTCTCTCGCTCTCCCGCTCTCTCGCTCTCTTGCTCTCTCGCTTTCGGACTCTCCCACTTTTTTACTCCCTCATTCTCTCACTCTCTCATTTTCTTACTCTTTCACTCTCTCATTCTCTTACTCTCTCACTCGCTCACTCTCTCACTCTCTTTATCTCTCACTCTCTCTTTCTCTCACTCTCTCACTCTCTCACTCTCTTACTCTCTCACTCTCTTACTTTCTCACTCCCTCACTCTCTCACTTTCACACTTTCTCACGCTCTCACTCTTTCTCTTACTCTCTCACTGTCTTACTTTCTCACTCTCTCACTCTTTTACTCCTATACTCTCTTACTTTCTCACTCTCCTACTCTTCCATTCTTGTACTTTTCCACTCTTTCACTTTTTCACTCTCTTACTTACTTACTCTCTTACTCTCTCACGCTCTCACATTCTGACATTAAGACATTCTCACATTCTTACATTCTCACGTTCTCACATTCTTACATTCTTACATTCTCACATTCTAACATCCTCACATTCTCACATTCTCACATTCGCACATTCTTACATACTCACATTCTCACATTCTCCTTCGCTCACTCTCGTACTCCCGTACTCCCTTACTCCCTCACTCCCTTACTCTCTCACTTACTTACTCTCTCACTCGGTCACTCTTTCACTCTCTCACTCTCTCGATCTCTTACTCTCCCACTCTCTCAGTCTCTCACTCTCCTACTCCTTCACTCCCTCACGCCCTCACTTTCTCACTCACTCACTCTTTCACTCTCCCACTTTCTTACTCTTGTACTCTCTCGCTCTCTTGCTCTCCCGCTCTCTCGCTTTCTTGCTCTCTCGCTCTCTCGCTTTCTCGCTCTCCCGTATTCTCGCTGTCTTGCTCTCTCGCTCTCTTACTCTATCACTTTCTTTCTCTCGCACATTTTCACATTCTCACATTCTCAAATTTTCACACTCTCAAATTTTCACATTCTCACATTCTCACTCTCTCACTCGCTCACCCTCTCACTCTCTCAGGCCCTCACTCTCTCACTCTCTCACTCTTTCACTCTCTCACTCTCCCACTTTCTCACTCTTTAAATCTTTCACTCTCTCACTCTCTCAGTCTTACACTCTCTCACTCTCTCACTCCCTCACTCTCTCACTCTCTCACTCACTCACTCTTTCACTTTCTCACTTCTTTTCTCTTTTACTTTCTCACTCTCCCACTCTCTCTTCCGCTCACTATCTCACTCTCTCCCTCTCTCACTCTCTCACTCTCTCACTCTCTCACTCTCTCACTATCTTACTCTGTCGGTCTCTTACTCTCTTACTCTCTCACTCTCTCACTCTCTCACTCTCTCACTCTCTCACTCTCTCACTCTCTCACTCTCTCGCTCTCTCCTTCTCTCGCTCTCTCGTTCTTTTACTCTTTCACTCTTTCACTCTCTCACTCTCTTACTCTCTTACTCTCTTACTCTCTTACTCTCTCACTCCCTTACTCTCTCACTCTCTCACTCTCTCACTCTCTCACTTTTTCACTCTCGCACTCTCGCACTCTCCCACTCTCTCACTCTCTCGCTTTCTCACTATTTCATTCTCTTACTCTCTTACTCTCTCACTCTCTCACTTTCTCACTCTATCACTCTCTCACTCTCTTAATCTCTCACTTTCTCTCTCTCACTCTCACTCCCTCACTCCCTAACTGTCTTACTCACTCACTCTCTCGATCTCTCACTCTCTCATTCCTTCACTCTCTCACCCTCTCACTCGTTCACTCTCTCACTCTTTTACTCTTTCACTCTCTCACTCTCTCACTCTTTTACTCTCTCACTTTCTCGCTTCTGCTTTCTCTCACTCTGTCACTCTTTAACTCTCTCACTCTTTCACTCTCTCACTCTGTTACTCCCTCTCTTCCGCACTTCATTACTTTCTCACTTTCTCGCTTTCTCTCTCTCTCACTTTCTCACTCTCTGACTCTCTCACTCTCTAAGTCTCTCGCTCTCTCACTTTCTCGCTCTCTCGCTCTCTTGCTCTCTCGCTCTCCTGCTCTCTCGCTCTCTCGCTCTCTCGCTCTCCCGCTCTCTCGCTCTCTTGCTCTCTCGCTTTCGGACTCTCCCTCTTTTTTACTCCCTCATTCTCTCACTCTCTCACTCTCTTACTCTCTCACTCTCTCATTCTCTTACTCTCTCACTCTCTCACTCTCTTACTCTCTCACTCTCTCACTCTCTTACTCTCTCACTCCCTCACTCCCTCACTTTCTCACTTCCTCACTCTCTCACTCTTTCTCTTACTCTCTCACTCTCTTACTTTCTCACTCTCTTACTCTTTTACTCCTATACTCTCTCACTTTCTCACTCTCCTACTCTTCCATTCTCCCACTTTTCCACTCTCTCACTTTTTCACTCTCTTACTTACTTACTCTCTTACTCTCTGACGCTCTCACATTCTGACATTCTGACATTCTCACATCCTTACATTCTCACGTTCTCACATCCTTACATTGTTACATTCTCACATTCTCACATTCTCACATCCTCACATTCACACATTCTCACATTCGCACATTCTTACATACTCACATTCTCACATTCTCTCTCGCTCACTCTCTTACTCCCGTACTCCCTTACTCCCTCACTTCTTTACTCTCTCACTCACTTACTCTCTCACTCGGTCACTCTTTCACTCTCTCACTCTCTCGATCTCTTACTCTCCCACTCTCTCAGTCTCTTACTCTCTCTCAGTCTCGCACTCTTCTACTCCTTCACTCCCTCACGCCCTCACTTTCTCACTCACTCACTCTTTCACTCTCCCACTTTCTCACAATTGTACTCTCTCACTCTCTCGCTCTCTCGCTCTCTTGCTCTCCCGCTCTCTCGCTTTCTTGCTCTCTCGCTCTCTCGCTTTCTCGCTCTCCCGTTTTCTCGCTGTCTCGCTCTCTCGCTCTCTCGCTCTCTCGCTCTCTCACTCTATCACTTTCTTTCTCTCGCACATTTTCACATTCTCACATTCTCAAATTTTCACACTCTCAAATTTTCACATTCTCACATTCTCACTCTCTCACTCGCTCACCTTCTCACTCTCTCAGGCCCTTACTCTCTCACTCTCTCACTCTCTCACTCTCTCACTCTCTCATTCTCCCACTTTCTCACTCTTTAAATCTTTCACTCTCTCACTCTCTCAGTCTTACACTCTCTCACTCTCTCACTCCCTCACTCTCTAACTCTCTCACTCACTCACTCTCTCACTCTCTCGCTCCTTTTCTCTTTTACTTCCTCACTCTCCCACTCTCTCTTCCGCTCACTCTCTCACTCTCTCACTCTCTCACTCTCTCACTCTCTCACTCTCTCACTCTCTCACTCTCTCACTCTCTCACTCTCTCACTCTCTCACTCTGTTACTATCTTTCTCTGTCGATCTCTTACTCTCTCACTCTCTCACTCTCTCACTCTCTCACTCTCTCACTCTCTCACTCTCTCACTCTCTCACTTTCTCACTTTCTCACTCTCTCACTTTCTCACTCTCTTACTCTTTCACTCTCTCACTCCCTCACTCTCTCACTCTTTCACTCACTCACTCTCTCGCTCTCTCGGTCTCTCACGTTCCTACTCTCTAATTTTCTCACGTTCTCACATTCTTACATTGTTACATTCTCACATTTTCACATCCTCACATTCTCACATTCTCACATTCGCGGATTCTCACATACTCACATTCTTACATTCTCACTCGCTCACTCTCTTACTCCAGTACTCTCTTACTCCCTCACTCCCTTACTCTCTTTTACTCACTTACTCTCTCACTCGGTCACTCTTTCACTCTCTCACTCTCTCGATCTCTCACTCTCCCACTCTCTCAGTCTCTTACTCGTTCTTAGTCTCTCACTCTTCTACTCCTTCACTCCCTCACGCACTCACTTCCTCACTAACTGACTCTTTAACTCTCCCACTTTCTCACTCTTGTACTCTTTCGCTCTCTCGCTCTCTCGCTCTCTTGCTCTCCCGCTCTCTCGCTTTCTTGCTCTCTCGCTCTCTCGCTTTCTCGCTCTCCCGTTTTCTCGCTGTCTCGCTCTCTCGCTCTCTCGCTCTCTCACTCTATCACTTTCTTTCTCTCGCACATTTTCACATTCTCACATTCTCAAATTTTCACACTCTCAAATTTTCACATTCTCACATTCTCCTTCTCTCACTCGCTCACCCTCTCAATCTCTCAGGCCCTCACTCTTCCACTCTCTCCCTCTCTCACTCTCTCATTCTCCCACTTTCTCACTCTTTAAATCTTTCACTCTCTCACTCTCTCAGTCTTACAATCTCTCACTCTCTCACTCCCTCACTCTCTCACTCTCTCACTCACTCAGTCTCTCACTCTCTCACTCCTTTTCTATTTTACTCTCTCACTCTCCCACTCTCTCTTCCGCTTACTCTCTCACTCTCTTACTCTCTCACTCTCTCACTCTCTCACTCTCTCACTCTCTCACTCTCTCACTCTCTCACTCTCTCACTCTCTCACTATCTTACTCTGTCGATCTCTTACTCTCTTACTCTCTCACTCTCTCACTCTCTCACTCTCTCACTCTCTCACTCTCTCACTTTCTCACTCTCTCACTTTCTCACTCTCTCACTCCCTCACTTTCTCACTCTCTTTTTCTTTCACTCTCTCACTCCCTCACTCTCTCACTCTTTCACTCACTCACTCTCTCGCCCTCTCACTCTCTCACGTTCCTACTCTCTAACTTTCTCACTTTCTCACTCTTTCACATTTTAACTCTCCCACTCTCTACCTTTTTCACTCTCTCACTCGTTCGCTGTCTCGCTCTCTCGCTCACTCGCTCTCTCGCTCTCTCGCTCCCTCGCTCTCTTGCTCTCTTGCTCTCTCGCTCTCTCGGTCTCTCGCTCTCTCGCTCTCTCGCTCTCTCGCTCTCTCGCTCTCTCGCTCTCTCGCTCTCTCGCTCTCTCTTGCTCTCGCTCTCTTGATCTCTCACTCTCACACTCTCTTACTCTTTCACTCTCTCACTCTCTCGCTCTCTCCTTCTCTCGCTCTCTCACCCTTTTACTCTCTTATTCTCTCGTTTTCTCACTCTCTTACTCTTTTACTCTCTCACTCCCTTACTCTCTCACTCCCTCACTCTTGCACTCTCTCACTCTCTCACTGTCTCGCACTCTCACTCTTTCATTCTCTTACTCTCTAACTCTCTCACTCTCCCACTTTCTCACTCTATCACTCTCTAACTCTCTTAATCTCCCACTTTCTCTCTCTCACTCTCACTCCCTCACTCCCTAACTCTTTTACTCACTCACTCTCTCGATCTCTCACTCTCTCACTCTCTCACTCTCTTACTCTCTCACTCTCTCACTCTCTCACTCTTTCCCTCTCTCACTCCCTCACTCTCTTACTCTCTCACTCTCTCACTTTCTCACTTTCTCACTCTCTCACTCTCTCACTCTCTCACTCTCTCACTCTCTCACTCTCTCACTCTCTCACTCTCTCACTCTCTCACTCTCTCACTCTCTCACTCTCTCACTCTCTCACTCTCTCACTCTCTCACTCTCTCACTCTCTCACTCTCTCACTCTCTCACTCTCTCACTCTCTCACTCTCTCACTCTCTCACTCTCTCACTCTCTCACTCTCTCACTCTCTCACTCTCTCACTCTCTCACTCTCTCACTCTCTCACTCTTTCACTCTCTCACTCTCTCACTCTCTCACTCTCTCACTCTCTTTTTCTCTCACTCTCTCACTCTCTCACTCTCTCACTCTCTTACTCTCTCACTCTCTCACTCTCTCACTCTCTCACTCTCTCACTCTCTTACTCTCTTACTCTCTCACTCTCTATCTCCTTCACTCTTTTACTCTCTCACTCTCTAACTCGCTCACTCTAACTCTCTCACTCTCTCACTCTCTCACTCTCTCACTCAATTACTCTCTCACTCTCTTACTTTTTCACTCTTTCACTTTCTCACTCTTTCCGTCTTTCACTCTCTCACTCTCTCACTCCTGCTTTCTCTTACTCTGTCACTCTATAACTCTCTCACTCTTTCACTCTCTCACTCTGTGACTTCCTCTCTGCCGCACTTCATTCCTTTCTCACTCTCTCGGTTTCTCTCTCTCTTGGGTTCTCACTCTCTGACTCTCTCACTTTCTCACTTTCTGTCTCTCACTCTCACTCCCTCACTTTCTCACTCGCTTACTCTCTCGATCTCTCACTCTCTCCTTCCATTACTGTCTCACTATCTCAATCTTTAACTCTCTCACTCTTTCTCTCTCTCACTCTCTCACTCTCTCACTCCTGCTTTCTCTTAGTCTGTCACTCTTTAACTCTCTCACTCTTTCACTCTCTCACTCGCTCACTCCCTCACTCTCACTCTCTCTCTCTCTCTCTCAGTTTCTCACTCTCTCACTTTCTCACTCTCTTACTCTCTTACTCTTTCACTCTCTCACTCCCTCACTCTCTTACTCTTTCACTTACTCGCTCTCTCGCTCTCTCACTCTCTCACTTTCCTACTTTCTAACTTTCTCACTTTCTCACTCTTTCACATTTTAACTCTCCCACTCTCTACCTTTTTCACTCTCTCACTCTTTCGCTGTCTCGCTCTCTCGCTCACTCGCTCTCGCGCTCTCTCGCTCCCTCGCTCTATTGCTCTCTCGCTCTCTCGCTCTCTCACTCTCCTACTCTGTCGATCTCTCACTCTTTTACTCTCTTACTCTTTTACTCCCTTACTCTCTTACTCTCTTACTCTCTCACTCTCTCACTCTCTCACACTCTGACTCTCTCACTCTCTCACTCTCACACTCTCTTACTCTCTCACTCTCTCACTCTCTCACTTTCTCACTCTCTCACTCTCCCACTCTCTCAATCTTTAACTCTTTCACTCTCTCGCTCTCTCAGTCTTACACTCTCTCACCCTCTCACTCCTTTACTCTCTCACTCTCTCACTCACTCACTCTCTCACTTTCTCACTTTCCCACTCTTCCACTCTTTTACTCTTCCGCTCTCTCAGTATCTCACTTTCTCACTCTCTCACTCTCTAACTCACTAACTCTCTGATTTTCTCCCTCTCTTGCTTTCTCGCTCTCTCGGTGCCTTGCTCGCTCGCACTCTCGCGCTCTTGCTCTCTCAAACTTTTACTCTCTCGCTATTTCACTCTCTCTCTTTCTTTCTCACTCCCGGACTCTCTTACTCTCTCACTCTCTCACTGTCCCACGCTCTCACTCTCACGCTCTTTTTCTCTCTCTCTCAGTTTCTTACTCTCTCACTTTTTCACTCTCTTACTCTTTCACTCTCTCACTCCCTCACTCTCTCACTCTTTCACTCACTCACTCTCTCACTCTCTCACTTTCCTACTCTTTAACTCTCTCACTTTCTCACTCTTTCACATTTTAAACCTCTCACTCTCGCACTTTTTCACTCTCTCACTCTTTCGCTGTCCCGCTCTCTCGCTCTCTCGCTCTCTCGCTCTTTCGCTCTCTCGCTCTCTTGCTCTCTCGCTCTCTCACTTTCTCGCTCTCTCGCGCTCTCGCTCTCTTGATCTCTCACTCTCACACTCTCTTACTCTCTCACTCTCTTACTCTCTCACTCTCTCCTTCTCTCGCTCACTCACTCTTTTACTCTCTCACTCTCTCACTCTCTCACTCTCTTACTCTCTTACTCTCTCACTCCTTTACTCTCTTACTCTCTCACTCTCTCACTCTCTCACTCTCTTACTCTCTCACTCTCTCACTCTCTCACTCTCTCACTCTCTCACTCTCTCACTCTCTCACTCTCTCACTCTCTCACTCTCTCACTCTCTCACTCTCTCACTCTCTCACTCTCTCACTCTCTCACTCTCTCACTCTCTCACTCTCTCACTCTCTCACTCTCTCACTTTCTCACTCTCTCACTCTCTCACTCTCTCACTTTCTCACTCTCTTACTCTTACTCTCTCACTCCCTTACTCTCTTACTCTCTTACTGTCTCACTCTCTCACTCTCTTACTCTCGCACTTTCTTACTCTCTCACTCTCTCGCTCTCTCACTTTTCCATGCTCTTACTCTCTCACTGTCTCACTCTCCCACTTTCTCACTCTATCACTCTCTCACTCTCTTAATCTCTCACTTTTTCTCTCTCACTTTCACTCCCTCACTCCCTAATTCTCTTACTCACTCAATCTCTCGATTTCTCACTCTGTCATTTCTTCACTTTCTTACTTTCTCACTCATTCACTCTCTCACTCTTTCATTCTTTCACTCTCTCACTCTCTCACGCTCTCACTCTCTTACTCCTGCTTTCTCTCACTCTGTCACTCTATAACTCTCTTACTCTTTCACTCTCTCACTCTGTTACTCCCTCCCTTCCGCACTTCATTACTTTCTTACTCTCTCGCTTTCTCTCCTTCTCACTTTCTCACTCTCTGACTCTCTCACTTTCTCACTTTCTGTCTCTCACTCTCACTCCCTCACTCTCTCACTCACTCACTCTCTTGATCTCTCACTCGCTCATTCCATCACTCTCTCACTATCTCACTCTTTCACTCTCTCACTCTTTCACTCTCTCACTCTCTCACTCTCTCACTAGTGCTTTCTCTTACTCTGTCACTCTTTAACTCTCTCACTCTTTCACTCTCTCACTCTCTCACTCCCTCACTCTCACTCTCTCTCTCTCTCTCAGTGTCTCATTCTCTCACTTCCTCACTCTCTTACTCTTTCACTCTCTCACTCTTTCACTCTCTCACTCCCTCACTCTCTCACTCTTTCACTCACTCACTCTCTCGCTCTCTCACTTTCCTACTCTCTAACATTCTTACTTTCTCACTCTTTCACATTGTAGCTCTCCCACTCTCTACCTTTTTCACTCTCTCACTATTTCGCTGTCTTGCTCTCTCGCTCTCTCGCTCTCTCGCTCTCTCGTTCTCTCGCTCTCTTGCTCTCTCGCTCTCTCGCTCTCTCACTCTCTCGCGCTCTCGCTTTCTTGATCTCTCACTCTCACACTCTCTTACTCTCTCACTGTCTCACTCTCTCGCTCTTTCCGTCTCTCGCTCTCTCACTCTTTTACTTTCTCACTCTCTCACTCTCTCACTCTCTTGATCTCTTACTCTCTTACTCTCTCACTCCCTTACTCTCTTACTCTTTCACTCTCTCACTCTCTCACTCTCGTACTCTCTCACTCTCTCACTCTCTCGCTCTCTCACTCTTTCATTCTCTTACTCTCTCACTCTCCCACTTTCTCACTCAATCACTCTCTCACTCTCTTCATCTCCTACGTTCTCTCTCTCCCTCTCACTCCCTCACTCCCTGACTCTCTTACTCACTCACTCTCTCGATCTCGCACTCTCTCACTCACTCGATCTCTCACTCTCTCACTCCTTTTCTCTTTCACTTTCTCAATCTCTCACTCTCCCACTCTCTCACTCTCTTACTCTCTCACTGTCTCACTCTCTCGCTCTTTCCGTCTCTCGCTCTCTCACTCTTTTACTTTCTCACTCTCTCACTCTCTCACTCTCTTGATCTCTTACTCTCTTACTCTCTCACTCCCTTATTCTCTTACTCTTTCACTCTCTCACTCTCTCACTCTCGCACTCTCTCACTCTCTCACTCTCTCACTCTCTCGCTCTCTCACTCTTTCATTCTCTTACTCTCTCACTCTCTCACTTTCTCACTCGATCACTCTCTCACTCTCTTCATCTCCCACTTTCTCTCTCTCACTCTCACTCCCTCACTCCCTGACTCTCTTACTCACTCACTCTCTCGGGCTCGCACTCTCTCACTCACTCGATCTCTCACTCTCTCACTCCTTTTCTCTTTTACTTTCTCAATCTCTCACTTTCCCACTCTCTCACTCTCTTACTCTCTCACTCTCTCACTCTCTCACTCTCTCACTCTCTCACTCTCTTACTCTGTCGATCTCTCACTCTCTTACTCTTTCACTTTCTTACTCCTTTACTCTCTCACTCTCTCACTCTCTCACCTTCACAATCTCTCACTCTCTCACTCTCTCACTCTCTCACTCTCTCACTCTCTCACTCTCTCACTCTCTCACTCTCTCACTCTCTTACTCTCTCACTCTCTCACTCTCTCACTCTCTCAGTCTCTCACTCTCTCACTCTCTTTCTCTCTCACTCTCTCACTCTCTCGGTCTCTCACTCTCTCACTCTCTCACTCTCTTACTCTCTCACTCTCTCACTCTATCACTTTTTGACTCTCGCACATTCTCAGATTCTCACATTCCCACATTTCCACATTCTCACATTCTCAAATTTTCACACTCCCAAATTTTCACATTCTCACATTCACACTCTCACACTCGCTCACCCTCTCACTCTCTCACTTCCCCTATCTTTTACTCTTCCACTCTTCTACTCTCTCGGTATCTTACTTTCTCACTCTCTAACTCACTAACTCTCTGATTTTCTCACTCTCTTGCTTTCTCGCTCTCTCGCTGCCTTGCTCTCTCGCGCTCTCGCGCTCTTGCTCTCTCAATCTCTCACTTTCTCGCTATTTCACTCTCTCACTCTCTCACTTCTCACTTTCGCACTCTCGCACTCTCTTACTCTCTTACTCTCTCACGCTCTCACTGTCCCACTCTCTCACTCTCACTCTCTCTCTCTCTCTCTCTCTCTCTCTCTCTCTCTCTCTCTCTCTCTCTCTCTCTCTCTCTCTCACACTTTCTCACTCTCTCACTTTCTCACTCTCTTACTCTTTCACTCTCTCACTCCCTCACTCTCTCACTCTTTCACTCACTCACTCTCTTGCTCTCTCACCCTCTCACTCTCTAACTTTCCTACTTTCTAACTCTCTCACTTTCTCACTCTTTTACATTTTAACTCTCTCACTTCCTCACTTTTCCGCTGTCTCGCTCTCTCGCTCTTTCGCTTTCCTTCTCTCTTGCTCTCTCGCTCTCTCGCTTTATCGCTCTCTTGCTCTCTCACTCTCTCGCTTTTTCGCTCTCTCGCGCTCTCGCTCTCTTGATCTCTTACTCTCTTACTCTCTCACTCTCTCACTCTCTCACTCTCTCACTCTCTAACTCTCTCACTTTCTCAGTCTCCCACTTTCTTACTCTCTCACTCTCACACTCTCTCAATCTCTCACTTTCTGTCTTTCACTCTCACTCCCTCACTCTCTTACTCACTCACTCTCTCGATCTCTCACTCTCTCATTCCATCACTCTCTCACTATCTCACTCTTTCACTCTCTCACTCTTTTACTCTCTCACTCTCATACTCTCTCACTCCTGCTTTTTCTTACTCTGTCACTCTTTAACTCTCTCACTCTTTCACTCTCTTACTCTGTCGATCTCTCACTCTTTTACTCTCTCGCTCTTTCACTCCCTTACTCTCTTACTCTCTTACTCTCTTACTCTCTCACTCTTTCACTTTCTCACCCTCTCACTCTCTTACTCTCTCACTCTCTTACTCTCTCACTCTCTCACTCTTTTACTCTCTTACTCTCTCATTCTCTCGGTCTCTCACTCTCTCACTCTCTCACTCTCTTACTCTCTCACTCTTTCACTTTCTCACCCTCTCACTCTCTTACTCTCTCACTCTCTCACTCTCTCACTCTCTCACTCTCTCACTCTCTCACTCTCTCACTCTCTCACTCTCTCACTCTCTCACTCTCTCACTCTCTCACTCTCTCACTCTCTCACTCTCTCACTCTCTCACTCTCTCACTCTCTCACTCTCTCACTCTCTCACTCTTTCACTCTCTCACTTTCTCACTCTCTCACTCTCTCACTCTCTCACTCTCTCACTCTCTCACTCTCTCACTCTCTCACTCTCTCACTTTCTCACTCTCTCACTCTCTCACTCTCTCACTCTCTCACTCTCTCACTCTCTCACTCTCTCACTCTCTCACTCTCTCACTCTCTTACTCTCTCACTCTCTCACTCTCTCACTCTTTTACTCTCTCACTCTCTTACTCTCTCACTCTCTCACTCTTTAAATCGTTCACTGTCTCACTCTCTCAGTCTTACACTCTCTTACTCTCTCACTCCCTCACTCCCTCACTCTCTCACTCACTCACTCTCTCACTCTCTCACTCCTTCTCGCTTTCACTCTTTTACTCTCTCACTTTCTCACTCTCTTACTCTCTCTTCCTCTCACTCTCTCACGTTCTCACTCTCTCACTCTCTCACTCTCTCACTCTCTTACTCTCTCACTTTCTCACTCTCTCACTCTTTTTCTTACTCTCTCACTCTATCACTTTCTCACTCTCGCACATTCTTACATTCTCACATTCTCACATTTTCACATTTTCACCGGCTCACATTCTCACATTCCAGATTTTCACACGCTCACCCTCTCATGCTCTCACTTTCTCACCCTCTTACTCTCCTACTTGCCCACTCTCTTACTCTCTTACTCTGTCACCCTCTCACTCTTTAACTCCCTTACTCTCTTACTCTTGTACTCTCTCACTCTCTCGCTGTCTCGCCCTCCCGCTCTCTCGCTCTCTCGCTTTCTCGCTCTCTCGCTCTCTCGCTCTCTCACTCTCTCACTCTCTCACTCTCTCACTCCCTCACTTTCTTACTCTCTCACTCTCTCACTCTCTCACTCTCTCACTCTCTCACTCTCTTACTCTCTCACTCTCTCACTCTCTTACTCTCTCACTCTCTTACTCTCTCACTCTCTCACTCTTTTACTCTCTCACTCTCTTAATCTTTAAATCTTTCACTCTCTCACTCTCTCAGTCTTACACTCTCGCACTCTCTCACTCCTTCACTCTCTCACTCTTACACTCTCTCACTCTCTCACTCCTTCACTCTCTCACTCTCTCACTCACTCATTCTCTTACTCTCTCACTTTCCCACTTTTCTACTCTTTCACTCTTCCACTCTCTCAGTATCTCACTTTCTCACTCTCTCACTCTCTAACTCACTAACTCTCTGATTTTCTCACTCTCTTACTTTCTCACTCCCGCACTCTCTCACTCCCTCACTCTCTCACTGTCCCACTCTCTCACTCTCACTCTCTCTCTCTCTCTCTCTCAGTTTCTCACTCTCTGAAACTCTCACTTTCTCACTTTCTCACTCTCTCAGCCTCTCGCTCTCTCACTCTCTCGCTCTCTCGCTGTCTCGCTGTCTCGCTCTCTCGCTCTCTCGCTCTCTCGCTCTCCCGCTCTCTCGCTCTCTCGCTCTCTCGTTCTTCCGCTCTCTCGCTCTCTTGCTCTTTTGCTCTCGCACTCTCCCACTGTTTTACTTCTTCACTCCCTCATTTTCTCTCTCACTCACTCTCTCACTCTTTCACTCTCTGACTCTCTCGATCTCTCGGTCCCTCACTTTATCACTTTCTCAGTCGCTCGCTCTCTCACTCTTCCGCTCCCTTGCTGTCTCGCTGTCTCGCTCTCTCGCTATCTCGCCCTCCCGCTCTCTCGCTCTCTCGCTTTCCCGCTCTTTCGCTCTCTCACTCTCTCACTCTCTCACTCTCTCACTCTCTCACTCTCTCACCCTCTCACTCTCTCACTCCCTCACTCTCTTACTCTCTCATTCTCTCACTCTCTCACTCTCTTACTCTCTCACTCTCTCACTCTCTCACTCTCTCACTCTCTCACTCTCTCACTCTCTCACTCTCTCACTCTCTCACTCTCTCACTCTCTCACTCTCTCACTCTCTCACTCTCTCACTCTCTCACTCACTCACTCTCTCACTCTCTCACTCTCTCACTCTCTCACTCTCTCACTCTCTCACTCTCTCACTCTCTCACTCTCTCACTCTCTCACTCTCTCACTCTCTCACTCGCTCACTCTCTCACTCTCTCACTCTCGCACTCTCTCACTCTCTCACTCTCTCACTCTCTCACCCTCCCACTCTCTCACTCTCTCACTCTCTCACTCTCTCACTCTCTCACTCTCTTACTCTCTAACTCTCTCACTCTCTCACTCTCTCACTCTCTCACTCTCTCACTCTCTCACTCTCTTACTGTCTTACGCTCTCACTCTCTCACTCTCTCACTCTCTCACTCTCTCACTCTCTCACTCTCTCACTCTCTCACTCTCTCACTCTCTAACTCTCTCACTCTCTCACTCTCTCACTCTCTCACTCTCTCACTCTCTCACTCTCTCACTCTCTCACTCTCTCACTCTCTCACTCTCTCACTCTCTCACTCTCTCACTCTCTCACTCTTTAAATCGTTCACTGTCTCACTCTCTTACTCTTTCACGCCCTCACTCCCTCACTCTCTCACTCACTCACTCTCTCACTCTCTCACTCCTTCTCGCTTTCACTTTTTCACTCTCTCACTCTCTCACTCTCTTACTCTCTCTTCCTCTCACTCTCTCACGTTCTCACTCTCTCACTCTCTCACTCACCCACTCTCTCACTCTCTCATTCTCTCACTCTCTCACTCTCTCACTCTCTCACTCTCTCACTCTCTCACTCTCTCACTCTCTCACTCTCTCACTCTCTCACTCTCTCACTCTCTCACTCTCTCACTCTCTCACTCTCTCACTCTGTCACTCTCTCACTCTCTCACTCTCTCACTCTCTCACTCTCTCACTCTCTCATCCTCTCACTCTCTTACTCTCTCACTCTCTCACTCTCTCACTCTCTCACTCTCTTACTCTCTTACTCTCTCACTCTCTCACCCTCTCACTCTCCCACTCTCTCACTCTCTTACTCTCTCACTCTCTCACTCTCTCACGCTTTTACTCTCTCACTCTCTTATTCTCTCACTCTTTCACTCTCTCACTCTTTCACTCTCTCACTCTCTCACTCTCTCACTCTCTCACTCTCTCACTCTCTCACTCTCTCACTCTCTCACTCTCTCACTCTCTCACTCTCTCACTCTCTCACTCTCTCACTCTCTCACTCTCTCACTCTCTCACTTTCTCACTCTCTCACTCTCTCACTTTCTCACTCTCTCACTCTCTCACTCTCTCACTCTCTCACTCTCTCACTCTCTCACTTTCTCACTCTCTCACTCTCTCACTCTCTCACTCTCTCACTCTCTCACTCTCTCACTCTCTCACTCTCTCACTCTCTCACTCTCTCACTCTCTCACTCTCTCACTCTCTCACTCTCTCACTCTCTCACTCTCTCACTCTCTTACTCTCTCACTCTCTCACTCTTTAAATCGTTCACTGTCTCACCCTCTCAGTCTTACACTCTCTTACTCTCTCACTCCCTCACTCCCTCACTCTCTCACTCACTCACTCCCTCACTCTCTCACTCCTCCTCGCTTTCACTCTTTTACTCTCTCACTTTCTCACTCTCTTACTCTCTCTTCCTCTCACTCTCTCACGTTCTCACTCTCTCACACTCTCACCCTCTCACTCTCTCACTCTCTCACTCTCTCACTCTCTCACTCTCTCACTCTCTCACTCTCTCACTCTCTCACTCTCTCACTTTCTTACTCTGTCGATCTCTCACTATTTTACGCTCTTACTCTTTCACTCCCTTACTCTCTTACTCTCTCACTCTCTCACTCCCTCACCCTCTCACTCTCTCACTCTTTCACTCTCTCACTTTCTCACTTTCTCACTCTCTCACTCACTCACTCTCTCACTCTCTTACTCTCTCACTCTCTCACTCTTTCACTCTCTAACTCTCTCACTCTCTCACTCTCCCACTCTCTTACTCTTTAAATCCTTCACTCTCTCAATCTCTCAGTCTTACACTCTCTCACTCTCTCACTCATTTACTGTCTTACTCTCTCACTCGATCACTCTCTCGATCTCTCACTCTTTTACTCTTTCACTCTCTCACTCTCTAACTCTCTCACTTTCTCTTCCTCTCACTCTCTCACTCTCTCACTCTCTCACTTTCTCACTTTCTCACTCTCTCAGTCTCTCACTCTTTTTCTTACTCTCTCACTCTATCACTTTCTCACTCTCGCACATTCTTACATTCTCACATTCTCACATTTTCACATTTTCACCTGCTCACATTCTCACATTCTCACATTTTAAAATTTTCACCGGCTCACATTCTCACATTCCAGATTTTCACACGCTCACCCTCTCACGCTCTCACTTTCTCACTCTCTTACTCTCCTACTTGCCAACTCTCTCACTCTCTTACTCTGTCACCCTCTCACTCTTTAACTCCCTTACTCTCTTACTCTTGTACTCTCTCACTCTCTCGCTGTCTCGCCCTCCCGCTCTCTCGCTCTCTCGCTTTCTCGCTCTCTCGCTTTCTCGCTCTCTCACTCTCTCACTCTTTCACGCTCTCACTCCCTCACTTTCTTACTTTCTCACTCTCTCACTGTCTCACTCTCTCACTCTCTTACTCTTTCACTCTCTCACTCTCTTACTCTCTCACTCTCTTACTCTCTCACTCTCTCACTCTTTTACTCTCTCACTCTCTCAATCTTCAAATCTTTCACTCTCTCACTCTCTCAGTCTTACACTCTCTCACTCTCTCACTCCTTCACTCTCTCACTCTTACACTCTCTCACTCTCTCACTCCTTCACTCTCTCACTCTCTCACTCACTCATTCTCTCACTCTCTCACTTTCCCACTCTTCTACTCTTTCACTCTTCCACTCTCTCAGTATCTCACTTTCTCACTCTCTCACTCTCTAACTCACTAACTCTCTGATTTTCTCACTCTCTCACTTTCTCACTCCCGCACTCTCTCACTCCCTCACTCTCTCACTGTCCCACTCTCTCACTCTCACTCTCTCTCTCTCTCTCTCTCTCTCAGTTTCTCACTCTCTGAAACTCTCACTTTCTCACTTTCTCACTCTCTCAGCCTCTCGCTCTCTCACTCTCTCGCTCTCTCGCTGTCTCGCTGCCTCGCTCTCTCGCTCTCTCGCTCTCTCGCTCTCCCGCTCTCTCGCTCTCTCGCTCTCTTGCTCTCTCGCTCTCCCGCTCTCTCGCTCTCTTGCTCTTTCGCTCTCGCACTCTCCCACTGCTTTACTTCTTTACTCCCTCATTTTCTCTCTCACTCACTCTCTCACTCTTTCACTCTCTGACTCTCTCGATCTCTCGGTCTCTCACTTTCTCACTTTTTCAGTCGCTCGCTCTCTCACTCTTCCGCTCCCTTGCTGTCTCGCTGTCTCGCTTTCTCGCTCTCTCGCCCTCCCGCTCTCTCGCTCTCTCGCTTTCTCGCTCTTTCGCTCTCTCACTCTCTCACTCTCTCACTCTCTCACTCTCTCACTCTCTCACTCTCTCACTCTCTCACTCTCTCACTCTCTTACTCTCTTACTCTCATTCTCTCACTCTCTCACTCTCTCACTCTCTCACTCTCTCACTCTCTCACTCTCTCACTCTCTCACTCTCTCACTCTCTCACTCTCTCACTCTCTCACTCTCTCACTCTCTCACTCTCTCACTCTCTCACTCTCTCACTCTCGCACTCTCTCATTCTCTCACTCTCTCACTCTCTCACTCTCTCACTCTCTCACTCTCTCACTCTCTCACTCTCTCACTCTCTCACTCTCTCACTCTCTCACTCTCTCACTCTCTCACTCTCTCACTCTCTCACTCTCTCACTCTCTCACTCTCTCACTCTCTCACTCTCTCACTCTCTCACTCTCTCACTCTCTCACTCTCTCACTCTCTCACTCTCTCACTCTCTCACTCTCTCACTCTCTCGCTCTCTCACTCTCTCACTCTCTCACTCTCTCACTCTCTCACTCTCTCACTCTCTCACTCTCTTACTTTCTCACTCTCTCACTCTCTCACTCTCTCACTCTCTCACTCTCTCACTCTCTCACTCTCTCACTCTCTCACTCTCTCACTCCCTTACTCTCTTACTCTCTTACCCTCTCACTCCCTCTTTCTCTCTCTCTCACTGTTTTACTCTTTGACTCTCTCACTCTCTTACTTCCTTACTCCCTCACTCCTTCCTTTCTTACTCTTTCACTCTCTCACTCGATGCCCTCTTACATTCTGATATTCTGAAATTCTCACATCCTTACATCCTCACATCCTTACATCCTCACATCCTCACATTCTCACATTCTTACATTCTCACATACTCACATTATCACTCTCTCACTTGCTCACTCTCTTACTCCCTTACTCCCTTACTCCCTTACTCTCTCACTCTTTCACTCACTCACTCTCTCACTCTCTTACGCCTTCACTCTTTTACTCCCTTACTCTCTCACTCTCTCACTCTCTCGATTTCTCACTCTTTCACTCTCCCGCTCTCGGACTTTCTCGCTCTCTCGCTTTCTCGCTCCCTTGCTTTTTTGCTCTTTCGTTTGCTTGATCTCTCACTCTCTCACTCTCTTACTCTCTCACTTTCTCACTATCTCACTCTCATACTTTCTTACTCTCTCACTCTCTCACTCTCTTACTCTGTCACTCTCTCACTCTTTTCCTCTCTTACTCTTTCACTCCCTTACTCTCTCACTCTCGTACTCTCTTACTCTCTTACTTTCTCACTCTCTCACCCTCTCACTCTCTTACTTTTTCACTCTCTCACTCTCTCACTGTCTCACTCTCTCACTCTCTTACTTTCTCACTCTCTTACTCTCTCACTCTCTCACTCTCTCACTCTCTCACTCTCTCACTCTCTCACTCTCTCACTCTCTCACTCTCTCACTCTCTCACTCTCTCACTCTCTCACTCTCTCACTCTCTCACTCTCTCACTCTCTCACTCTCTCACTCTCTCACTCTCTCACTCTCTCACTCTCTCACTCTCTCACTCTCTCACTCTCTCACTCTCTCACTCTCTCACTCTCTCACTCTCTCACTCTCTCACTCTCTCACTCTCTCACTCTCTCACTCTCTCACTCTCTTACTCTCTCACTCTCCCACTCTCTCACTCTCTCACTCTCTCACTCTCTCAGTCTTACACTTTCTCACTCTCTCACTCCCTCACTCTCTCATTCTCTCACTCACTCACTCACTCACTCTCTCACTCTATCACTCTCTCACTCCTCTTCTCTTTTACCCTCTCACTCTCTCACTCTCTCACTCTCTCACTCTCTCACTCTCTCACTCTCTCACTCTCTCACTCTCTCACTCTCTCACTCTCTCACTCTCTCACTCTCTCACTCTCTCACTCTCTCACTCTCTTACTCTGTCGTTCTCTCACCCTCTTACTCCCTTACTCCCTTACTCTCTCACTCTCTCACTCTCTCACCCTCTGACTCTCTCACTCTCTCACTCTCTCACTCTCTCACTCTCTCACTCTCTCACGCTCTCACTCTCTCACTCTCCCACTCTCTCACTCTCTCACTCTCTCACTCTCTCACTCTCTTACTCTCTCACTCCTCTCACTCTCTCACTCTCTCACTCTCTCACTCTCTCACTCTTTCACTCTCTCACTCTCTCACTCTCTCACTCTCTCACTCTCTCACTCTCTCACTCTCTCACTCTCTCACTCTCTCACTCTCTCACTCTCTCACTCTTTCACTCTCTCACTCTCTCACTCTCTCACTCTCTCACTCTCTCACTCTCTCACTCTCTCACTCTTTCACTCTCTCACTCTCTCACTCTCTCACTCTCTCACTCTCTCACTCTCTTACTCTCTCACTCTCTCACTCTCTCACTCTCTCATTCTCTCACTCTCTCACTCTCTCACTCTCTCACTTTCTCACTCTCTCACTCTCTTACTCTCTTACTCTCTTACCCTCTCACTCTCTCACTCTCTCACTCTCTCACTCTCTCACTCTCTTACTCCCTTACTCTCTGACTCTCTCACTTTCTCACTTTCTGTCTCTCACTCTCACTCCCTCACTCTCTCACTCACTTACTCTCACGATCTCTTACTCTCTCATTTCATCACTCTCTCACTATCTCACTCTTTCACTCTCTCACTCTTTCACTCTCTCACTCTCTCACTCTCTCACTCTCTCACTCTCTCACTCTCTCACTCTGTCACTCTCTCACTCTCTCACTCTCTCACTCTCTCACTCTCTCACTCTCTCATCCTCTCACTCTCTTACTCTCTCACTCTCTCACTCTCTCACTCTCTCACTCTCTCACTCTCTCACTCTCTCACTCTCTCACTCTCTCACTCTCTCACTCTCTCACTCTCTCACCCTCTCACTCTCTCACTCCCTCACTCTTCTTACTCTCTCATTCTCTCACTCTCTCACTCTCTCACTCTCTCACTCTCTCACTCTCTCACTCTCTCACTCTCTCACTCTCTCACTCTCTCACTCTCTCACTCTCTCACTCTCTCACTCTCTCACTCTCTCACTCTCTCACTCTCTCACTCTCTCACTCTCTCACTCTCTCACTCTCTCACTCTCTCACTCTCTCACTCTCTCACTCTCTACTCTCTCACTCTCTCACTCTCTCACTCTCTCACTCTCTCACTCTCTCACTCTCTCACTCTCTCACTCTCTCACTCTCTCACTCTCTCACTCTCTCACTCTCTCACTCTCTCACTCTCTCACTCGCTCACTCTCTCACTCTCTCACTCTCGCACTCTCTCACTCTCTCACTCTCTCACTCTCTCACCCTCCCACTCTCTCCTCTCTCACTCTCTCACTCTCTCACTCTCTCACTCTCTCACTCTCTAACTCTCTCACTCTCTCACTCTCTCACTCTCTCACTCTCTCACTCTCTCACTGTCTTACTCTCTCACTCTCTCACTCTCTCACTCTCTCACTCTCTCACTCTCTCACTCTCTCACTCTCTCACTCTCTCACTCTCTCACTCTCTCACTCTCTCACTCTCGCACTCTCTCACTCTCTCACTCTCTCACTCTCTCACTCTCTCACTCTCTCACTCTCTCACTCTCTCACTCTCTCACTCTCTCACTCTCTCACTCTCTCACTCTCTCACTCTCTCACTCTCTCACTCTCTCACTCTCTCACTCTTTAAATCGTTCACTGTCTCACTCTCTTACCTTCTCACTCTCTCACTCTCTCACTCTCTCACTCTCTCACTCTCTCACTCTCTCACTCTCTCACTCTCTCACTCTCTCACTCTCTCACTCTCTCACTCTCTCACTCTCTCACTCTTTAAATCGTTCACTGTCTCACTCTCTTACTCTTTCACGCCCTCACTCCCTCACTCTCTCACTCACTCACTCTCTCACTCTCTCACTCCTTCTCGCTTTCACTTTTTCACTCTCTCACTCTCTCACTCTCTTACCCTCTCTTCCTCTCACTCTCTCACGTTCTCACTCTCTCACTCTCTCACTCACCCACTCTCTCACTCTCTCATTCTCTCACTCTCTCACTCTCTCACTCTCTCACTCTCTCACTCTCTCACTCTCTCACTCTCTCACTCTCTCACTCTCTCACTCTGTCACTCTCTCACTCTCTCACTCTCTCACTCTCTCACTCTCTCATCCTCTCACTCTCTTACTCTCTCACTCTCTCACTCTCTCACTCTCTCACTCTCTCACTCTCTTACTCTCTCACTCTCTCACCCTCTCACTCTCTCACTCTCTCACTCTCTTACTCTCTCACTCTCTCACTCTCTCACGCTTTTACTCTCTCACTCTCTTATTCTCTCACTCTCTCATTCTCTCACTCTTTCACTCTCTCACTCTCTCACTCTGTCACTCTCTCACTCTCTCACTCTCTCACTCTCTCACTCTCTCACTCTCTCACTCTCTCACTCTCTCACTCTCTCACTCTCTCACTCTCTCACTCTCTCACTCTCTCACTCTCTCACTCTCTCACTTTCTCACTCTCTCACTCTCTCACTTTCTCACTCTCTCACTCTCTCACTCTCTCACTCTCTCACTCTCTCACTCTCTCACTCTCTCACTTTCTCACTCTCTCACTCTCTCACTCTCTCACTCTCTCACTCTCTCACTCTCTCACTCTCTCACTCTCTCACTCTCTCACTCTCTCTCTCTCTCACTCTCTCACTCTCTTACTCTCTCACTCTCTCACTCTTTAAATCGTTCACTGTCTCACTCTCTCAGTCTTACACTCTCTTACTCTCTCACTCCCTCACTCCCTCACTCTCTCACTCACTCACTCCCTCACTCTCTCACTCCTTCTCGCTTTCACTCTTTTACTCTCTCACTTTCTCACTCTCTTACTCTCTCTTCCTCTCACTCTCTCACGTTCTCACTCTCTCACTCTCTCACCCTCTCACTCTCTCACTCTCTCACTCTCTCACTCTCTCACTCTCTCACTTTCTTACTCTGTCGATCTCTCACTATTTTACGCTCTTACTCTTTCACTCCCTTACTCTCTTACTCTCTCACTCTCTCACTCCCTCACCCTCTCACTCTCTCACTCTTTCACTCTTTCACTTTCTCACTTTCTCACTCTTTCACTCACTCACTCTCTCACTCTCTTACTCTCTCACTCTCTCACTCCTTCACTCTCTAACTCTCTCACTCTCTCACTCTCCCACTCTCTTACTCTTTAAATCCTTCACTCTCTCAATCTCTCAGTCTTACACTCTCTCACTCTTTCACTCATTTACTGTCTTACTCTCTCACTCGATCACTCTCTCGATCTCTCACTCTTTTACTCTTTCACTCTCTCACTCTCTAACTCTCTCACTTTCTCTTCCTCTCACTCTCTCACTCTCTCACTCTCTCACTTTCTCACTTTCTCACTCTCTCAGTCTCTCACTCTTTTTCTTACTCTCTCACTCTATCACTTTCTCACTCTCGCACATTCTTACATTCTCACATTCTCACATTTTCACATTTTCACCTGCTCACATTCTCACATTCTCACATTTTCAAATTTTCACCGGCTCACATTCTCACATTCCAGATTTTCACACGCTCACCCTCTCACGCTCTCACTTTCTCACTCTCTTACTCTCCTACTTGCCCACTCTCTCACTCTCTTACTCTGTCACCCTCTCACTCTTTAACTCCCTTACTCTCTTACTCTTGTACTCTCTCACTCTCTCGCTGTCTCGCCCTCCCGCTCTCTCGCTCTCTCGCTTTCTCGCTCTCTCGCTTTCTCGCTCTCTCACTCTCTCACTCTTTCACGCTCTCACTCCCTCACTTTCTTACTCTCTCACTCTCTCACTGTCTCACTCTCTCACTCTCTTACTCTCTCACTCTCTTACTCTCTCACTCTCTTACTCTCTCACTCTCTCACTCTTTTACTCTCTCACTCTCTTAATCTTCAAATCTTTCACTCTCTCACTCTCTCAGTCTTACACTCTCTCACTCTCTCACTCCTTTACTCTCTCACTCTTACACTCTCTCACTCTCTCACTCCTTCACTCTCTCACTCTCTCACTCACTCATTCTCTCACTCTCTCACTTTCCCACTCTTCTACTCTTTCACTCTTCCACTCTCTCAGTATCTCACTTTCTCACTCTCTCACTCTCTAACTCACTAACTCTCTGATTTTCTTACTCTCTTACTTTTTCACTCCCGCACTCTCTCACTCCCTCACTCTCTCACTGTCCCACTCTCTCACTCTCACTCTCTCTCTCTCTCTCTCAGTTTCTCACTCTCGGAAACTCTCACTTTCTCACTTTCTCATTCTCTCAGCCTCTCGCTCTCTCACTCTCTCGCTCTCTCGCTGTCTCGCTGCCTCGCTCTCTCGCTCTCTCGCTCTCTCGCTCTCCCGCTCTCTCGCTCTCTCGCTCTCTCGCTCTCTCGCTCTCCCGCTCTCTCGCTCTCTTGCTCTTTCGCTCTCGCACTCTCCCACTGCTTTACTTCTTTACTCCCTCATTTTCTCTCTCACTCACTCTCTCACTCTTTCACTCTCTGACTCTCTCGATCTCTCGGTCTCTCACTTTCTCACTTTTTCAGTCGCTCGCTCTCTCACTCTTCCGCTCCCTTGCTGTCTCGCTGTCTGGCTTTCTCGCTCTCTCGCCCTCCCGCTCTCTCGCTCTCTCGCTTTCTCGCTCTTTCGCTCTCTCACTCTCTCACTCTCTCACTCTCTCACTCTCTCACTCTCTCACTCTCTCACTCTCTCACTCTCTCACTCTCTTACTCTCTTACTCTCATTCTCTCACTCTCTCACTCTCTCACTCTCTCACTCTCTCACTCTCTCACTCTCTCACTCTCTCACTCTCTCACTCTCTCACTCTCTCACTCTCTCACTCTCTCACTCTCTCACTCTCTCACTCTCTCACTCTCTCACTCTCTCATTCTCTCACTCTCTAACTCTCTCACTCTCTCACTCTCTCACTCTCTCACTCTCTCACTCTCTTACTCTCCCACTCTCTCACTCTCTCACTCTCTCACTCTCTCACTCTCTCACTCTCTCGGTCTCTCACTCTCTCACTCTCTCACTCTCTCACTCTCTCACTCTCTCACTCTCTCACTCTCTCACTCTCTCACTCTCTTACTCTCTCACTCTCTCACTCTCTCACTCTCTCACTCTCTCACTCTCTCACTCTCTTACTCTCTCACTCTCTCACTCTCTCACTCTCTCACTCTCTCACTCTCTCACTCTCTCACTCTCTCACTCTCTCACTCTCTCACTCTCTCACTCTCTTACTCCCTTACTCTCTTACTCTCTTACCCTCTCACTCCCTCTTTCTCTCTCTCTCACTGTCTTACTCTTTGACTCTCTCACTTTCTTACTTCCTTACTCCCTCACTCCTTCCTTTCTTACTCTTTCACTCTCTCACTCGATGCCCTCTTACATTCTGATATTCTGAAATTCTCACATCCTTACATCCTTACATCCTCACATCCTCACATCCTCACATTCTCACATTCTTTCATTCTCACATACTCACATTATCACTCTCTCACTTGCTCACTCTCTTACTCCCTTACTCCCTTACTCCCTTACTCTCTCACTCTTTCACTCACTCACTCTCTCACTCTCTTACGCCTTCACTCTTTTACTCCCTTACTCTCTCACTCTCTCGATTTCTCACTCTTTCACTCTCCCGCTCTCGGACTTTCTCGCTCTCTCGCTTCCTCGCTCCCTTGCTTTTTTGCTCTCTCGTTTGCTTGATCTCTCACTCTCTCACTCTCTTACTCTCTCACTTTCTCACTATCTCACTCTCATACTTTCTTACTCTCTCACTCTCTCACTCTCTTACTCTGTCACTCTCTCACTCTTTTCCTCTCTTACTCTTTCACTCCCTTACTCTCTCACTCTCGTACTCTCTTACTCTTTCACTCCCTTACTCTCTCACTCTCGTACTCTCTTACTCTCTTACTTTCTCACTCTCTCACCCTCTCACTCTCTTACTTTTTCACTCTCTCACTCTCTCACTGTCTCACTCTCTCACTCTCTTACTTTCTCACTCTCTCACTCTCTCACTCTCTCACTCTCTCACTCTCTCACTCTCTCACTCTCTCACTCTCTCACTCTCTCACTCTCTCACTCTCTCACTCTCTCACTCTCTCACTCTCTCACTCTCTCACTCTCTCACTCTCTCACTCTCTCACTCTCTCACTCTCTCACTCTCTCACTCTCTCACTCTCTCACTCTCTCACTCTCTTACTCTCTCACTCTCCCACTCTCTCACTCTCTCACTCTCTCACTCTCTCAGTCTTACACTTTCTCACTCTCTCACTCCCTCACTCTCTCATTCTCTCACTCACTCACTCACTCACTCTCTCACTCTATCACTCTCTCACTCCTTTTCTCTTTTACCCTCTCACTCTCTCACTCTCTCACTCTCTCACTCTCTCACTCTCTCACTCTCTAACTCTCTCACTCTCTCACTCTCTCACTCTCTCACTCTCTCACTCTCTCACTCTCTCACTCTCTCACTCTCTTACTCTGTCGTTCTCTCACCCTCTTACTCCCTTACTCCCTTACTCTCTCACTCTCTCACTCTCTCACCCTCTGACTCTCTCACTCCCTCACTCTCTTACTCTCTCACTCTCTCACTCTCTCACGCTCTCACTCTCTCACTCTCCCACTCTCTCACTCTCTCACTCCCTCACTCTCTCACTCTCTTACTCTCTCACTCTCTCACTCTCTCACTCTCTCACTCTCTCACTCTCTCACTCTCTCACTCTCTCACTCTCTCACTCTCTCACTCTCTTACTCTTTCACTCTCTCACTCTCTCACTCTCTCACTCTCTCACTCTCTCACTCTCTCACTCTCTCACTCTCTCACTCTCTCACTCTCTCACTCTCTCACTCTCTCACTCTCTCACTCTCTCACTCTCTCACTCTCTCACTCTCTCACTCTCTCACTCTCTCACTCTCTCACTCTCTCACTCTCTCACTCTCTCACTCTCTCACTCTCTCACTCTCTCACTCTCTCACTCTCTCACTTTCTCACTCTCTCACTCTCTTACTCTCTTACTCTCTTACCCTCTCACTCTCTCACTCTCTCACTCTCTTACTCCCTTACTCTCTGACTCTCTCACTTTCTCACTTTCTGTCTCTCACTTTCACTCCCTCACTCTCTCACTCACTTACTCTCACGATCTCTTACTCTCTCATTTCATCACTCTCTCACTATCTCACTCTTTCACTCTCTCACTCTTTCACTCTCTCACTCTCTCACTCTCTCACTCTCTCACTCTCTCACTCTCTCACTCTCTCACTCTCTCACTCTCTCACTCTCTCACTCTCTCACTCTCTCATCCTCTCACTCTCTTACTCTCTCACTCTCTCACTCTCTCACTCTCTCACTCTCTCACTCTCTCACTCTCTCACTCTCTCACTATCTCACTCTCTCACCCTCTCACTCTCTCACTCCCTCACTCTCTTTCTCTCTCATTCTCTCACTCTCTCACTCTCTCACTCTCTCACTCTCTCACTCTCTCACTCTCTCACTCTCTCACTCTCTCACTCTCTCACTCTCTCACTCTCTCACTCTCTTACTCTCTCACTCTCTCACTCTCTCACTCTCTCACTCTCTCACTCTCTCACTCTTTCACTCTCTCACTCTCTCACTCTCTCACTCTCTCACTCTCTCACTCTCTCACTCTCTCACTCTCTCACTCTCTCACTCTCTCACTCTCTCACTCTCTCACTCGCTCACTCTCTCACTCTCTCACTCTCGCACTCTCTCACTCTCTCACTCTCTCACTCTCTCACCCTCCCACTCTCTCACTCTCTCACTCTCTCACTCTCTCACTCTCTCACTCTCTAACTCTCTCACTCTCTCACTCTCTCACTCTCTCACTCTCTCACTCTCTCACTGTCTTACTCTCTCACTCTCTCACTCTCTCACTCTCTCACTCTCTCACTCTCTCACTCTCTCACTCTCTCACTCTCTCACTCTCTCACTCTCTCACTCTCTCACTCTCTCACTCTCTCACTCTCTCACTCTCTCACTCTCTCACTCTCTCACTCTCTCACTCTCTCACTCTCTCACTCTCTCACTCTCTCACTCTCTCACTCTCTCACTCTCTCACTCTCTCACTCTCTCACTCTCTCACTCTCTCACTCTCTCACTCTCTCACTCTTTAAATCGTTCACTGTCTCACTCTCTTACTCTTTCACGCCCTCACTCCCTCACTCTCTCACTCACTCACTCTCTCACTCTCTCACTCCTTCTCGCTTTCACTTTTTCACTCTCTCACTCTCTCACTCTCTTACCCTCTCTTCCTCTCACTCTCTCACGTTCTCACTCTCTCACTCTCTCACTCACCCACTCTCTCACTCTCTCATTCTCTCACTCTCTCACTCTCTCACTCTCTCACTCTCTCACTCTCTCACTCTCTCACTCTCTCACTCTCTCACTCTCTCACTCTGTCACTCTCTCACTCTCTCACTCTCTCACTCTCTCACTCTCTCATCCTCTCACTCTCTTACTCTCTCACTCTCTCACTCTCTCACTCTCTCACTCTCTCACTCTCTCACTCTCTCACTCTCTTACTCTCTCAGTCTCTCACCCTCTCACTCTCTTACTCTCTCACTCTCTTACTCTCTTACTCTCTCACTCTCTCACTCTCTCACTCTCTCACTCTCTCACTCTCTCACTCTCTCACTCTCTCACTTTCTCACTCTCTCACTCTGTCACTTTCTCACTTTCTCACTCTCTCACTCTCTCACTCTCTCACTCTCTCACTCTCTCACTTTCTCACTCTCTCACTCTCTCACTCTCTCACTCTCTCACTCTCTCACTCTCTCACTCTCTCACTCTCTCACTCTCTCACTCTCTCACTCTCTCACTCTCTCACTCTCTCACTCTCTCACTCTCTTACTCTCTCACTCTCTCACTCTCTCACTCTTTAAATCGTTCACTGTCTCACTCTCTCAGTCTTACACTCTCTTACTCTCTCACTCCCTCACTCCCTCACTCTCTCACTCACTCACTCCCTCACTCTCTCACTCCTTCTCGCTTTCACTCTTTTACTCTCTCACTTTCTCACTCTCTCACGTTCTCACTCTCTCACTCTCTCACCCTCTCACTCTCTCACTCTCTCACTCTCTCACTCTCTCACTCTCTCACTCTCTCACTTTCTTACTCTGTCGATCTCTCACTATTTTACGCTCTTACTCTTTCACTCCCTTACTCTCTTACTCTCTCACTCTCTCACTCCCTCACCCTCTCACTCTCTCACTCTTTCACTCTCTCACTTTCTCACTTTCTCACTCTCTCACTCACTCACTCTCTCACTCTCTTACTCTCTCACTCTCTCACTCCTTCACTCTCTAACTCTCTCACTCTCTCACTCTCCCACTCTCTTACTCTTTAAATCCTTCACTCTCTCAATCTCTCAGTCTTACACTCTCTCACTCTCTCACTCATTTACTGTCTTACTCTCTCACTCGATCACTCTCTCGATCTCTCACTCTTTTACTCTTTCACTCTCTCACTCTCTAACTCTCTCACTTTCTCTTCCTCTCACTCTCTCACTCTCTCACTCTCTCACTTTCTCACTTTCTCACTCTCTCAGTCTCTCACTCTTTTTCTTACTCTCTCACTCTATCACTTTCTCACTCTCGCACATTCTTACATTCTCACATTCTCACATTTTCACATTTTCACCTGCTCACATTCTCACATTCTCACATTTTCAAATTTTCACCGGCTCACATTCTCACATTCCAGATTTTCACACGCTCACCCTCTCACGCTCTCACTTTCTCACTCTCTTACTCTCCTACTTGCCCACTCTCTCACTCTCTTACTCTGTCACCCTCTCACTCTTTAACTCCCTTACTCTCTTACTCTTGTACTCTCTCACTCTCTCGCTGTCTCGCCCTCCCGCTCTCTCGCTCTCTCGCTTTCTCGCTCTCTCGCTTTCTCGCTCTCTCACTCCTTCACTCTCTCACTCTTACACTCTCTCACTCTCTCACTCCATCACTCTCTCACTCTCTCACTCACTCATTCTCTCACTCTCTCACTTTCCCACTCTTCTACTCTTTCACTCTTCCACTCTCTCAGTATCTTACTTTCTCACTCTCTCAGTATCTCACTTTCTCACTCTCTCACTCTCTAACTCACTAACTCTCTGATTTTCTCACTCTTTTACTTTCTCACTCCCGCACTCTCTCACTCCCTCACTCTCTCACTGTCCCACTCTCTCACTCTCACTCTCTCTCTCTCTCTCTCAGTTTCTCACTCTCTGAAACTCTCACTTTCTCACTTTCTCATTCTCTCAGCCTCTCGCTCTCTCACTCTCTCGCTCTCTCGCTGTCTCGCTGCCTCGCTCTCTCGCTCTCTCGCTCTCTCGCTCTCCCGCTCTCTCGCTCTCTCGCTCTCTCGCTCTCTCACTCTCCCGCTCTCTCGCTCTCTTGCTCTTTCGCTCTCGCACTCTCCCACTGCTTTACTTCTTTACTCCCTCATTTTCTCTCTCACTCACTCTCTCACTCTTTTACTCTCTGACTCTCTCGATCTCTCGGTCTCTCACTTTCTCACTTTTTCAGTCGCTCGCTCTCTCACTCTTCCGCTCCCTTGCTGTCTCGCTGTCTCGCTTTCTCGCTCTCTCGCCCTCCCGCTCTCTCGCTCTCTCGCTTTCTCGCTCTTTCGCTCTCTCACTCTCTCACGCTCTCACTCTCTCACTCTCTCACTCTCTCAGTCTCTCAGTCTCTCACTCTCTCACTCTCTTACTGTTTTACTCTCATTCTCTCACTCTCTCTTACTCTCTCACTCTCTCACTCTCTCACTCTCTCACTCTCTCACTCTCTCACTCTCTCACTCTCTCACTCTCTCACTCTCTCACTCTCTCACTCTCTCACTCTCTCACTCTCTCATTCTCTCACTCTCTCACTCTCTCACTCTCTCACTCTCTCACTCTCTCACTCTCTCACTCTCTCACTCTCTCACTCTCTCACTCTCTCACTCTCTCACTCTCTCACTCTCTCACTCTCTCACTCTTTCACTCTCTCACTCTCTCACTCTCTCACTCTCTAACTCTCTCACTCTCTCACTCTCTCACTCTCTTACTCTCTCACTCTCTCACTCTCTCACTCTCTTACTCTTTCACTCTCTCACTCTCTTACTCTCTCACTCTCTCACTCTCTCACTCTCTCACTCTCTCACTCTCTCAATCTCTCACTCTCTCACTCTCTCACTCTCACACTCTATTAATCTCTCACTCTCTCACTCTTTAAATCGTTCACTGTCTCACTCTCTTACTCTCTCACGCCCTCACTCCCTCACTCTCTCACTCACTCACTCTCTCACTCTCTCACTCCTTCTCGCTTTCACTCTTTCACTCTCTCACTCTCTTACTCTCTCTTCCTCTCACTGTCTCACGTTCTCACTCTCTCACTCTCTCACTCTCTCATTCTCTCACTCTCTCACTCTCTCACTCTCTCACTCTCTCACTCTCTCACTCTCTCACTCTTTCACTCTCTCACTCTCTCACTCTCTCACTCTCTCACTCTCTCACTCTCTTACTCTCTCACTCTCTCACTCTCTCACTCTCTCACTCTTTCACTCTCTCACTCTCTCACTCTCTCACTCTCTCACTCTCTCACTCTCTCACTCTCTCACTCTCTCACTCTCTCACTCTCTCACTCTCTCACTCTCTCACTCTCTCACTCTCTCATTCTCTCACTCTCTCACTCTCTCACTCTCTCACTCTCTCACTCTCTCACTCTCTCACTTTCTTACTTTCTAACTCTTACTCTCTCACTCTTTCTCTTACTCTCTCACTCTATCACTTTCTCACTCTCGCACATTCTTACATTCTCACATTTTCACATTTTCACATTTTCACCTGCTCACATTCTCACATTCTCACATTTTCAAATTTTCAGCGGCTCACATTCTCACATTCCAGATTTTCACACGCTCACCCTCTCACGCTCTCACTTTCTCACTCTCTTACTCTCCTACTTGCCCACTCTCTCACTCTCTTACTCTGTCACCCTCTCACTCTTTAACTCCCTTACTCTCTTACTCTTGTACTCTCTTACTCTCTCGCTGTCTCGCCCTCCCGCTCTCTCGCTCTCTCGCTTTCTCGCTCTCTCGCTCTCTCGCTCTCTCACTCTCTCACTCTCTCACTCTCTCACTCCCTCACTTTCTTACTCTCTCACTCTCTCACTCTCTCACTCTCTCACTCTCTTACTCTCTCACTCTCTCACTCTCTCACTCTCTCACTCTCTCACTCTCTCACTCTCTTACTCTCTCACTCTCTCACTCTCTCACTCTCTCACTCTCTCACTCTCTACTCTCTCACTCTCTCACTCTCTCACTCTCTCACTCTCTCACTCTCTCACTCTCTCACTCTCTTACTCTCTCGATCTCTCACTCTCTCACTCTCTCACTCTCTCACTCTCTCACTCTGTCACTCTCTCACTCTCTCACTCTCTCACTCTCTCACTCTCTCACTCTCTCACTCTCTCACTCTCTCACTCTCTCACTCTCTCACTCTCTCACTCTCTTACTTTCTCACTCTCTCACTCTTTAAATCGTTCACTGTCTCACTTTCTCAGTCTTACACTCTCTTACTCTCTCACTCCCTCACTCCCTTACTCTCTCACTCACTCACTCTCTCACTCTCTCACTCCTTCTCGCTTTCACTCTTTTACTCTCTCACTCTCTCACTCTCTTACTCTCTCTTCCTCTCACTCTCTCAAGTTCTCACTCTCTTACTTTCTCACTCTCTCACTCTCTCACTCTCTCACTCTCTTACTCTCTCACTCTCTCACTCTTTCACTCTCTAACTCTTTCACTCTCTCACTCTCCCACTCTCTCACTTTTTAAATCTTTCACTCTCTCACTCTCTCAGTCTTACACTCTCTCACTCTCTCACTCATTCACTCTCTTACTCTCTCACTCGATCACTCTCTCGATCTCTCACTCCTTTACTCTTTCACTCTCCCACTCTCTAACTCTCTCACTCTCTCTTTCTCTCACTCTCTCACTCTCTCACTCTCTCACTTTCTTACTCTCTCACTCTCTCACTCTCTCACTCTTTCTCTTACTCTCTCACTCTATCACTTTCTCACTCACGCACATTCTTACATTCTCCTATTCTCACATTTTCACCTGCTCACATTCTCACATTGCAGATTTTCACTCGCTCACCCTTTCACGCTCTCACTCTCTCACTCTCTTACTCTCCTACTTGCCCACTCTCTCACTCTCTTACTCTGCTACCCTCTCACTCTTGATCTCTCTTACTCTTTCGCCCCCTTACTCTCTTACTCTCGTACTCTCTTACTCTCTTACTTTCTCACTCTCTCACCCTCTCACTCTCTCACTCTCTCACTCTCCCACTCTCTCACTCTCTCACTCTCTCACTCTCTCACTCTCTCACTCTCTCACTCTCTTAAACTCTCACTCTCTCTTTCTTTAGATCGTTCACTGTCCAACTCTCTCAGTCTTACACTCTCTTACTCTCTCACTCCCTCACTCCCTCACGCTTTCACTCTCTCACTCTCTCACTCTCTCACTCTCTTACTCTCTCTTCCTCTCACTCTCTCACTTTCTCACTCTCTCACTCTCTTACTCTCTTACTCTCTCACTCTCTCACTCTCTCACTCTCTCACTCTCTCACTCTGTCGATCGCTCACTCTTTTACGCTCTTACTCTTTCACTCCCTTACTCTCTTACTCTCTCACTCTCTGACTCTCTCACCCTCTCACTCTCTCACTTTTTCACTCTCTCACTCTCTCACTTTCTCACTCTCTCACTCTCTCACCCTCTCACTCTCTCACTCTCTCACTCTCTCACTCTCTCACTCTCTCACTCTCTCACTCTCTCACTCTCTAACTCTCTCACTCTCCCACTCTCTCACTCTTGAAATCTTCCACTCTCTCACTCTCTCCGTCTTACACTCTCTCACTCTCTCACTCATTTACTCTCTTACTCTCTCACTCTCTCACTCTCTTACTCTCTCACTCTCTCACTCTCTCACGCTCTCACTCTCTCACTCTCTTATTCTCTCACTCTCTCACTCTTTCTCTTACTCTCTCACTCTATCACTTTCTCACTTTCGCACATTCTTACATTCTCACATTCTCACATTTTCACATTTTCACCTGCTCACATTCTTACATTCCAGATTTTCACACGCTCACCGTCTCACGCTCTTACTCTCTCACTTTCTTACTCTCCTACTTGCCCACTCTCTCACTCTCTCACTCTCTTACTCTGTCACCCTCTCACTCTTTAACTCTCTTACTCTTTCACTCCTTTACTCTCTGACTCTCGTACTCTCTTACTCTCTCACTTTCTCACTCCCTCACCCTCTCACTCTCTCACTCTCTCACTTTTTCACTCTCTCACTGGCTCACTCTCTCACTCTCTCATTCTCTTACTCTCTCACTCTCTCACTCTCTCACTCTCTCACTCTCTCACTTCCTCACTCTCTTACTCTCTCACTCTCTCACTCTCTCACTCTCTCACTCTTTCACTCTCTCACTCTCTCACTCTCTCACTCTCTCACTCTCTCACTCTCTCCTTCTCTCACTCTCTCACTCTCTCACTCTCTCACTCTCTCACTCTCTCACTCTCTCACTCTCTCACTTTCTCACTCCCTCACTCTCTTACTCTCTCACTCTCTCACTCTCTCACTCTCTCACTCTCTCACTCTCTCACTCTCTCACTCTCTCATTCTCTCACTCTCTCACTCTCTCACTCTCTCACTCTCTCACTTTCTTACTTTCTAACTCTTACTCTCTCACTCTTTCTCTTACTCTCTCACTCTATCACTTTCTCACTCTCGCACATTCTTACATTCTCACATTTTCACATTTTCACATTTTCACCTGCTCACATTCTCACATTCTCACATTTTCAAATTTTCACCGGCTCACATTCTCACATTCCAGATTTTCACACGCTCACCCTCTCACGCTCTCAGTTTCTCACTCTCTTACTCTCCTACTTGCCCACTCTCTCACTCTCTTACTCTGTCACCCTCTCACTCTTTAACTCCCTTACTCTCTTGTACTCTCTTACTCTCTCGCTGTCTCGCCCTCCCGCTCTCTCGCTCTCTCGCTTTCTCGCTCTCTCGCTCTCTCGCTCTCTCACTCTCTCACTCTCTCACTCTTTCACTCCCTCACTTTCTTACTCTCTCACTCTCTCACTCTCTCACTCTCTCACTCTCTTACTCTCTCACTCTCTCACTCTCTCACTCTCTCACTCTCTCACTCTCTCACTCTCTCACTCTCTTACTCTCTCACTCTCTCACTCTCTCACTCTCTCACTCTCTCACTCTCTCACTCTCTCACTCTCTCACTCTCTCACTCTCTCACTCTCTCACTCTCTCACTCTCTCACTCTCTCACTCTCTCACTCTCTCACTCTCTCACTCTCTCACTCTCTCACTCTCTCACTCTCTCACTCTCTCACTCTCTCACTCTCTCACTCTCTCACTCTCTCACTCTCTCACTCTCTCACTCTCTCACTCTCTCACTCTCTCACTCTCTCACTCTCTCACTCTCTCACTCTCTCACTCTCTCACTCTCTTACTTTCTCACTCTCTCACTCTTTAAATCGTTCACTGTCTTACTTTCTCAGTCTTACACTCTCTTACTCTCTCACTCCCTCACTCCTTTACTCTCTCACTCACTCACTCTCTCACTCTCTCACTCCTTCTTGCTTTCACTCTTTTACTCTCTCACTCTCTCACTCTCTTACTCTCTCTTCCTCTCACTCTCTCACGTTCTCACTCTCTTACTTTCTCACTCTCTCACTCTCTCACTCTCTCACTCTCTCACTCTCTTACTCTCTCACTCTCTCACTCTTTCACTCTCTAACTCTCTCACTCTCTCACTCTCCCACTCTCTCACTTTTTAAATCTTTCAGTCTCTCACTCTCTCAGTCTTACACTCTCTCACTCTCTCACTCATTCACTCTCTTACTCTCTCACTCGATCACTCTCTCGATCTCTCACTCCTTTACTCTTTCACTCTCCCACTCTCTAACTCTCTCACTCTCTCTTTCTCTCACTCTCTCACTCTCTCACTCTCTCACTTTCTCACTCTCTCACTCTCTCACTCTCTCACTCTTTCTCTTACTCTCTCACTCTATCACTTTCTCACTCACGCACATTCTTACATTCTCCTATTCTCACATTTTCACATTTTCACCTGCTCACATTCTCACATTGCAGATTTTCACTCGCTCACCCTTTCACGCTCTCACTCTCTCACTCTCTTACTCTCCTACTTGCCCACTCTCTCACTCTCTTACTCTGTCACCCTCTCACTCTTGATCTCTCTTACTCTTTCGCCCCCTTACTCTCTTACTCTCGTACTCTCTTACTCTCTTACTTTCTCACTCTCTCACCCTCTCACTCTCTCACTCTCTCGCTCTCTCACTCTCTCACTCTCTCACTCTCTCACTCTCTCACTCTCTCACTCTCTCACTCTCTCACTCTCTCACTCTCTCACTCTCTTAAACACTCACTCTCTCTTTCTTTAAATCGTTCACTGTCCAACTCTCTCAGTCTTACACTCTCTTACTCTCTCACTCCCTCACTCCCTCACGCTTTCACTCTCTCACTCTCTTACTCTTTCTTCCTCTCACTCTCTCACTTTCTCACTCTCTCACTCTCTCACTCTCTTACTCTCTCACTCTCTCACTCTCTCACTCTCTGACTCTGTCGATCGCTCACTCTTTTACGCTCTTACTCTTTCACTCCCTTACTCTCTTACTCTCTCACTCTCTGACTCTCTCACCCTCTCACTCTCTCACTTTTTCACTCTCTCACTCTCTCACTTTCTCACTCTCTCACTCTCTCACCCTCTCACTCTCTCACTCTCTCACTCTCTCACTCTCTCACTCTCTCACTCTCTCACTCTCTAACTCTCTCACTCTCCCACTCTCTCACTCTTGAAATCTTTCACTCTCTCACTCTCTCCGTCTTACACTGTCTCACTCTCTCACTCATTTACTCTCTTACTCTCTCACTCTCTCACTCTCTCACTCTCTTACTCTCTCACTCTCTCACTCTCTCACGCTCTCACTCTCTCACTCTCTTATTCTCTCACTCTCTCACTCTTTCTCTTACTCTCTCACTCTATCACTTTCTCACTCTCGCACATTCTTACATTCTCACATTCTCACATTTTCACATTTTCACCTGCTCACATTCTTACATTCCAGATTTTCACACGCTCACCCTCTCACGCTCTTACTCTCTCACTTTCTTACTCTCCTACTTGCCCACTCTCTCACTCTCTCACTCTCTTACTCTGTCACCCTCTCACTCTTTAACTCTCTTACTCTTTCACTCCCTTACTCTCTGACTCTCGTACTCTCTTACTCTCTCACTTTCTCACTCCCTCACCCTCTCACTCTCTCACTCTCTCACTTTTTCACTCTCTTACTGGCTCACTCTCTCACTCTCTCATTCTCTTACTCTCTCACTCTCTCACTCTCTCACTCTCTCACTCTCTCACTTCCTCACTCTCTTACTCTCTCACTTTCTCACTCTCTCACTCTCTCACTCTTTCACTCTCTCACTCTCTCACTCTCTCACTCTCTCACTCTCTCACTCTCTCCTTCTCTCACTCTCTCACTCTCTTACTCTCTCACTCTCTCACTCTCTCACTCTCTCACTTTCTCACTCCCTCACTCTCTCACTCTCTCACTCTCTCACTCTCTCACTCTCTCACTCTCTCACTCTCTCACTCTCTCACTCTCTCATTCTCTCACTCTCTCACTCTCTCACTCTCTCACTCTCTCACTCTCTCACTCTCTCACTCTCTCACTCTTTCACTTTCTTACTCTCTCACTCTCTCACTCTCTCACTCTCTCACTCTCTCACTCTCTCACTCCCTCACTCTCTCACTCTCTCACTCTCTCACTCTCTCACTCTCTCACTCTCTCACTCTTTCACTCTCTCACTCTCTCACTCTCTCACTCTCTCACTCTCTCACTTTCTCACTCTCTCACTCTCTCACTCTCTCACTCTCTCACTCTCTCACTCTCTCACTCTCTCACTCTCTCACTCTCTCACTCTCTCACTCTCTCACTCTCTCACTCTCTCACTCTCTCACTCTCTCACTCTCTCACTCTCTCACTCTCTCACTCTCTCACTCTCTCACTCTCTCACTCTCTCACTCTCTCACTCTCTCACTCTCTCACTCTCTCACTCTCTCACTCTCTCACTCTCTCACTTTCTCACTCTCCCACTCTCTCACTCTTTAAATCTTTCACTCTCTCACTCTCTAAATCTTACACTCTCTTACTCTCTCACTCCCTCACTCTCTCACTCTCTCACTCACACACTCTCTCACTCTCTCACTCCTTCTCTCTTTCACTTTCTCACTCTCTCACTCTTTCACTCTCTAACTTTCTCACTTCCTCACTCTCTCATTCTCTTACTTTCTTACTCCGTCGATCTTTCACTCTTTTACTCTCTTACTCTTTCACTCCCTTACGCTCTTACTCTCTCACTCTCTCACTCTCTCACCCTCTTACCCTCAAACCCTCTCACCCTCTCACTCTCTCGATCTCTCACTCTCTCACTTTCTCACTCTCTCACTCTTTCACTCTCTCACTCTCTCACTTTCTCACTCCCTCACTCTCTCACTCTCTCACTCTCTCACTCTCTAACTCTCTCACTCTCTCATTCTCCCACTCACTCACTCTCTAAATCTTTCACTCTCTTACTCTCTCAGTCTTACACTCCTTCACTCTCTTACTCTCTCACTCGATCACTCTCTCGATCTCTCACTCCTTTACTCTTTCACTCTCTCACTCTCTAACTCTCTCACTTTCTCTTTCTCTTACTCTCTAACTCTCTCACTTTCTCTTTCTCTCACTCTCTCTCTCTCTCACTCTCTCACTTTCTCACTCTCTCATTCTCTCACTCTTCCACTCTCTTACTCTCTTACTCTTTCTCTTACTCTCTCACTCTATCACTTTCTCACTTTCGCACATTCTCACATTCTCCCTTCTCACATTTTCACATTTTCACATGCTCACATTCCCACATTCCAGATTTTCACACGCTCACCCTCTCACGCTCTCACTCTCTCACTCTCTCACTCTCCTACTTGCCCACTCTCTCACTCTCGCACTCTCTTACTCTCTCATTCTTTCACATTTGCAAATTCTTATTTTCTCACATTCTCACAATCTCACATTCTCACATTCACACTCTCAAATTTTCACATTCTCACATTCTCACATTCACACTCTCAGACTCGCTCACCCTCTAACCCTCTCGCTTCCCCACTCTTTCACTCTTCCACTCTTCCACTCTCTCAGTATCTCACTTTCTCACTTTCTCACTCTCTGACTCACTAACTCTCTGATTTTCTCACTCTCTTGCTTTCTCGCTCTCTAGCTACCTTGCTCTCTTGCGCTCTCGCGCTCTTGCTCTCTCAATCTCTCACTTTCTCGCTGATTCACTCTCTCACTCTCTTACTTTCTCACTCTTGCACTCTCTTACTCTCTCGCTTTCTCATTTTCTCACTGTCCCGCTCTCTCAGTCTTACTCTCTCTTTCTCTCTCTCTCTCACTTTCTCGCTCTCTCACTCTCTCAATCTCTTACTCTTTCACTCTCTCACTCCCTCACTCTCTCACTCTTCCATTCACTCACTGTCTCGCTCTCTCACTCTCTCACTCTCTCACTCTCTCACTTTCCTACTCTCTAACTCTCTTACTTTCTCACTCTTTCACATTTTAACTCTCTCACTGTCTCACTTTTTCACTCTCTCACTCTTTCGCTGTCTTGCTCTCTCGCTCTTTCGTTCTCTCGCTCTTTCACTCTCTTGCTCTCTTGCTCTCTTGCTCTCTTGCCTTATCGCTCTCTCGCTCTCTCGCTCTTTCGCTCTCTCGCTCTTTTGCTCTCTCGCGCTCTCGCTCTCTTTATCTCTTACTCTCACACTCTCTAACCCTCTCACGCTGTCGCTCTCTACCTCTCTCGCTCTCTTACTCTTCTGCTCTCTCACTCTCTCACTCTCTTACTCTCTTACTCTCTTACTCTCTTACTCCCTGACTCTCTCATTCTCTTACTCTCTCACTCTCTCCCTCTCCCACTTTCTCACTCTCTCACTCTCTCACTCTCTCAATCTCTCACTTTCTCTCTCTCACTCTCACTCCCTCACTCCCTCACTCTCTCACTCTCTCGATCTCTTACTCTCTCACTCTTTCACTCTCTCACTCTCACTCTCTCACTCTCTCACTCTCTCACTCTCTCACTCTCTCACTCTCCCACTTTCTCACTCTTTAAATCTTTCACTCTCTCACTCTCTCAGTCTTACACTCTCTCACTCTCTCACTCCCTCACTCTCTCACTCTCTCACTCACTCACTCACTCACTCTCTCACTCTCTCACTCTCTCACTCTCTCACTCTCTCACTCTCTCACTCTCTCACTCCCTCACTCCCTCACTCTCTCACTCTCTCGATCTCTTACTCTCTCACTCTTTCACTCTCTCACTCTCACTCTCTCACTCTCTCACTCTCTCACTCTCTCACTCTCTCACTCTCTCACTCTCTCACTCTCTCACTCTCTTACTCTGTCGATCTCTCACCCTTTTACTCCCTTACTCCCTTACTCTCTCACTCTCTTACTCTCTCACCCTCTCACTCTCTCACTCTCTCACTCTCTCACTCTCTCACTCTCTCACTCTCTCACTCTCTCACTCTCTCACTCTCTCACTCTCTCACTCTCTCACTCTCGCACTCTCTGACTCTCTCACTCTCTCACGATATCACTCTTTCACTCTCTAACTCTCTCACTCTCTCACTCTCTCACTCTCTCACTCTTTCACTCTCTCACTCTCTCACTCTCTCACTCTCTTACTCTCTCATTCTCTCACTCTCTCACTTTCTCACTCTCTCACTCTCTCACTCTCTCACTCTCTCACTCTCTCACTCTCTCACTCTCTCACTCTCTCACTCTCTCACTCTCTCACTCTCTCGTTCTCTCACTCTCTTACTCTCTTACCCTCTCACTCCCTCTTTCTCTCTCTCTCACTGTCTCACTCTTTGACTCTCTCACTCTCTTTCTTCCTAACTCCCTCACTCCTTCCTTTCTCACTCTTTCACTCTCTCACTCGATGCCCTCTTACATTCTGATATTCTGAAATTCTCATATCCTTACATCCTCACATCCTTACATCCTCACATCCTCACATTCTCACATTCTTACATTCTCACATACTCACATTATCACTCTCTCACTTGCTCCCTCTCTTACTCCCTTACTCCCTTACTCTCTCACTCTCTCACTCTTTCACTCACTCACTCTCTCACTCTCTTACGCCTTCACTCTTTTACTCCCTTACTCTCTCACTCTCTCACTCTCTCGATTTCTCACTTTTTCCCTTTCCCGCTCTCGGACTTTCTCGCTCTCTCGCTTTCTAGCTCCCTTGCTTTTTTGCTCTTTCGTTTGCTTGATCTCTCACTCTCTCACTCTCTTACTCTCTCGCTTTCTCACTATCTCACTCTCATACTTAATTACTCTCTCACTCTCTCACTCTCTTACTCTGTCACTCTCTCACTCTTTTCCTCTCTTACTCTTTCACTCTCTCACTCTCTCACTCTCTCACTCTCCCACTCTCTCACTCTCTTACTCTCTCACTCTCTCACTCTCTCACTCTCTCACTCTCTCACTCTCTCACTTTCTCACTCTCTCACTCTCTCACTCTCTCACTCTCTCACTCTCTCACTCTCTCACTCTCTCACTCCCTCACTCTCTCACTCTCTTACTATCTCACTCTCTCACTCTCTCACTCTCTCACTCTCTCACTCTCTCATTCTCTCACTCTCTCACTCTCTCACTCTCTCACTCTCTTACTCTCTCACTCTCTCACTCTCTCACTCTCTCACTCTCTCACTCTCTCACTCTCTCACTCTCTCACTCTCTCACTCTCTCACTGTCTCACTATCTCACTCTCTCACTCTCTCACTCTCTCACTCTCTCACTCTCTCACTCTCTCACTCTCTCACTCTCTCACTCTCTCACTCTCTCACTCTCTCACTCTCTCACTCTCTCACTCTCTCACTCTCTCACTCTCTCACTCTCTCACTCTCTCACTCTCTCACTCTCTCACTCTCTCACTCTCTCACTCTCTCACTCTCTCACTCTCTCACTCTCTCACTCTCTCACTCTCTCACTCTCTCACTCTCTCACTCTCTCACTCTCTCACTCTCTCACTCTCTCACTCTCTCACTCTCTCACTCTCTCACTCTCTCACTCTCTCACTCTCTCACTCTCTCACTCTCGAACTCTCTCACTGTCGAACTCTCTCACTCTCTCACTCTCTCACTCTCTCACTCTCTCACTCTCTTACTCTCTCACTCTCTCACTCTCTCACTCTCTCATTCTCTCACTCTCTCACTCTCTCACCATCTCACTCTCTCACTCTCTCACTCTCTCACTCTCTCACTCTTTCACTCTCTCACTCTCTCACTCTCTCACTCTCCCACTCTCTCACTCTCTCACTCTCTCACTCTCTCACTCTCTCACTCTCTCACTCTCTTACTCTCTCACTCTCTCACTCTCTCACTCTCTCACTCTCTCACTCTCTCACTCTCTCACTCTCTCACTCTCTCACTCTCTCACTCTCTCACTCTCTCACTCTCTCACTCTCTCACTCTCTCACTCTCTCACTCTCTCACTCTCTCACTCTCTCACTCTCTCACTCTCTCACTCTCTCACTCTCTCACTCTCTCACTCTCTCACTCTCTCACTCTCTCACTCTCTCACTCTCTCACTCTCTCACTCTCTCACTCTCTCACTCTCTCACTCTCTCACTCTCTCACTCTCTCACTCTCTCACTCTCTCACTCTCTAACTCTCACTCTCTCACTCTCTCACTCTCTCACTCTCTCACTCTCTCACTCTCTCACTCTCTCACTCTCTCACTCTCTCACTCTCTCACTCTCTCACTCTCTCACTCTCTCACTCTCTCACTCTCTCACTCTCTCACTCTCTCATTCTCTCACTCTCTCACTCTCTCACTCTCTCACTCTTTCACTCTCTCACTCTCTCACTCTCTCACTCTCTCACTCTCTCACTCTCTCACTCTCTCACTCTCTCACTCTCTCACTCTCTCACTCTCTCACTCTCTCACTCTCTCACTCTCTTACTCTCACACTCTCTCACTCTCTCACTCTCTCACTCTCTCACTCTCTTACTCTCTCACTCTCTCACTCTCTCACTCTCTTAAACTCTCACTCTCTCACTCTCTCACTCTCTCACTCTCTCACTCTCTCACTCTCTCACTCACTCACTCTCTCACTCTCTCACTCTCTCACTCTCTCACTCTCTCACTCTCTCACTCTCTCACTCTCTCACTCTCTCACTCTCTCACTCTCTCACTCTCTCACTCTCTCACTCTCTCACTCTCTCACTCTCTCACTCTCTCACTCTCTCACTCTCTCACTCTCTCACTCCCTCACTCTCTCACTCTCTCACTCTCTCACTCTCTCACTCTCTCACTCTCTCACTCTTTCACTCTCTCACTCTCTCACTCTCTCACTCTCTCACTCTCTCACTCTCTCACTCTCTCACTCTCTCACTCTCTCACTCTCTCACTCTCTCACTCTCTCACTCTCTCACTCTCTCACTCTATCACTCTCTCACTCTCTCACTCTCTCACTCTCTCACTCTCTCACTCTCTCACTCTCTCACTCTCTCACTCTCTCACTCTCTCACTCTCTCACTCTCTCACTCTCTCACTCTCTCACTCTCTCACTCTCTCACTCTCTCACTCTCTCACTCTCTTACTCTCTCACTCTCTCACTCTCTCACTCTCTCACTCTCTCACTCTTTCACTCTCTCACTCTCTCACTCTCTCACTCTCTCACTCTCTCACTCTCTGACTCTCTCACTCTCTCACTCTCTCACTCTCTCACTCTCCCACTCTCTCACTCTCTTACTCTCTTACTCTCTCACTCTCTCACTCTCTCACGCTCTTACTCTCTCACTTTCTTACTCTCCTACTTGCCCACTCTCTCACTCTCTCACTCTCTTACTCTGTCACCCTCTCACTCTTTAACTCTCTTACTCTTTCACTCCCTTACTCTCTGACTCTCGTACTCTCTTACTCTCTCACTTTCTCACTCCCTCACCCTCTCACTCTCTCACTCTCTCACTTTTTCACTCTCTTACTGGCTCACTCTCTCACTCTCTCATTCTCTTACTCTCTCACTCTCTCACTCTCTCACTCTCTCACTCTCTCACTCTCTCACTTCCTCACTCTCTTACTCTCTCACTCTCTCACTCTCTCACTCTCTCACTCTTTCACTCTCTCACTCTCTCACTCTCTCACTCTCTCACTCTCTCACTCTCTCACTCTCTCACTCTCTCACTCTCTCCTTCTCTCACTCTCTCACTCTCTCACTCTCTCACTCTCTCACTCTCTCACTCTCTCACTCTCTCACTTTCTCACTCCCTCACTCTCTTACTCTCTCACTCTCTCACTCTCTCACTCTCTCACTCTCTCACTCTCTCACTCTCTCACTCTCTCACTCTCTCATTCTCTCACTCTCTCACTCTCTCACTCTCTCACTCTCTCACTTTCTTACTTTCTAACTCTTACTCTCTCACTCTTTCTCTTACTCTCTCACTCTATCACTTTCTCACTCTCGCACATTCTTACATTCTCACATTTTCACATTTTCACATTTTCACCTGCTCACATTCTCACATTCTCACATTTTCAAATTTTCACCGGCTCACATTCTCACATTCCAGATTTTCACACGCTCACCCTCTCACGCTCTCACTTTCTCACTCTCTTACTCTCCTACTTGCCCACTCTCTCACTCTCTTACTCTGTCACCCTCTCACTCTTTAACTCCCTTACTCTCTTACTCTTGTACTCTCTTACTCTCTCGCTGTCTCGCCCTCCCGCTCTCTCGCTCTCTCGCTTTCTCGCTTTCTCGCTCTCTCGCTCTCTCACTCTCTCACTCTCTCACTCTCTCACTCCCTCACTTTCTTACTCTCTCACTCTCTCACTCTCTCACTCTCTCACTCTCTTACTCTCTCACTCTCTCACTCTCTCACTCTCTCACTCTCTCACTCTCTCACTCTCTCACTCTCTTACTCTCTCACTCTCTCACTCTCTCACTCTCTCACTCTCTCACTCTCTCACTCTCTCACTCTCTCACTCTCTTACTCTCTCACTCTCTCACTCTCTCACTCTCTCACTCTCTCACTCTCTCACTCTCTCACTCTCTCACTCTCTCACTCTCTCACTCTCTCACTCTCTCACTCTCTCACTCTCTCACTCTCTCACTCTCTCACTCTCTCACTCTCTCACTCTCTCACTCTCTCACTCTCTCACTCTCTCACTCTCTCACTCTCTCACTCTCTCACTCTCTCACTCTCTCACTCTCTTACTTTCTCACTCTCTCACTCTTTAAATCGTTCACTGTCTCACTTTCTCAGTCTTACACTCTCTTACT